>MU968426.1:2905607-3422168 GCA_034641835.2 Pinus albicaulis | reverse complement strand
TCATGCCCAATTCCCAAGCCATATGACAACCAAGAGACCAAGAGGGGTGCCACAGAGAGCATGTGGCTTATGTCTTGTACTCCTCGGTATTTTAGATGCAACGAGAGTGTTATTTTTGCAGATTGAAGCTTGCATATTTATGTGTTGGGAATTTGATAATATAATAAAAAATGCCACCATTAGAAGCTAGACTTGGAGGCATAGCTCGGAAGGGGTGAGTGTTTGATAGCCCAATATATGGCACATGTGTAGATGTATTGTAATAAATGTAATGTAAGTAAACATCGAAGTATAGAGCACATGTGTAGATGTAATGTGTGTAATTATTTGAAGTGTCTCCTCAATTATAATCCATATAATTGTAATAATTTATATATTTGTAATAATTTCCCCTTTCTATTATCCCAATTCGAACACTCAAAAAAGAGGTATGGTAAATAAATAAAATTATAAATAAATCAGAGATATGGTAAATAAAAAAAAACCTCTTTTTATACTTAGTATGGTAAATAAATAAAAATATAAATGAACTAGAGGTATGGTAAATAAATAAAACCACTTTTTAAATTTACTTAGTAAACCTATTTATATTTACGAAAAATCAAAAAAGAGGTTTTATTTAGGTGAATTGTAGGCGCCAAATACCATTGGACAAATTATTGTTAATACAATGGGCTAAATACCATGGGCCAAATACCATGGGATAAATTATTATTAATACCATTGGAAAAATTATTATTAATACCATGGGCTAAATAACATTGGCCAAATACATAACGAGTAGGTAACATAAGCACTTTAAAATTTCTTCTTGATTGGACTTTGAAGAATTTCTCTCCAGGTTCTTGTGAAAGTATGGCTGCCATCATGACTAGAGTTTCGTCATTCTAGGTAGTTTGTAGGGCTATGACGGGGGATCGACGGCTCGGTGGGAGCTTGGATGTGGAGATTCCAACCTTTCTCTCTTCCCATGATGAGGAAATCACCGGTGACCATTTCCTGGACTTCTCCTTCCACAGGAAATGATGTCTGAGGAATATTACTTATGAGGAAGGGGCACTCTCCATTCCATTTCCGGATGTCTCCAATCATTTGATGAATATGCTGAAGACAATGGTGAAGAGGCGACCATTTTTTGAAATCCAGAGATATTTGGAAGAATGTGAAGAGGCAACCTTTTTTAGCAGCGAACCATGGAAAACAGGGCTCAAAAATCTTGCTTCACGTGTGAGTTTTGGTAGCCCTCGATCCCCAGTTCTTATAACCCCGCCTTTGCAGATACAAATCACTCTTATTTATGGTAAAACCATACTTCTTTGGGTTTTCTCTTCGAATTTGGTGAAGAACCTTTTGTATTCCCTTGAACTTTGGTTGGGGATTCCATATACCCTTCAACAAACTCTATGGAGGTAAACAACTAGAGGATTATTTTCCGCTCTCATTTTATGATATTGAAAAAGAAGCTAAGGTGATTTTAACCCTTCGTCTGCGAGGAGGGGAAGTAGGTCAGCAATCTTCCACTAGTGATTTCTCTTACAGGGATGATGTCCATGCACAAGCTCCCAAGAAAGCTGCTCAACCCTATGAGGCTCCCAAGCCATTTTTCGTTGATAAATTGGAGGATGTACCTTCTATATAAATTTCCCACTTGACACTTGAAAAATAGTTTCAAATTTATGAAAAATCTTCCATTATCTGCAGATTCAATGGATTATGGCCTGACATGACAGACCTCTACCAATGGATTCAATCCATATGGAAGAATAACATCAAGGTTATTTTATGCTCGAAGGGTTTCTTTATAGTGTTTTTTTCTGTCAATTAAGATTATAATAAACCCTTAACTAGTGGTCCATGGTTTTGGCGAAAAACAGGGTTATTCGTCACCCCCTGGTTCCCACAATTCAACCCTTCTACGAAAGTAATTACGAAGTTTCCTATTTGGGTCAAGATTTCAAATCTACTTGTTCACTTATGGAACTTTTTTGTCTTTCAAGGAATTGGAAACTCTGTGGGTCACTTTCTGGCAACAGATCTTTCTAGGGGGGAGAAGGGAATTTACACTTATGGTAGAATATGTGCCAAAATTGACATAAGTAAAGGTATACCTAATAAAACCAATCTCAAAGTTTGTGATTTCCATTGAACATAGTCCATGGACTATGAAAATACTGCTTTCCAGCGTTGTCACTGCCATCAAACATGGCATTTTCAGAACTCCTGTACTATGTTCCTTGCCCAAAAGAAGAGAAGTAATCGCAAATCCAACTCTAAATGTTGAAAAACTTGTGATCTGACTCCCATGGATGACATTGAGTCCTTCAGTTTGGATGGGGATGAGATTGAAGCAGATGCAAATGTAGCAGAGCAGGAGAATGATAAGCCCTCAACAGATCTTGGGGGGGCCAATGTTTCTTCAGGTGCTCAGAAGCGAGCACATGAGTCCTCCTCCTCCCACTCAGATAAGAAGACACTACCATTAGTCAAAAATATTCTTCAAGTGGTTTTAGCCCACTCGCTCCATGATGGTTGGGTTAAAGTTACAAAAAATAACGGAAATAAGGGTTGTATTGAGGATTTATCCCATTCTGGGTAATTTCTTGTGTCTGTCTCTTATAGTTTCACTGTTTCATTTTCCTCCATATTTCTCTCTTATATGCTTTTCACAACCGAGGTTGATAGTTTATCATTTTCGGCTTCCGCGCTAGCTAGTCTCTCTTGATTGTAACTCTATGATTTTTTAAAATATAATTAGTCTCACTTACAAAAAAAAACATGGGCCAAATAGCATATTTATAAAAAAAGGTATGGTAAATAAATAAATATAAAATAGGTATAAAGAGGCATGGTAAATAAATAAATAAAATACATCAAATAGGATTATAAATGAACATTTCATTATATGTCAAGCCTATGGGCCTAATGCCATGGTAAATAAAAGAGGTATGGTAAATAAGTTTTACAAACACTCAAAAAACAAGTTTTATTTAGGTGCATCTTATGGGCCAAATACCACGGGCCAAATTATTATTAATACCTTTCAAAAAAAAATTATTAACCCTAATATTAATATTAAAAATCATTTTTTTTATTATTAATAAATCTAATATTCATATTAATATTATTAAATTTAATAACTTTGGATTAATACAACATTAATTTTTTTATTATTATTATTATAATATATATTAATATATCATGATATATATTAACTCTAGATATATATGGAATGTAAGAACAAAGACATAGAGTGATAGAGGTGTAGAGATATAGGAGTGACAAGGGAGAGATGGACATAAAACGAAGGAGAGGGGAGAGGAGGAATGAAGAGAGAGAGAGCGAGAGAGACAGAGAGGAGTGAGAGAGGTAGAGAAGGGTAAGAGAGGGAGATGGAGACCCAAAGATGGATGGGGGAGAGAGAGGAGAGAGGGAGTGGGATAGTGAGAGGATTGGAGGGGAATATATATATATATATATATATATATATAGAGAGAGAGAGATGGGAGAGATGGGGAAGAGAGAGGGAGGTAGGAGAGATGGGTTATATAAATCCCTAGGGATAAAAAAAAAAACTAAGGTTGAAGTTTCGCATTTCAAGTAGGGTTCTAGTTGATAATGGTTGTAGGATTGGTCCCCAATTGGACCGACACTAAATTTGAAAAGGTGGAAGCGTAAAGTCAAGGAATGATGGCTTTTAAGGCTTCCAATCATATCCCATGGTCACAGATTGCTTGGCACAAGCACCAATGTGCTTATTAGACCGCTAGTTCTAACGATGTGCACACATTTGCAACGACCAATGAGCAGCGAGAAAGAGGCCAATATAACATCCAAAGGAGATGATGACACATGGAAATGAAATGTACAAGATAAAATTTGTTGGTCACATGTACAAGATGACATGTGGCACCTCATAGATTTGCAAATAAACTTCTATTCTCTAGGATTATCGAATATCTAGATGGTGCAAGATACAAAACCATGACCATTGGAATAATGGCCACTTCCCATCTTCTTCTTGAAATGAAGTATCCAGTTATTTTATTTTGGTAATTTTTTTCTTGAATCTCTTAACTCTTGGATTCTTGGATAGTTGGATGGCTCAATGAGTGCTTGTGCTTGTGATCTGTAAACTACCATGGAGAGTCCATAAGACAATAGCTCACAACATATCTGATAATGTTATATTTAAAATCTGAAACCCTACACTATTACAATTTTCTTAGATTTCTAGGTTTGTATATTTTACTGTAAATAGTGCATGCATGAAAATAAAAATTATGCAGAAAATATAAAATGATAAAATAAAATCTCACACACACATTAGACACAAGGTTTTCTTTCTGAAACCATTTCAGGAGAAAAACCCAATTTTAAGGTGAGGTTGCTCCTCTCTCTTTCTCTATCTGGAAATATGGCTGTGAGAACAAAGAAGTATGGTCTCTGGTTCGTGGGGTGCTATAGCACACAAATCATCTATGTGTGCTCTACACCATGTCCCTCTTGGCTATTTTTGCGTAGCTATGGAACAAATGCACTTGAAATAATGGAATGCCTCTTCCTCCTAGTGGCCCGATTATAACACATCCCGACAACCTATTAGTACTTAATTTATATGTTCCTATATATATATAAGATGAATTTTTTAGGTTCATGTTTATGTATTTAATTTATATGTTGGTGTTGGTGTGTATATAGTTAAGTCATGCTAGATATGTTAATTTAATTTTCTTGTAGATATATGTCTATGTGATAACAATTATTTGACATGAGATCTATATTAATTTGAGGATGTGTGTGGTGATGTTGTTAGATTAGAATGCTTGTGTTTTTTTAGATGTGATCACGATGATGATGCCTTGGTAGATCATTATATTTGTGTGTTAGCTAATGACGTTTATATGTGCTAGAGGTGTATATAATTAGATGATGGTAGTGAATTTGAATGTGTATCTTAGATGATGTTTATGTTTCACTACAAAAAAAAAGCACATTGGTGAGGGTCATGCCTGTGATGGACCTTTAAGGTCCGTCACCAATGTCACATATGGTGACGGTCATTAAAAAACCGTCACTGTAAGTGTATATAGTGATGGTCCTTTATGGTCCATCACCAAAGACATTTTCAATGACACTTTTGGTGAGGGTCGTTAAAGGCCCATCACTAATTCTCTCTTTGGTGACACTTCTAGTGACGAACTTTTAATAACTCTCACCAATGCTATTTTTGTTACTTTGGTGATGGTCAAAAAACGTCTGTCATCATTGATCATTAAAAAACTATCACTGTAAGTGTATATAGTGATGGTCCTTTATGGTCCGTCACCAAGGACATTTCACTTTTGGTGAGGGTCGTTAAAGGCCCATCACTAATTCTCTCTTTGGTGACACTTCTAGTGACAAAATTTTAAAGACCCTCACTAATGCTCTTTTTGTTACTTTTTGTGACAATAAAAAAATGTTCCTCATCATTGATCATTCCAATGAGTTTCTGATGACGCTATGTGCCTGTTAATATATTTTTTGTCAAAAGATAATGATTTAATACCATTATTGTGGAGAATTTTGTATAATATGTCCAAGGCCATAGTGGTTAAGGTCAGTCAATTTTGTAAGAAGTAATAAGCATGTATCATTTCCCTCAAGTAATGCCTAGTCAAATAGAGATTTCCTACGAGTGAACACATGATTCATATCTATTAAGTTTATTATCTAGAAAATTCCATTTAGATAAAGTTCCACTATTTTCTGTAGGAAAAATATTATTTAATACTTAATCGAGCTCTGAAAATTCTATTAATGATAAAGACCTAACAATCCTCAAAAATCTGGGCACACCTTAAATTAATGCTTTGGCACACATAACATTTCTTAGCACCCCACATGTCTTGGAACATCTTTGTACCTAGAACAACTTGTGATGACGCTGACACCCAAGCACATGGTGGCATGTGCTAGCACAACATGGAACTCTCCTACCATGTGTTGGCATGCTGCATATAGTCCCTAGCATGCCCTGGAACACCTTGGTTGAATGCATTGACAATAAATTAGCACTTGTATAATCCACTTAGCATGTATTGGGACATACAACTGAGTGTACCTAGCATGACCCTTTGTTTGAATTGCAACAAGATGATGAGCTTGGTGAAAAAGTCGCCTTCACTAGTGGGCCCCGCGGTATTTTTGGCGCAAGTATTTTTAGACATGTGAGTCATATTCTATGAGTTGCGGATGATATTTGTGGATGGTTGGTCAAGTTGGAAAAATAGATGGACTTCTATTTTTAGACATATTGAATTAGGAATCTATTTTTAGATTTCCGGCCTAAAAAATAGATATGTCGAATATTGTGTCTTAATAATATTTGGACTATAAACATTATCTTATTCTCTTGGAGCACTTTAGTTAAGTGAAAATATGTGGCACGGGAGATGATGAAGGAATTACGCTTCTTCCTAAGGGTTAAGTGCTGTCATGTGCATGGATAATTCAGTTATAACTCACTGTGAAGAGTTTGGTGGAGTTGATTGAGGAAGTTAATGGAGTTGTGTTCGGTTTAACTAAGATAAACATAGTTGAGCTAGTTGTATCTAGTCTATTGATTGATACATAGTGGTAGTGTGAATTCATTATTCATTAATTCAATAATTATAAAAATCATTAATCAACTAAAGAGCCCATCGAGTTAACTTCAATGCATGGAGCCAGTGTCGGTGGGAGACGATGTAGAGAGGTAGGTGAAAGAGCGATGTGAGCTATCGGTTGTGACTATCTTGCATGATTTTCAACAACGATTAGATGCAGTGAGGTTACTGGTGTTTAAGCGGTGGCTTGAAGTTGTTATGAGCCATTCTTTAGCATTGATTGCGTAGTAGAGTGAGATGAATTGGCGGGGAGATTGGAGCATGTGTTTGCCTAGATCTAGCTTCATTAGTGTGTACTTCGGTGGAGATTGTACTAGGAGCTTGAGGAGCTTTACAGCCATTATGATTGTTACATGATCTCTGTAAAATATTATATATAGATAGTTGAGGGGTTTTTTTAGCTTTAAGCTTTCCCATAAAATCTTTATGTTCATATATTGTGATTGTTTATGGTTTAATGTGCGCATTCGATTGTTTTTATCTCCACGATTAATGATCGATAGTAGAAGAGATTACGTATTGTGCTGAAGTTAAAATAGTCGTGATTAGGAGAATCTTGATGAATAATATGTCATTGTTAAATTTATACATGGTATCGGACGATATTGATCATTGGAGCAATTGCAAAACATTGAAGCGGTTGAGTTTTGGTAGGTTGAATTCGAATTTGCGATGATGTTTTCTTGGTGTCGAAGTTGAGATGTCTTTCAACGGATTGCGATTGGAGTATGCCCTTGAGGGTAGCTCAAATTATATTGCATGGAATGACATATGGAGCGTTAACTGGATAAGAAATGGGTTGAAGGAGTTCATAGATGCGAAATTCCAAAACCTACTTCTAATGTTGCATCCTTTGGACGCATGGAAAAAGAAGGCAATGAAAGTGTCGAAGGATTTGTTCGAAGGTAGGAAGATACCTGGTGTCCGACCTTCATGGTGAGCTTCTCCACCGTCTTCGGTGTGGAAGCTTTGACATATTTATTTTCAAAGCAAGAGAGACCAGAGGTATTTGGCACTCAAGGATAAACTCTGGGGCTCTGCATGTGGAGAAAGGCGTGATGCTACTTTAGTATCTCTACGAAGGTTCATCGATGAAGGGATAGTGCCGGGAAGTGCCAGAGATTCTTGTTGATGATAAGGGACGGTGAGATTGGCTCTCCTTGAGCTCCCGAAGAGTTGGAACTCTATCATGACTCTATCAATGGTCGAAAGAAATTACCGGGGATGGGAGCGACTTTCGTCGGATCTTACGAAGAATAAGGCGAAGTACCGGGGACGGATCTTCATCGAAGAAATCGGATGAAAGAAAGAATTGAACTTTATTTCAAAGCGAGAAGAGATACAGGCGAAATAATGCTTCTCAATCCGATTGTGGAAGAAGAAACGGGGAACGTATTGAATGATGCTTTTCCTTGTCACCAACATGATTACGCCACTAATTGTCCACGAGAGAAAAAATAAACGAAACAGCGGATACCGCAGGCACCGGAGGGCCTTAGCCTCGCGATTTGTGACTGGACGCACTAATCAAAAGTAGCTTGGTCTCAAGTGTGATGGGGTTTAGTTTAGTTTCTTGACAGTAGTGCGTCTTTTCATATATTGAGGCAAATATTTGTTTACTAATGCGGATAGGAAAAGTCTTGGACGGCACATCGAGATGGGCAATGATGGTAGATAGAGTGCGACCAGTATCGGTACCATTTTCCTTTTGGGGGGGAATTTAGTAAACCCCTTAAGTATTGGAAGGAAGTGATGCATGTTCCGGGGATTGAAGAAGAATCTTGCTCTAGGTGGCCATGTTAGAAGGCAGCGATATGATGTTGTCTTTAGCGAGGAAAAGGCTTTCTGCGCGGTAGAGAAAGCTGGTGAGACACGGAGGATAGGGGTTAGAGTTAAGAACCTTTATCTGGTGTAGGTAGATGGTTGCGTAGAAATTTTGCAGGCAAGAGAAGGAGTGTTGAGCTAGGATGATGGCCAAATATGACATAGGAGATTGGGCCACGCTACCATGCCGGGGCTTTGAAGTCTTTCTGTGAGATCTACCACTAAGTTAAGGTACACTTGCATATTCGAGGATGGGTCAAGGGATTTACTTTGGAAAATTTGTATAACCACCTTTCATGAGAAGGATAATTCGCGCCACGGCAGTCTCCTTGAAACAATTCACACGAACGTGTGGACCTTTCTCGGTAACCGACGGCCAAAGCACGGTGCATACGATATTTGTTGGTGATTTTTTCTCGAAAGTGTTGGATCTTCTTCATCGAAGAAAGAGTGAGAAATACTCCAATGTTCTATGAGTTCAAGGCAACTGGTTGAGAAGGAATCGGGGAAGCGAGGTGAAGGCTCTTAGGAGAGACAATGGTGGTGAATTCATCTGCAGCCGATTTCAAGGACTTTTGCGGCATGAAGGAATTTGAGGAGAGCTCATAGCACCTCATAACCCACGGCGAATGGAGATTTGCGGGTAAGAAAAGAACAAAACAATTATGGGTGCTGCACAAGCGATGTTACATGATCGGGGCCTTCCCATACACTTGTGGGCTAGAGCATGCTGTCCTTACGGTTTATGTGCCAGCAAGTTGTCTCACTGGGGATACTTACTTTCTGCACGGGAAGGCGTTTTTCGTAAGAAGCTGATATTTCCCATTTGAGATTTTAGGTTCACACAATTTGCATTCATGTCTTGAAGGATGCAGGAAAAGCTAGAGCCGACTGAGAGGGTTGAATATTTGTGGGGGTACACTATTACTGCCCACAACTATCATGTGGCCCCTCCCCGGAACGGTCGCGAGGCTGGCCCACCGTGACCAGATGTCAAATTTCATGAGAGAAAGCCATGAGAGTGTTCGCTTGAGAGGAGCCACACTTGCATGCGGATGAGTACAATGGTTCTGAGAGTGAGTCTGGATGTGGATCAGCCACAGAGGAGGTTCACGGGTGGAAGGGGCCACTCATGCGGCGCCAACCATCGAGAGGGCGAAATCACTACGAAGGGCGGCGGCCCCGGCTCAGATGCGAAGGTTGTGAGAGCAACTACTGTCACGGCGTGAACGAACGGTCATGCGACCGATGTCTTTGAATGCATGGCTCACCGCCGAAAGAAGTGTGTCGTGACGGAGCCATCCTCTTTCGAGGAAAGACGTGGAGGATCCCGCATGAGTAAGATGCCATGGTGGAAGAGTATGATTGGGTGTCGAGAAAAAGTGCATAGGAGAGATTGTCCAAAGGCTGAAGGGGAAATCAATGTGGTGGGTTTTGAGATGGATCTCGAGTGAAGCAAACGGTGACGGGGAGTGTGGAGAAAGTACAAGGCAAGATTTGTTTCTCGAGAGCTTCTCATGAATTGAGATCGATTGTGAGAAAACCTTTACTTTTTTGTGGCAAGGTATTCTTCCTCGAAAGACATTGCTCTCTCGACGCAGATGGGTCGCACATTCATCGGATATGGACGTGAGCGCATTCCTCAATGGGGTGATTGAGGAGGTGTGTATGAGCGACTCAAAGGTTTCGATATCTTCGTAGCGAGTCGCATGTGTGCGAGGCTCAAAAAGAACGTGTGGGTTGAAATAAGCACCTCATGCTTGGTACCTGTGAGATAGACGGAAGTTATTTCAGGACTTGGATTCCTGCTCCAAGGGCAATCCTAACCTATACCGAGATTATGGTGGAGGGTAAATTCTTTGATCATTGTACTTTATGTAGATGATTTGATTTGACGGGTGATGTCTTGTTGATACACTCTCATACGGTGATCTTGCAAAGGGTTTGAGATGAAGGACTTGGGCGTCCTTCACTATTTCTGAGATTTGAAATTTGGCGATTACGGTGATGGTGTTTGTTTCTCAAGGCAAGTATGCTCGGGAGATGCGGGAGAATTTCCACATGCATGGTTACAAGCTTCTTATTGATACTCTCTTCTCGGTGGATGGAGGAAGGAGGATGCTACTTAGTGAGGTAGTGGATGCCAGCATTTATCGACGGAGGTAGTCGGGTAAACATGTCTGGTCAATACACGACCTAACATATGCTATGCGTGTGACTTTCTGCAAGCTAGTTAAGCCTACAGCTCTTTTGGAAGCGAGAAGAAAATGTATTGGGATATATCAGAGGCACATTGGGATATGGATTATGGTACGAACGGTCGGATGAGGTGAAGCTATGTGGCTTCACGGATGCGGTGGGCGGGGAGCCTACGGACGGAAAGATCATATTTGGAGGATTTTCGGTGTCGGGTCGACAACATTTTTCTTGGTACGGCGGGGAAGCAAAGATGCATGGTGGTAGACCTAAGTGCCTTCTCTTTAAACCTTCACTTCATTTCATCATTCTTTTATCACTTCATAAGCCTAAATCAATGAAGAATGATTAGTATTTCTTAAAGGTTACATACAATTGATTAACATATTGTATTTTCATGGTTTTATAACATTTGTATTTTTACGCAAAATAGCTACGAGTATCGACGGTGCTGCATGCTTACGATCACGCGTTCACAACTATTTTAGTGTTTAAATGGGTTACGAATTAATCGTCTCGAAAATCACATATGGGTGGGAATTCAGGCTCATCACATCATTCCATTGCTCACAGTACGAGTAAAAATCTCCAGAAGTGGTTATGCACGTGGAAACCAAAACCAAAGAGGTAGACTTCTACGGAACCACGGAGACTCTACATATGTGTCTGACCAAGCAGAACCTTCAATAAGAGTTTTAATTTGATTAGAATTGAAAGACACTTATCTGTTTTCTCAAAATTAGTTATATGTTCATTATAAGTTGACTCGGGAGGCAGAAAACGGAGGCAAGATTTTGTCTTCTTGTTGCTAGATCTTAAGAACTCTTGTTTTGAAGAATTACTCCTTTAATGAAAGAAGCATCATTTTCTTGCAGTGAGTCAATGTTGAGAATATATACGTGTTGATGCGGTGGTAGAGGAAGCCCCTCTTGCACAATGAAGCATTATGCATTTGGTTTAGATAAGTAGGCATGGCTTTGTTTCATTTTCAATTTAAATAGTTTACGAACTTTAGCATTATTGGATACTACGGTTGTTTGTTCTCAGCCAGAGTGTTAAAATATCAACTAGCCATCTGGGAATGAGGCATAATTGTAGCAATTTAGAACTTTATGTTGTTGTGATTCAATTTTAATTGAATTTATTCTGACTAGTCCTATTCTCATTAATATTTTCCAAAATATCACTAACTCTAATAAGACTTAGGTTTATTGGTGTTTTAGTTTACATATTGTTATGTTTTTATGCCCAATTGCATAGCCGAATGATACATTCTAACTTTTTTTGTACAAACTATTAAAATATGCTCATCTTAAACAAAAACAATCGTAATATTTCATAGAATTAGTTGCATTTCCAATTCAGTTAAAATACTCGAGGAGGTAGATACAGTGCAGTTTTAATTTTGTCACTATATTTAAAGCTGATAATAGTCACTCTAGTTTAACTACATTCCCCGCTGTATTAGTAGCATTCTAGTTCGGTTTAAAGATTCATTTCTGCAGTTAGATAAAGGCACTTTCTAATTTAGTCTTAGTTCAGCATTATTAGCATTCTAGTTTAGTTGTTATCCATTGCATTTTTAAGTGTATTGATTTTTAAATTTAGAAACACGGTCTTCATTATTTATAAAATATTCTTGTTACGAATTCCTATTAATACATCATCCATGGATAGGAACTATCGATGAGTTTAAGGCCTTGAAGTGGCACAGCATACACAATTTCACAATAAGCCTTTTCTCAAAAACTATTCTAAAAAAAGAAATCTATAACTTTTGAATGAGGCCTAGTGGCGCTAAATTGAGTTGCAGAATAGATTAATCTCGAGAATTAAGAGGATTAGTTTTAGAGTAGAAATCTTATTGTTGCTACAATTATTCTTTTCAATTATGTTCCAATAAACCTCTATGGATGAGATGTAGCAACATTGTAAGTTGATTGTTGACTTAGGGAAAACCTCAATTCACTAAAGAGTTGTCCTTTTCTCAAGCTATTCCAACATATCTCTAAATACATGAATTGAATTGAGTTCGGGATATGGGTTATTGAGTTCATATTGTGATTTGTTTCCTTTGTAGATCAAGCTTTTGCATTTTACGTTCTTTAGTGCACACTAGTTTAAAATAGTTTCACTTTCTGTTTTTAGGTGTAAACTTCTTGGATTCCCTTTCAACATAAGAAAAACCATAAAACCAAAAACATCATAAAAACACTAAGCAAGAGACGATTACATAGACGCCTTATAGTACACCACGCACAACGTTACTAGCCACACGGTTAATAATTTATGTTAACAATTTAGGACACTAAATTGAGCACAACATTTTAGCGCCATTGTGGGGGGGGGAATGTAACTAGGTAACCATTTCTTACATCCAAAAAAAAAACAACAACAAAAACAAAAACTTCAATCACCTACCACACCACTATATCATGTGGTGTAGTAAAAACCACACATCCATATCATGAATTCATATTTTTGCGGGTAGAAGAAGAGGTGACAAAGGTTGAAGAAATGGATGGAGATGATATGGCAAGGGAAGATCACTTTTGGATTTCCATTTGAAGAAATTGATATCAACGTTAAATGAAAAACATCCATCCTACAGCCACCTAACTTCAAAGGTATGAGATCAGAGAACTTGGAAACCTTTCTTTTGAATTTAAAATAATTTGTAGATCTTATGGCTACTCATTGCACACTGCAAAAAATAGATTTGTTTTGACAACATTGAAGGATAGAGCTCTTAGTGTTGAATCTTTAATTAAAGGCGGAGAAGTGAATCGGTTGTATGCCTTGATAGCCTTTCCCGATTTTCACCAAAAGTATTTACATCTTAATATTTGAACGATCTTATTTGCGGCCAATATTAATTTATTGTGACACCATACTTATGTAGAAAGCGACAGAAAGAAGCAATTAAGCAGATTTAAATAATCACATCAACACATAAGAAGCACACACCCAGAGACGTGAGATGTAATTTAAGAGCCCATAAAGGAAAACCACATCTCATTGTTATTTGTGATGCAAGGCAATCCAACTCCCTCTCTGTGTTTCTGCCAGGCACCAGCCTACGAGGCTCTATCCTCAATTCTACAAGCTACAACTTCAAAGAGAGCACCGACTCCCTTCAATTTTAGGGGCACCAACCTACAGGCTCAGCACGGTCGGCTAAGCGGCGACATCAAGGCACAACTTATTCGGAAGCTCCAACTTCCTCGATTTATGGCGGCCCAGATGTTTGCTGATTTATAAATTCTCTTGTGTCGTATGTATCTTTTCTCTTTCTACTCTTCTTCTCTTAATCTTCTCTGCCTCACTCTTGAAATTCTGCCTTCTCTAAATTTATTCTCTCTAACCTCTCTTTGCATATCAAAAGATGATAATGACTTTATATAATACTATCACATAGTATGTATTCACAGAATTCGAAATGGACGGAGTCATGTCTTACTATCTTACACTTGCTTCTCACTCCTTTTATAAAAGCATTAGGAAAATATAGCTGTGGTATCAATTTGCTTAACATTCGGTGAAATTTGTTCTCTCTCGGAACTTGCCAATGCATCACAAACAATAAAAACAATTAAAACATTTACATTCGAATTACAGTAGCGAACTCCATTCAAACTCATTTAGTCTTTTCGAATCGGCTAGCATTTGTCTTTTCTTTTGGGTTTGTCCTTGTCTTTTTACGCATTGTGTTTTATCTCCCTTTCGCTCTATTTGCTTTTCTTTCCTGCGTAAGGGTGTAACCTACGCATACGTGTAACTCCTTTTAATCGTAAAGTACGATTCTTGACTTTTAAATCGGTGCAATTCAACCCTTTTCATGCCACGAAGTGTCTTGTTGATGTGGAAGTTATGACGGAACGAACATGAATCCTGATGCGTTGTATGTTAACAATCGCCTCTCTAAGGTTAAGTTGAGGCCGAGTGGGTCTACGAGACCCGCAGACTAGCCAACAACGTTATACCACTATACAACAACTTCTTTTTAATACAATCTTAAAATAGAGCTCTCGGCGTCATATGCTCAGAGTTTTAACAAACAAACACTGCCTCTACTATGTCAATGAATAATCTTGTTAATACTTAACGAATGCCCTTTGGGCCCACGACACGTTTTCCGATGCAATATGTTGATCCTCTAGTGATTTCCAATTAGATTGATCGCTCCTGCTCAGTGCCGATTGATGTGATATAACTAAATATCGATGTGATTGGGAGTCAACGTTATTGTTATTTGCGGGTACGATTGACTAATATCGATGCGATTGGGACTCAAATTTTATTAATCAAAGTTTATAAGCCACATCGATGCGGGCTGATACCAATCACAACTCTTATATTGTGATGTTACGCTCCCCCTTGCGATTTACGATTGCTTCGTCGCAATGCGTAACTTTGAGTTGCAGGCTTATCAATTGCGGTTTATGGGCTTGGTCGGGTGGGATTCTCATCACAATCGCGATTTCACCGAAAGTTACATATTACCATTGTTCTTGTGATCTCGATTGCGATTGGGGAGGAGTCCCACTTTACATTACGTGCTACCTTATGTAATATATATATATATATATGTACCGCGGGCCTCGCCTGAGATTTCAATACGTCGAATAACGTTAATGAACCAAATTCGGCATATATCTCGGACCATATGTTAATGGTTCGACGTATAGGGTGCTTCGTAATAACCCATGGATACGACACCTATAACTCAATGGACCATTCAAGTACGTAACGTACTGTACCTTTTTGAACTCCCGCGCACCTCTATTAATCTTCACACATCTTTTGATAGTCTCATACGATGCTCCTCCACCGAATCGGCCAAATTGTATATTCATTTCGCTCGCTCTTTGGTCGGTGTATAACGCGTGAAATTGCAAGGTAAATGGTGGCTTCCAATAATGCCTATACCACGTATCCCACCTCTTTATGGAATCGCTCTGCGACCGGGGAGCCACCACCTTTACACCAAAGCGGTGCGGGAATGGGCAACCGCCTTTGTAAATCCGCTCGCGGTTTCAAACGGTGATTGACCATGAGGTTTCGGAATCTAATTAGCTATCCTTACGCTCAAGTTAGGTCCGCCTTTGTTATTTAATAATTCACTCACTTTTCAATGTCATTTTTATGATTCGACTCGCGCCCTTCAATTATATATATATGCCTTTTTTGACTGGGTCCTTCTCCCGTATCTTGCTCATGACTTCTAGTTAAAATTATTATAAGTGTACTTCTTGACTTTGGTATGATTCTCGGGTACATAATTTCTGCACTTCTGCCCTCTGCCTGTTGCTTCTATTGCTGTTTGCCTCTACCTCCTCTTTGCTAGAATAATAGTTACTTGCCTCTATTATATTCACTTCCCTCGCCTTCATTGCTTCTTTCTATCCATTGCTGTCCTACTATCTCTACATTTATCTCTTCTCCCTTGTCTAATGTTGCTCCTTGCTGCTTCAAATGGTCTGTCTCTTCTCTTTCTTTGCCTTTCTACCTCTTCTTATGCTTTCTCTACTTGCTCCTTATTTGATGTTTCAGAAGTGCTCCTCCTTTGTCATCTCCTTTGCCATGTTGACAACATTTCTGACAGTCTCCCCCCTTTGGCATTGATGGCAATCCTTTCTCTATTTGCCTTCTCTTTCTCTTGTTGTTTGCTCTTCTTTTTTGCCTACTCTTTCTCTGTTTGTTCTTCCTCCCCCTTTGACATCAGCTGGCAAAGACGACGCCCTCATCTCTCATGCTGACCTCACATCGTTGCATTTCATTTTCTCTGAGTTTCGTTTGGAGTCTCTTCTGTGAAATTGCCTGTCTTTGCTCCGGTGATGTATGAAACATTGAGAGAACACTTTGGTATAGTGAGCCGATATACATTATCGAACTTAGGTATACGTTTTGTCTCTCTTGTTTGATATAGTGAGTCGATATATGTTCTATAGTTGTGTTTCAATTGTAGTGCTGTGTCTATTGGTAGATTGTAAGACGATGATGTGTATATGATGAAGGGTCCTTGTTGCTTTTTCATCTTGAATGTTGATAATCTTGAGATTATCTTTGATCTGTGGACTTGTTTATATCTTGTGGAGGCTGTTATCCCCACAAGATGATATTTTCGTTTTGTTCTCCCCCTAAGATTGTACTTTCTCTTCATATTAGAGAATAGTATCTACGAATGCTACTAGTCTATCTCTAAAATATTCAAATGGTTCTCTGGCAAGTGGTTTAGTAAATATGTCTATCCTTGCTCTTTTGTTGGTACATGCACTCCGGTTTACCATCTTAAGAGCCACTTGTTCCGTGAAAATGATACTTGATTGGAATGTGTTTAGTTTTTAGGTAGAAGTAGAAGATTTTTAGATATACTTATAGCACTTGCATATCACATTTGATTGAAATAGGTTCATCGATAGCACCTTCATGTCTTGAATAAATTTGCTTCATCCACATGACTTGTGTACAACATCTTGCTATTGCTTATATAATCGCCCGAGCGCGAACGGAGAGATGGATGTTTGTTTCTTGCTTAACCATGCAGTAGGCATCTCCTGAATGAAAACGCCTCCACTTCATGCTCTTCATCATCAACACAAGCGGCAATGCGCATACGTATCTTTGATAAAAGTGAAGTTTTTGCTTTTAGGATATAGAATCCATACGGTGTTGTTCCTTGTAGATATATGAATATTCTTTTGAAGAGCTGAAGGTGATTTTGTTTAGGTATTGCTTGATATCTAGCCATAGTCCTACGCGCGCAGTGTGCAGTCCCGTGCGGTCGGTCTGATAGACTTCCAATCTGTGGATGCAGCAGAGTTTTTGATCTATATCGGCGGACCCATCATCAAAACACGGCTTGCAACTTTGTGGTCATGTAGGAGTTGACACGGTTTGCAATCTTCCATTTTAATTTTTTCGGCATTTCTTTTAGGTATTTTCCTTGTAGAGATGAATGTACTACTGTGTTCCTTTATTTTGAATTTGAAGTCTAAATAGAAGGCGAGCTCTCCAAAAATCATGGACATTTCAAACTACGATTTCATCTCTTTACCTTAAATCCTTTTGTAGCTCATCTATGTTGCTTCCAAACATAATGTCATCCAACATATACCAACAACTATTGAGTTCATTTTCATGGGCTTTTATATGTATAGATTGTTGTCTACTCCCACCTCTTTTAAAACCTGTTTTTGCAAATATTTATCCGGTCTTAGTACCAGCACGAGCTGTTTTAGTCCATATAGGGCCTTTTATTTGCATACATAGTCTTCTTTATCCCATCCAATGAGAGACCTTAGGTTGTTCCTGTACACTTCTTCTTCTGAATGCGCCATTAAAACGATTTTACATCCATTTTGATATACCTTCGAAATCTTGGTAGCATACACGTACGAACATTACGATAGCTTCCATTCTAGCTACGGAAAATGTTTCATCATAATCAAGTCCTTCTGTTGTGAGTATCCTTTGCGGACGGCCTAGCTTTGTCTGATTCTTGTCCTTGCTCATTGATTTTGTTTTGAATACCCACTTTGAGCCTACTGACATTTTCTCGGCGAGTCTAGGGCTAGTTCCGAATTATTTTTTCTCAATTTGGTCCATTTCTTCATTCATTGCATTTACGGAACTTTTCCTTTATTTGGCTTCTTCAAATTTCTTTGGTTCTATTTGTGACAACATGGCCATGTATACTTCTTATGTACATTCGGTTAGGCGCACTTCTTGTTTGTACTCCACATTTCTTGTCTCTACGATTTGATCTTGGATGGTTCTTTTGAGTGTATCTTGAGGGGTTTTGAGTTCATTTCCCGGCATCTTGATGTTTGCTTGTTTCATCATCATTTTGATCTTCTTATTCATTTTTTGTCTGTTTTGATGTCTTGTGATCTGTGTCTCTAGTATTGTTTGGAAGTTCTTCATCAAATATCACATCAATACTTTCAACTATCTTCCAAAGGAGGTCTTGTTGTACTTTGTACCCTTTGATTTTGAAAACATATCTAGAAATATCCCTTCATCTTGCTCTTGCATCAAATTTGCCAAGATTTTTATCATTATTCTTTATACTTAACACTTGCTTCCAAAGATTCTAAAATGTTTGATTGAGTACAGCTTTACATTCCATAGTTCATAGGGAGGCCTTGTGCTACTTGTAGCCTTAAGTGAGCTTTATTAAGGATATGTGCGTATGCAGTGCTTCTTCCAAAGGTTTGAGAAATATTATTCTCTTGCATCGCAACTCACAAATTTGTTGAACGGTCTGTTTTTCTACTTTGCTACTCCATTAAAGGTGTCCCTACAATAGTAAAATTATTGTTTTATACCATGTTCATTGCATAGGTGCGAAAATTCATAATCGATGAATTCACACTCTGTCTTGATACGACGCATTTCGGCTTGCATCTGTCGATTTTACTTCAATGATTTAAATGTTTTGAGTTTGTCAGGCCTCCAGGTGCCTTCTTGAGAAAAGCAACCCATGTCATTATGGAGAAATCATCCCCATTATCGGCCATAGTAGGACTCTCACTTGGTGTTTTAGTTCTTGCGGGTCCACATAGATCCATGTACAAGTTGCGGTGGTCTTGTTGTTGATAACCCTTCTTTAGATTTAAAATGTGCGAGTTTTTTCCCCAAACGACAAGATTTGCATGTATTGTGTTTTGAGGGGGCCTTTTATTTGGCATATCTCACAGCCGGCTTTCTTCGCTCGGTCTAGCCAATGTAGTCGAAGATGAAGATGTCCCAATCTCTATATACCATAACAAGCTCCTCGAGTTTACTAAGATGGCCGAGCTTCATCCTCCTCTTTCACTATGTACACATTTACTCTTGTTCGAACACGTACGAGGTAGAGTTTTCACCGCTGTCGCAGTACGACTACACAATCTTGTGCTCTAAAGAGAACTTCCGGCCTTTATCACACACATACGTACATGCTACGAGTAAATTTTGCTTCCGGCCATCTACATATAATACATCTTGGGCCTTTCCTCGCATTGTCTATCTTTGATTGATCCTTTCCCTTGATCTTTCACGATTTTTCATTTCCAAAGTGACATTTCTAGATTTCTTTTCATGAGTTAAAAACTTGTTTTTTGTCTCCTACCATCGTAATGTTTAGAGCGACCTTGTCAAATACCATTGACTCTTGAATCTTAGACGATTAAACCAATTCCCCCACATTATTCACCTTCTTTATCCTTTGAAACCCCCTTTTGTTTGGTATCTTTTGTGATGTGATGAATTATATCCTTTTAAGAGAACACTGGAAGATATATGTCAACTTGATTACATATACAACATTTGAATATAGTTTTTGCAGAATTGTGAAGCATGAACAAAATTGCTTTGTGGCTCATAAACCTCATGAGGTATTGAACATCGATACTGTCCATACTTTCTACATTAAATAGTTCTATGGCCAAAATCATATGATAAAAATAATAACCATGAAATTACTTACATACGATTAGCTTGGAGTTGTCTCTTCCATGCTTGCATCTTTTCTTTGGTTTTGAATCATTCCTCCTTGCATGAAAATATGCCGACAAGTATTGTCTGACTTGTGAGACATGGGTGGCATTCTTCACTGAGGCCAAAGGTATGTGATGGCTTCAAATTTGATACCATCGAATATATGATCCTTTCTCTGTTGTCTTAGTATTTATTGCAATCTTTGTTGTGGGGTTTCTTACGGTCTCTTGTCCTTCTCATTACATGTTTCTGTGCTTGTAGGAGTCTTGAAATTTTGCTTCATCTCTGACCTTCTTGCTAAAAATTATATTTTTGTTTTCCTTTCTTTGCCTTTACTTGATTCTCCTTCATAGCTATCCCGGTTTTATTGGAGAGATCTTTGACATCCAAGATTTCATTCAACTTGGAGCTTGTCATTTGAGAAGGGTATATAGAAAAACTTTATGTTGAAGTGCTGTTCCTTCTAGGACACAAATTTCTTCTTCCATCTTCTCTTTGTTCTCGAGTTTTATCTTTGATTTTCAAACCAACATATCTTCTATCTTCTTGGCTTCTTCAGCTTTACCCTCGGTACATGAGGACTTGAATTTGTTTCTTCATTCCACATTTGGGGAAAATCTCTCTTTTTGTTTTACGCATTTAGTTTCGGTCGTCAATCTCCTTCGGAGGCAGCACCTGCCAGCTCCCCTCGATCAGCTTCCCCTTCTTCTTCTTCTGCTTCTAAAGAGTCCTTGAGAATCTTCCATGGCCATGTTCGAAATTCGAGTTCCTATCTTCTCCACGAGGGTTCATACGATTCTGGATCCATTCTTTGTCTTATTAGACATAAAGAGGATTTTACCGAATTTTTTCCTTTCTGCCAATTCTTTGATGTGTCTTTCCTAGGTTCTTGAAGCAGTTTCTTACTTTCAGTGAGGACATCCTTTGACATAATGTCCAACTCTTCACGTTCAGCTTTTAAAGGAAGTTTACCTTTGTATCTGCAGAACCTCTATCCATTTCTTGTAAATTTAGCCTCTTCTTCATCGAAGGAGCATGTGTCTTTCTTCTTTGTTCTTTTCTATTTTGAATCTTGCCTTGCTTTGCTTGCTTCTTCTATGGGAGCCTCATCTCATATCTTTGTAAGATTTTCTAGTAGATTGGTTCATGGTCAAAGGTCTCCCAATGGTGTTTCTTCTATTGAGACACCTTGGGATTGAATGCGGATGGAAGAGATCTTAGAATATTTTGTCTGATTACTTACCTTATTATTGTTTCTCCAAAGGCTTTCCATCATTAACAATTCTGCAACTTTTAAGAAGAAGCGCAACATCTTCATCGTCGTTCATTTAAATTTTCAAGCGGGCTACATATACTTCGGTTTGGCGTCTTAACCTTTTATTTCCATCATGGATATTCTCGAGTGTCCCGCATATCTTTGGCAGTCTTCTTGCATGCATTGTTTTGATAAACTCGGCTTCACATAGTCCATTTGGTGCATTCATTGCTTTTGCATTAGCTACAAAGCTTTCTTTAGTTTCTTTTAACGTATCGGTTGACTGTGACACTCCGTTCCCACGGCATCCCAAGCTTCAATCAAAGACATTATATAAGCTTTGACTCTTGTTTTCCAAAGGCATAACCAATTTTCTTTGTAAAGAAAGGGGCTTTATTGGTTGAGCTTTAATGACTTGCCATCTTAGAGAGCCTGGGATCCAACAGTTGTTGTGGGCGATGCAAGAACACTGCTCGTACAGTTGTTGAATCTTTTAATTAAAAGGCGAGAGGGGGGGGTGAATCGGTTTAATACATACATTAGCCTTTTTTCAATTTTCTGCAAGGTATTTACGACTTAATATTTGAACAATCTTATTGCTGACCAATATTAATTTTATTGTGACACCATGCTTATGTGCAAAGCGATCGTAATTAAGTAGATTTAAATAATCACATCAACATAAACACACATGAGACATGATTTAGTGGAAACCCGCAAAGGGGAGAAAACCACATCTTATTGTTAGCGTGATACGAAGACGAAGCTCAACTCCGCTTTCAACTTGTGTTTTACCAGGCACCAACCTACGGAGGATCATAACCTCAATTAACGACTACAACTTGCAAGAAGCATAACTGTAATTTTCTACGAGGCACCAACCTCTGGGAGGGCTCCAACCTCGGTCAGCTAAAGCGGCGGCTTATCTGTTGCAACTTGATGAGCTCAACTTCCTCATTTATCTAAAAACACGAATGTTCTTTGATTTACCACTCCCGGATATCGACTCACCATTACACATGTAGCTTCTCTTTTGCTCTTCTTCTCTTAATCTTCTCTACCTCACTCTTGATCGTCACCCTTCTCTAAATTTATTCTCTCTAACCTCTCTTTGCATATCAAGATGATATTATTTATAGATTTCCTCACATATTTGTTTGTATTCTACTTGATTAAAATGGACGGTCATGTCTCTCTTTGTCTTACGCTTCTCACTCCTTTTATACGCATTCAAAAAATATAGCGCGGTATCAATTTAACATTACGAGTGGGAATTTGTTCTCTCTCGGAGACTTGCCAATGCATCACAAACAATAAAAACAATTAAAAAAATTTACATTCGAATTACAATGTGAACTCCCGACTCAACTCATTTAGTCTTTTGAATCGTAACGCATTTGTCTTTCTTTAAATTTTGTCTTTATCTTTTTACGTAGGCGTATTTTATCTCCTTTTGGCTCTATTTACTTTTCTTTCCCTCTGTGGGGTGTAGCTGCCTCCATAACTGCGCACTTTAAATAAATGAAATGCAATTGATGACTTTTAATCGAGCCAATTCCAACCCTTTTCATGCCACGAAATTGTCTTGTTGATGTGGAAGTTAAACGCGCGCGGAACGGAACATAGATCACAATCGTTGTATATTAACAATCGCCCTCCCCGTTAAAAGGCATTTGAGGCAGGTAGGTCTACGGAGACCACGTAGCTTATCGCAACATCGTTATATATATGTGACTTCTTTAATACAATCTTAAATAAACTCTGCGGCATCCTTATATAAGGTTTTAACAAACAAACTAAAACTATACTATAATAAATGAATAATCTTGTTAATACTTAACGAATACCCTTTTGGGCCACGACACGTTTGTAGTGCAATATCATGATCCTCCGATTTATATTCAGAATTTGATCGCTCATAACAAATTGCGATTAGGCTCGCAATCCTAATTCAAATACTCACGATGCGATTGATCCTTGTTCTTGTTCTTTCGTCTACGATTGACTAATATCGATGTGATTGGAACCTCAAATTTATTAATCAAAGTTTATAAAGCCCATCGGGTACGGGCTTCCAATCACAATCACAACTCTTATATTGTGATGTTCGCTCCCCTTACGTTCCAATTGCGATTGATCGCAAATCGCAACTTTGATTGCAATACTTATCGATTGCGGTTTTAGCATAAATTTAAGTACGGTCAGATTCTCACTCCATAATCCCGCAATTTCTGTTGATTTTGTATTTTTCTTGTGATCTCTCAAGTTCTGGAAGTTAGGAGGGATCCACCACCGCACGTTACTTCACCATGTAAATATACACATATGTATGAACCTGTAAGCGATTTCAGTACATGGTGCGTTGTAAAATAAGTATTGCCTGTGGGATACTATATTAATCGGATCAACACCTATAAGATTTAACTTCGTAAAAACTTAGTGGATGCGGCCCACCTATATGCTTTCAATGGACCATTCACGTCTGCGTGCGTCTTGTACCTTTGTTGAACTCGTACTTTCTCTGTTAATCTTCACGCATCTTTGTTCAATGATCTTCGTACGATGCTCCTCCACAAATACGTGATTGTATATTCATTTCGCTCGGCATCTTTGGTCATTGTATAATGCGCGAAATTGCAAGTTAAACGGTGGCTTCCAATCACAGCCTACCTGCTGTCCCACCTCTTTACCAGAATCGCTCCTCGACCCGGGAATACGCCTTTACACCAAAAGCGGTCTGAAATGAGCAACCCATATAAATGTTTGCGGTTTCAAATAGTGATTGACCACGGGTTTAGGTCTAGGTCATTATCCTTACCTTCCGGGTTCTGGTCATACTGTTATTTAACAGCTCACTTTTCAATGTATTTTTGAGTTCGACTCCCAGCAAAAAAGTTAATTATATTTATGTATATTTTTCAACTAAGGTTCCTTCTCCATTCATACTGCTCACTTGACTATGGTTTCATATTATATGTGTAATGTCCGGCTTGGGGTATGATTCTCGAAATTTTATAATTTCTCTACCTACCTCTCTCTTACATATAATTTAGCCACATCGCTTTGCCTCCTGCCTCCTCTGTTGAGATAATGGTTACTTGCCTCTATTATATTTGCTTCCTGCTGCCTTCATTTGCTTCTTTGCTACCTCCATTGCACTGTCTCTTTGCTATCTCTATGTTTCTATCTCTTCTCCTTGTCTAATCTTGCTCCTTGCTTCTTCAAAGTAGTCTGTCTCTACTTCTCTTTTCTTTGCCTTGCTATTATGCTTTCTCTGCTCCTTGATGTTCCAAGTACTCCTCCTTTACATCATCTCCTTTACCACCAACTGTGTATTTAACCTTATATGGTTCATGACTTTAGGAACAAATTCTATAAGGACATGGGATGATGTGAAAAAGTATTTTTGGAAAAATATAAAGGAGTTGTTACATGCACCATGACCTTAGAAATAGAAGTATTTAAGATGAACCAAAAAGGGGATGGCTTTAGAAGATTTAGTGGAGAGATTTACTTATAATATAGAAAAGATCTAAATTGCATAATTTGGGATCGGATGCATTAAAAACTCTTTACTAAATGCTATAAACGATGAATGGATTGATCTTCTTACTCTTGTGGGAAAGAAGATGTCTGTCGATTGTCATTTCCAAGAAATTTGTGAACTATACGAGAACATATCAGAGGAAAAGCAAAGTGTGTGGATCCCTCGGGGATCCATTTATGGAAAAATTAAGTAAGTCGGCATCGGGGATTGGTAGAGAGATCAAACTAAACCTAACAATTTGCTAAACCGACCTGGTAATTTAAATGAACAAGCGGCATACTAAGAGAATGCAAAACAAACGAAACATTTGCTTCATTCATATTTTTCCTAAATGTAAGAAAACATGCTTTGCACATGAATGTCCATGATAACATTAAAAATGTGTAAAATTTGTGCGGGGATCACATACTACTAAAGATTTCCCATCATTACCGGGGGTTGAAGGAAATTTACCAAAGGGTAAATGGAGCAAAATCAAGCACAAGAGAAACTTTCTTATGTGAAACCCACAGAGGACTATGGAATCCTCGTCCACCAGAAGTATGATGCGATATCCTTATGCACAGAGTTTCAAGGTTATGTACAACAATCTCAGGTAATTGGAAAACACCCTTGCATGGCAACAGCAGGCATCTCAATCCCAACCTCAAAACCAACGGAAACCTTGTATCTCAATCCCAACCTCAAAACAATCCCAGAAACAAAGTGGCAAAGGCCCTATAAAGGGAAATCCTATATCCTCTCAATATTTCCCTCTCTATCACTAATGCCATCATCAATTTTATTCATGCCATTCGCCTCCACCACAACATGGTCACCCTCATTTGACCTCAATTCAACCTTTCCCATTATCATCCACAAAAAGCACCCCAAGATTCCTCACTCCCACTACACCTTTATACATTTCATATCCCCAATAAAACACCTCGATAAAACACAATTTTGAGGTATGCAAAATGATTTACCATTTGTCATTGAAGGTAGCAACGAAGAAGAGAGCTAGGATAAGGTCCAAGAAGTCATGGATGTTTGTTGATAAAAAAGAAAAAATATTGGAACGAGAGATTGAAAAGTCTCAGCCGTACCTATCACCCAAATCTATGAATGATCCACATCTCCCGAAGACTTTCATTTCATGATAGACGAAGAAAAAGAAGACAAGATTACATTGAATCTTGGTTCAAGTCCAGTCATTGGATCCAGTACTCCAATTATTCAATATCTTCGACATCATCTAAATCAAGGCAGTTTGGCATCTCATATCTTGACTACATGTCAAAGAATATCTTTCAAACACACGTATGAGTTTATCTATCATCTTGTTAGAACATGGTTCCACTTTGGGTATTCATATACTTGAACAAAGATTAAAAAAAAAAGAAAAAAAGAAGAAGAAAGAGTAGAAAAAATAAAGTCCTATTGTGAAAGCAGAAACACAACGTGGCGCAATTGAACCTTGGAAACTACTTGAAAACCGAGCAATTGGTGAGCAAAAGTTCACAATAAGTTCTGTTTCATGGTGGACTTCCAATCTTTCATGGTTCTTCAAATAATTCTTGGTTCTGTATCGAGTTGGATGATGTGGAATTCCCCTTCAAGGTCCACCTTCCAACAGATCTGTCCACATCGACCTCAACCACTTTATATGGGATCCAAGATTAGAGATATTGAGAAGTTCCTTGAGCTTGCATTCATAAATGCAACCTTGCCGTATCATGATAACAATGGGAATACAACAAGTATCTTGATTGTCAAATCTGCACGAGCGACTCGGCTTCGACACATTTCATTCTTGCAATCGAGATGCAACGAGGTACCTTCACATAATTTACATATCGGTGAGTTGTCTCGCATTGGTTAACAATTTTCATTGCGAAGTCGGTAATCCAGTTTTCCCATGCTCGACTTCCGACACATTTATTCACATGAGTAAATTGTACATGAATGTTGGCTTTGATGAAGACTAGCTTGGTTTTTATGGAATCAGCAACAACTTACGGTAGTACATTTATTTAGTTTCTTGTAGCAGCATATTCATCTTCTTGTCAATTCAACAACGACTACGGAAAGTGGCCGGTTCTATATGACTATTCTTGCATGCTTGACCTATTTCGTTTTTACAACTTTTTCAGTAGTTTTGGCGCAAATATTGCAAGGATTTAGATAGAGAAATAAAAAATTCGAGCTTAGGGTTTTCTCGAATAATCGAAATTGAGGAAGACGTGGACGAAATTTGGGAAAAAAACAATTTTAAGGGCATTTCGGATGGGTTTTACTGGCAGTTTTCATTTCGACATTATTAGACGGATTAGGACAGATTTTAGTATTTTTCACAGTATTGTGTTTTAACATCAAAAAATGAAGATTCAGAAAACATGTGGTAGTGAGAAGGTAAAAATACATAGTTTCCCTTTTGAATCACTCAATTCGGCCTTAAAAATGAGTTCGTGGGCCGTACTTTTTTGTTGCAACATTGGGCCGATGAAGGGTGAAACGAGGGCGAGAAATTGATTTTATCATAACTTTGAAACCGTGCATCAGTTGGTCCTAAAATTTTTATGGTAAATCGCATTGAGGTAGGAGTGAATAAGCATGAAAATTTCATAAAATTTTAGTGTGTGCATTTTTCAAGGGCCTTACTTTCACTACAACCATTTCTCCATTTTGCAGAATCCAGGTACAGCCAATAGCGGATATTTTTAAAACATTGGAAAGATGCATAACTAATGGTAGTAACAACCTTAGAAAAATTTAGGGAAATTGATGTACCATTTGATGAAATTGAAAAATTCATTTTCATTCTACAATTCCACTCCATCTCACTCCACTTTCCTCATCTCTTCATTTTCATTCATTTCAGTCTATTCACATTCACTCCATTGTTTCATCCATCTTCCATATTCATACTTCATCTCTTTGAGGATTGCATGTTGCATCATCTTATTCATCGATTCGACCATGATTATTGACCTACAAAGAGATGATTACGGAAGTGGAGGGTTATGTTTTGGAAGACCAATATGCTAGGGACTGAGAACAACATCAAGCACAACAATTGAGATTATAGGAGTAAATTGTGAAAATTATTTTAATATCAAAAAGTTAAAACATGAAATAGATACAATGTGTATAATCATATGTTTCTAAACAACCTATCATTAATTGATTAACATATCAACCCTTATCCCTTATCCAACATTCCAACCTATTATTCCACATCTCCTTAAAGATTGTATCATTCATTTATTTCACCACAAGTTCATCATAAATTCTCATCGGATCCGCCAGCACTTCATTTTCCCTTGACTTAATTACCTCCATCCATTCACCTCCATTACACTTCCAAATGATTCATCTCTAAGTGCAAAGGTAATTACGAGGTCGAAGCATCATTCTTCAACTAATCCATCTTAGGACACGAGAGATACACTTTCAAAAATAAAGCATTGAACTCTTTACGTAATCAATCTGGCTTCAAACATAGAAAAGTAATTCTAAAAAAAGGGAAGATAATCGACGGAGAGGAGGAATGTGGCTAATTGTCAAAGATAAGAACCGGGTTGGAGTCCAAGTGTTGGAAGGATATCCACAAGTCAGAATATTTAACAAGCGAGAGAGGTTAAATTTTAGAAATTTGAAGTGGCTTCCATAAGGAGATTGCAAAATCTTTTTAAATCTTTGATGGGGCAAAGAAGAAAAACCCCGACATGGTTATTGAAAAATAAAAATTGACACTCCCTCTGAAGGAAGATGAAGAACTAATTTTTGAAAAGTTAGGAGATTGAAAATAGATTAGGCGAAAGAAACGGAAAGATAAAGTTGGATGTTCTAACGAGAGGTTTGAGCACATGGAATAAGTTTTGATGAAGTGCATGAGAGACATGCAATAATTTTTATAGTGGGGGTATGTTGAGCACATAATTGCCTTCTCTTTTTTAGAAGCCTTCACTTCATTTCATCATTCTTTTATCACTTCATAAAGCCTAAAATCAATATCAGAGAATGATTAGGATTTGTAACGGTTACATGCAATTGATTAACATACATTTTAAAAACGGTTTTTCGGTTT
This sequence comes from Pinus albicaulis, assembly GCA_034641835.2. NCBI lineage: Eukaryota > Viridiplantae > Streptophyta > Pinopsida > Pinales > Pinaceae > Pinus > Pinus albicaulis. The sequence goes on along the minus strand of MU968426.1, from coordinate 3,393,147 downwards.
AATAATTTTCTGCAAAATAGTTACGGAATACGGACGTTAGTAGCGGAGTCACGTGTTAAAAGCGACTGTTTTGTGTTTAAGTAGGTTACGGAGTGTATTATCCCAAAAGAAAATCACATATGGAGTGAATTCCGGACCTCACATCCACATCATTCGTTTGCTCTGCCCACGAGAGAGTTTGAGGTAAAAATCTTCCAAGTGGTTGTGCCGTGAGCAAGAGAACCAGAGGTAGACTTCTCTGGGACACGGACTCACAGGATGTCTGTGACAAAGTACGAGACCTTGTCAAGAGTTTTAGTTTGATTGAAGTGGGGAACGACACTTATCCCTATTTTCTCAAAAGTAATTATGTAATTTCATTATAAAGTTGACTCGAGGCAAAGGAAAAGAGCTGAATTTATCTTCTTCTTTAGATCTCGAACTTCATTTTGAAGAATTACTCCTTTAATGAAAGAAGCATCATTTTCTTGCACAAAATTTGAGTCAATCTTGAGAAGATGTTGCATGCGTCTGGTGGTAGAAGACCCCTCTTGCCCATGAAGCATTATGCATTTGGTTTAGATAAGTAGCCGTAGCTTTGTTTTTCATTTTCAATTTAAATAGTTTTTGAACTTTTAACACATTGGATACTACGGTTTAGCTTTGTTCACCAGTAAGTCTTAAAATATCACTAATACGGAATGAGGGCATAATTGTAGAAATTTAGAACTTTACGTTTTTGTCATTCAATTACAATTAGTTATTCTGACTAGTCCTATTCTCATTAATCTTTTCCAAAATATCACCTAACTACATTGAACTAAAATTTGTATAGTGCTTTAGTTTACAATATTATTCTGTTTTATGCCCAATTGCTTGAATGATACAACCTAACTTGTTTGTACAAACTATTCAAATATCACTCATCTTAAACAAAACGAGTTGTAATATTTCATAGAATTAGTTGCATTTCGGTTCGGTTAAATACGGGAGGTAGATGTCATTCTAGTTTAATTTTGTCACTATATTTCAAGCTTTATAATGGTACTCTAGTTTAACTCTTGTTTTACTTTGTATTAGTATCATTCTAGTTGATTCAATTCATTTCAAGTTAGATAAAATCACTCTAATTAGGTCTTAGTTCCTTTGTATTAGCATTCTGGTTAGTTATTGAAATTTAGAAAGCATGGTCTTCATTGTTTATAAAATATTAATTGAATTCTATTAATACATCATCATATGGACGGGAACTATCGATAACGGTTAAGGCCTTACGTATTTTGCAACCTTTAACAATTTCACAATAAGCCTTTTTCTCAAAAACTATTCTAAAAGAAATCTATAACTTTTGAATGAGGCCTGAGTGGCACTAAATTGAGTTGCGAATAGATTAATCTCGGAATGAGAAGACTAGTTTAGAGTAGAAATCTTATTGTGCTACAATTATTCTTTCCAATTATGTTCCAATAAACCTCTAACCATGGATGAGATGTTGCTTGCGTTGTAAGTTGATTGTTGACTTACGGCTTCAATTGTAAGACATCCTTTTCTCAAGCTATTCCAACATATCTCTAAATAAATGAATTGGATGAGTTCATGATATGGGTTATTGAGTTACTATTTTGTGATTTGTTTCCTTGCTATGAGTCATTATCAAGCTTTTCATTTAAATTTCTTTAGGTACACACCTAGTTTAGAATAGTTTCACTGTTTTAGTGTAAACTTCTTAGTTCCTTTCAACATAAAAAAACCATAAAACCAAAAACATCATAAAAACACTAAACACAACGTAGTGAGAGAAAGTTACCTAGGCATATATAGTGCACCACACTTCAGCAGTTTACTAGCCCTAGTTGAAAATTTATGTTAACAATTTAGGACACTAAATTGAGCACAACACGTGGCACTCAGTTCAGCAGAGGTTGAGTATATGGCAACAATTTTGGTTGCATTCGAGGCTATATGGATGAGGAAGATCCTGGTCGGGTTGTTCGGTTCACACTTAGATCCTATTGTGATTTATTGTGATAATCAGAGTTGCATTAAACTCTCGGTTGATCCAGTATTTCATGATAGATCTAAACACATTAATCACAGTATGTCATATCGGGGGTGTGTACGGTGGAAGATCATGTTACTTTCATACATTCCCACGAGGAGGATCGGGATGCGTGTCTTGACGGCGCTCACACGAGGAGCAAATTCGAATGCCACGAGAGCGGGATGAGGTGGAAAATAATCCTTATCTTGTTTAAGGAGAGAGTGTTGAGATTGCAACAGATGAGTGAGCCTAGTGGAAAGAATTCGCCTTCACTAAGTGGGCCCACGAGGAGCTATTTTAGCGCAAAGTCTATTTTTGAACTATGTCTATTTTTAGACATGTGGATCATATTCTATGAGTTGCGGGATGCTATTTGTGGATGGTTGGTCAAGTTGGAAAATAGGTGGACTTCTATTTTTTAGACATGTTATTGACGAATATATTTTAGATTGCAGTCTAAAATAGATATGTCGAATATTATTAGCTCTTAGCAATATTTGGACTACAAACATTGTCTGGCTATAGAACACTTCGGTTAAGTGCACGGTCTTAGCACATGAGTTGACAAGAGAACCCACGCTATTCCTAAGGATAAGTGGAGCTATTGTGGATAGACAGTTAGAACTCATGTGAGAGTTTGGTGGAGTTGATTGAGGAAGTTAATGGAGTTGTGTTCGGTTTAACTAAGCTCTAAACCTGGATTGGGCTAGTTGTATCTAGTCTAGCGGTTATACACTAGTGAGTGGTGTAACATTATTAAATGTGGTCACTATTATAAGCTCATTAATCAACTAAAGAATACATCGGTTAACTTGATTGCATGGGGCATTTTACCGGTGGAGACCGGTAAAGAAGGTAGGTGAAAAAGCCGGTGTGACTGCTGAGTTGTGACTATATTGTTGCATGATTTGCAACAACCCGGTGATTGGAGATGCCAATGAGGATTGCAGTGCAAACGGGGGAAAGTTTGAAGGATTATTTATGGTACATTCTTCGGCATTTATTGTGCGATAGAGCGAGGAGCTATCGGTCGTGAGGAATTCAAACATGTGTTTTGCTAGATAGCTTGATTAATTGTGTAACTTAATTTGGAGATTTGCTGCCGAGCTTGTGAGGAGCTTTTTATGATGATTGTTACATGATATATATGACATATAATATACAGATATTTGGGAGTTTTAAGCTTTAAGCTTTCCCATAAAATAATGTGTTGATATGTGTGATTTTTTATGGTTTTAATGTGCGCATGCGATTGTTTTTATTTCCGCAATTAATGATCAATGGTAGAAGAGATTCTGTATTGTGCATGAAGTTAAAATAGTGTGTGATCGGGAGAATCTCGGTGAATAATATATCATTTATTAAAATTTTTACACCTTTTCAAAAAGATAAAGTCCTGACTTATTAACCCTCTTATTGGTTCTTCCTTTTGTTTCCTTGGCCTATTACATACCTACTTTTACACTGCATCCCCACTTAGCACCTATGTATTGGCATATCTTGGCATATTAATTGGCACATGATATAATTCGCACACGGAATTCCCAAGCACTTTGGCGGTTCTTAACATGCCTTGATATTCCTAGCATGCCTTACTAATGCTTATACCTTGTCACTCCCTCCTTGGCATGACAACAACAACGACCATTAACACCGGTCTCTAGCGGTACACGTTCTCATATTCCATTAGCTTCCATGAAATTTTACCTAGTGCTCCCTTAATGTTTTCCACAAACCTCCCTCAACTTGCTCATCATGCATTATCACTCTCTAGCACACCTTAATTAGCACTCTTCTTGTATTCCCTCCCACTTCACATAACATGCATAACACTAGTCACAACATATTGGTGTAGCACGTGTTGGAACTTGGAAAGTCTTAGCATGTATGGAATATGTTCGAATGCACCCAGTACATGATTTAGCATGGTTTAATGTGTTATTTGTGATGATCAATTTTTGGAAAGTAGATGAGAAGCAACAAAGGAATACTTGCGGTACTTAGAATACACTAAGACTTTGCATGGCACCCTGTATAAGCCTAGTGTTGGTGTGTCGCATGCCCCTCTTGGAAAAGATGAAATTGATGACTTATTAACCCTCTTATGTGTTCATTTTCCTTGTAGTTTTAAATTTTTCTCCTTTTGTTGTCTTAACGAGTCCACGACACGCATTGGCCCCACTTAGCTTGCACATCTTGGCATGCCTTATCACTTAGCACATCTTAGCATGTTTGACATGTATTCCCACTATCTGTCTCATCGAGGGGGTGAATAGAGATGTAGTCCTAAAGTAGTTGAAAAAGTGAGCCGAGTAAGGGTTGCTAATGGAGGTCATGATCATCCTCAAGCGAATCATGATGTGAGGTTCGAAGAATGTTGCATACCTTAATGGTCGGTTTGCGCTACACTGGAAGTAGGATGGCATATTGTTGGTTCTGTGGCGGTCAGGCAAGAGAGGTTTCTCTGTGAGAATATGGGCATGTGATTTCAGTAATTAATCTTTGTGTGAAGGCCGCATAAAATTCGAAATGTTGAGGGTACCTTAAAACGATTGAATTGGAAACTAGAAAGGACAAAAAAATACTGCTGGTGAAGAATTTTGATGCAGGAGTGAGGGTAATAGGGGCGTCTAATTTATTTTTCCATTAAATAAATTGGACAATAAATTGTAATTTCATCTCATAACTTGTGTTATAATTAAGTCTTGATGGCCAGGAGTTATCTCGAAAATTGAGTTGAGGATCAATATGAGGCATCTGGAGGATTCTAATATTTTTGAGTCTCCGGTTAAGTTGATGCATTAGTGGGGTGCAAGTGTAATTATTTCAATTAAATGAGTTAAAATCGGTTTAACTAGTTCTAAACGAGTGATGAGCTAGTAAAGAGGTCCAATGAATTAAATTAGATTTAATTCATAATGACGATCAATCGGAATGGCGATAATTATTTATTAATAAGTGACCGTATCAATTTTCGAGAATACCCAATTGAGACAAAGGTTAAAGGGAACATAACTATCGGTTATTAGGAAAAATTTCCCTTAATGCAATTATAAAGTCATTGGGATATTATGATGGATTGCGCAATCAAGGAAGACGATTTTCATAATTAATAAGGTCGATTCCCTGGGAATTATAACGAGCAAGGCGGGCGGAAATGGATGAGAATTGGCTAAGTACTGAACCGAGTTTTCCTGAATCGATGGGAGACAATTGTGAAGTCAGCGGGAGAATCCTCATGAGAGATTAAGCATTGTATTGTTTCATGATTCCTTGGCTTAATACACAATAGAGATAGAGAGGTTTGATTGTTGTTTCCCAAAGTACATCATGTTGAGCAATTGATAGTTTGTTCTCTTGCTTATGTGTGATTGTGCAATCGTGTTCTTTTTTTTTTTCCGTAAATTGTGGGAAAGTTCAATATCTTGTTTTAGTAGATTACAAGATCAAATTGAATCCCCGTTGGTTAGATTTTATACATGGTATCGGAAGCGAAATTTTTGAATTGACGAGTGATTTTGCGAGAGAATATCGAAGATTTTGTGTAAAATTTTCAAAAACAGACAGAATATTTGGATTCCTTGCAAAAATCTACCCAAATGAGAAAAAAACAACATCGGTCAAATCGAGGCTGGGATGAGGGAGATATCATCAATTTAAAAATCAACTCTTTTTTAAAAACTTGTTGTAGCTTTTGGGACAAGTACACGCGTAGTAAGTCGAAACCTATGTCGCAGTACCGGATACATGCAAATATTTGAGAGAAAAGGCGAGAGATTAGAAACTTGATGGTTTAGAGGGAGCATAGGTACCTCTCAACATGCATCCTCATGAGAAACGGTCTTAGAGGTTGTGGGTAGTACCACAATTGGAGAAGCGAAGAGGAGGCAAGGCCGAAGACGTCCAATACTCATGCGAACCTCCCGCAGGGGGGAAATTTTGAGCTATATGGGAAGAGGCAACCATTTTCTCGGGGTGTAAGGTGGGGGTTGTGTGTGAACCTGTCCAAGATAAAAATTGCAGGCAAGGTCCGTGGAGATGGCATGTCTCCATGGATCAAACACAGTTTACGAGGAGCCCACAATACGGCGGAAGTGGTAGGAAGGATCAGTTAGATTGATGTAGTTAAGTGCAAAACGAAGACACAAATTAGAGTGACAAATGTCGAATGCGGAGCACAAATAGAGTTAGCAACGGTTCAAAGGGGAATGGATGTAGATGTGAAATGATACGAGAGAATCCGATGCCTAGATAGGTGCGGTAGCTAACGGCGGTCGAAAAGACTGCGATGACGGATGCATTATACTGATTTAGTTTTCGGAAGGCTATTCGGTTTCGGGATTTACGTTAGAAAACAACACTGATATTAGCATGCGAACATTCAAGAAGATTATGGGATGGGGGATAGATTGAATTCCTTTCTTGTTAGAGGGAGTGTTGAAAATTGGCGACTAGAAAGGATAAAAAAAATGCACCCAAGGCGGTGAAATTTTCGTGTACACCGAAATTGAGGGATTTGGCGTCTAATTTATTTTCCCTTAAATAAATTGGACAATAAATTGTAATTTCGTCTCTTAACAACTTGTGTGAATTAACTAAGTCATGATGATTGAGTTAGCTCAGAAATTCGGTTAAGGTGATCGAATTGGATATTGGTATTTTTGCCTATTCCATGGGCCCTCACCATTGTCTCTTTTAGTTTTCGAGTTTTCGTTAATTACCTGGCATAATTTACTATTTTTGTCGATTTTTGATCTGAACTTTGGGAGCCATTTTGAGGCCCTGCTTGATGTTTTTTTTAGGCATGAAAGGCTTTGTGATTTCATAGAAATTGTGTGCTTGATTTGGTCTAAGGAAGATCTTTCCTAACGAGGGTATCATGTGCGTAAATGAGAATCATATGACCAGAGTTATGACCCGGGAAGTTGGTTGCCCAGCTAACCCAACGAGGCCATAAACTCTTGGTGTTACATCTCCTTAGGTTAGGGTTTTGGTTACTGCAGGGTTTTATCTTATTTTAAATAATAAAAAAGACCACTTGATCCTTATTGTAAAATGATTTTAAGAATATAACTATCAATTGTATTTATAGAAAATTTCCCATGCCATGATGGATTGCGCAATTAAGGAAGGTTGATTTTCCTAATTAATATGGAATAATTCCATAGGAATTGTGAGAAGAGCGGAGTTGAAGGAAAGTTGAGAATTTAACAGTCTTTAGGCCAGGATTTTCTCCTAGATCAGCAGAGGTAATTGGGAGGAAGTCTGGAGAATCTCAAGAGAGATTAACATTGTCTTGTTTCATGATTCAACGTAATAAAAATAGAATAGAGTTTTGAGCAGGTTTCTTCACTAGATACATCTTGTGTTGTGTGATTGATAACTTGTTTCTATTACTTATTTGGCAGTTGTGCGATTGTGTTTGTTTCCCTGGGTGTAGGAAGGACTTCCGATATCTTGTTTTAGTACATGGTTACGGAATCCCGATTGAATCTCGTTGGTTAGATTTCCTACATGAAATAGAAGGGTTGATACCATCTTGCCTTGTGGTGGTTAGTAGGGCGCAGGTACGTGATAGAACCAATATAAATGGAGGAGGGCTTGCCTTTGTAATTTGGAAAGACCTGCTCAAAAGTCGAATACCGGGCGTAATATTGACTAAGTTAACCTAGTTTGAGGGTTGACATTGAATCTGAGATTCATGTCAAGATTCGGTCGAAGAAATTCCCGAATCTATGGATCCATGAGCTGAGTCGAGTCTCTTGGAGCAAGAGCCGCGCTTTTCTATATTGGATATGGTTTTGTTCTACAACATTTAAAGTATATAAGTATAATACCTAGTTAGAATGATTCCCTGTATTTTAGCTCATAAGGTAGCAGCCTTAATACGTGACAAATTTACGTAGAAGAATATGAGTTGTGACCCCTTAGAGCGAGGTTTATTCTGCAATAAGATCGTAGTTACAGAAGATAGTTTACAACGATTAGGTATTTGTAGAACAACAAATCAAGAGGAGTGGAACACAGCGAGAGAATTGAACATCCAGGGAAGAAATGTGCATATGAAGAATGTATTGACATGTAGAGGAGTTGATTTTGGTGGAATTTCCATAGGTTTAGATAAAGATCTGAAGAAAGCCTATAAAAAATTAGTAAATGGACTACTAGTGGCTGATTTGTGACCCTAGTTAAGTCATACGAAATTGTTAAAGTATGATAAGAGGAGTAGTTCATATTTTTCTAATTGGAACCTTAAAGATCAAATTGTAGATGCAAAACGATGGAAATCTTGAAGGGACTCAAACCATTGTTGGGTGGTAGATTTGAAAACCCTAGATTAAGACAATATTGTGGGCCCTAGACTAGTAAAAGAATTGACTATGGTTGGGCGGTGATTGATGGTAGGCCAGAAAGTGGGTTGGAGGGTTGTTAGGTTACTATCAAAGAAGAGCACGACTCTTGTTCGAAGGAACAACAAAATTGGTAGAGGGTAGGGTGTATGGGGCCTAAGGATGTAGACTTGAAGGACTAAAGTAACGGTCAAGTAGGCCAACCAACTAGCCCTAGTTCACTATGTTATTAGAGGGATTGATTTGGTGAGAAGAAGGGCGACCTCCATAGCCACCGAACTTCTCATCTTGGGTTGTAGTATGGAAAAAAGTAGAATACCAAAGAGTTGTTCACAAATTGAATTGTGAGCAGTTTGTTCTGGCTCAAAACTAGTAAGTATGTGGATCTAAAAGGGGTTCCTAAGAGGGAAGCCCACATTTTATGGGACAAGGAAATAGTGGATGTAGCCCATTGTCTCTGTATAAGGCTCCTTGCTCTTCATCATTCACACAGGTAGACAGAGTCCGTGGTTAGGAAGTCTGCCTTTGCCAAAGTATGGAATTAATGAATAGGTGAGAGCGGCCTCAAAACCATTCCACAGGGGTAAAATAAAGTGTGGGACTTGCTTTCCTTTTACATGAACCAATTATCTTCTAGGGTGAGGAGGGGGATTGAAGGTTGGGGAGAAGAATAGAACTTATAAAGAAGTTCTCAATCCATAAAATCCTTTCAGGAACTTGGATTCCCAAATGGCCCTTAATGAGAAAGGCCTTTGACACCAGAAATACAGAGGCCACACGAACAAGTGGACCCAAGTAATGTGAGGTCAAGGGATGGGTATAACCAATGATATTCATATCTGAGCAAGGTGATGGGAAAGGATCAAACAAAACTTTTACTTCGATTGGTCAAAATTGATCCTATGAGTTTATCCTTGGGAACACGAGGAAAAACTTAAATCCTAGAGCTAGGGGCAGGTTAATAAGGGAGATTCCCTTGTCGAAATTGACCCAAGTTAGGGGAGAGTGAAGGCAACAACACAATTTGCCTCTGGAACTGTAAATTTTTCCTCTAGCTAGGTCTGGGAAATTGTTTCCACTGGGTGACCTAATGGGGATAGACCTGAGAATGTGAAAGACTATGGCAAGAAAACCCTATTACGGTATCTTGATTTTCTTCTACTTCACGTTAAGTTAGAGGATTAATTTAAGATATTTAAATAATTAAGCAAAGTAAACCAGTAAGCTACAACTAACAACCTACACATACGGAGATCAAATCACGAGTAACATGCTCATGAAGCAAAAGTGACACACGGATTTTAAGACATATCCGGAAAAAAAACGATGTGGAAAACGGGGTGCTTGTTGTGCGGAGGGGTTTTCGTGTGTGCGAATCTCGTGTGATACGGGGCACCCGAAAACTAGTTCCGACAGGGAGAGAAATAAAAACGGCGATGTGTGCCTCTGTGAATCTATACGACCTAAGCGGCTATGTCCCGGCCTGCTCCGCTGCTCGGTGGGGAACTCGCGTCACACTGAAAGGCTTAAACTTCCCCTCACGTTGTCTTGGTGGGCTGTCGACCTGGTGGCTACTGCTGTCTCTCATGGCCCCGCTAACACAACAGACTCAGGCTGGCAGGCTGGCGTGGCTTATGCCCTTTGTTGTACGGCTAGCTAAGTGCTTAAGAAAGAAAAATCATAGGTGAGAAAGAGGCACGCTCAAGGTACTTATGTAATGATCGAGAAAAAATGAATAAATGAAATGAAAATAGATCAATGTCCACAAATAACTGGAAATAGCTCTCAATGGACTGAAGAGTAAAGCTTTGACAACGGTAATAAGTACTTATAGAGATGAAGCTAGAGAGCATAGGAGACTAGTTCACTTGAGGTTAAATGTTGTATAATTGTTGTAGGGAAAAGCGCTATATTGTTAGGGTAATCTCTACGTAGGTACCATTAGTTGGTCATCTCGATAATCATTTCATTTCATCGAATACCCCGATATGGGCCTTGCAAGCTATTTGCGTAGACAAACCCGAAGCTATGTGATGGAAAAATATTCACACTATATTGAAGAAGAAAACACCACCAAATAAGGATGACATTTCAAATGGGGCAAGAAAAAAATAGAGAGAGATAGACAGCAGAAAATTTGAAAATGCTAGGGCAACAAGAAAGCAACTGGGTAGCACATGGTAGAAAGCACAACAAAGAAGAGTGTAAATGGAAAACCCTACTAATTAGCACCCATCCAAACTACCACAATTTTATTTAACTCTAATCTCCAAATTCATCAAATTATATCCACCGTATTCAAACACCGATCCTCTACGGTAACCATTCTAAAGATGAGGGGTGAGAACTTGCTACGAACCATCACCTACGTATAGTGATCTTGTGCATGAACGGAAAACCTATACTTTCGTGAAGACACGGAAGGTAAACACTCTACGCCAATATTTTCCATACGGCGCGGAGTTGAGCAACCACATGTCGGCCATGATTTTTTTCTTGATTTGTAACTTAGAAGAGCTTTGTCGGCCACCTTTGGAGTTTGCTCCCAGTCACCAGGCAAGCCTATCAACATCATCCTCTTCTGACAGTACCTAATTGATTTAATTAACCATAATTTCTTGATCATGCGGGTATTTCAAATATATTGCCAATAAGCATAAAGCTTTCATGTTAAACAATCGGGTCAAAGACTTTTTTAGACTATGATGCAAAAAATACAAAGAAACCTCTACCAACACTCAAAAGGACAAACAAAGTCAAACCTCTACAAAGTATAAATAGATATCGTCGCTTCATTCCATACAAAAATGTACTTAACTAAAGAAAATTCTAATTGTATGCTTTGAGACAAATATTTTAAAGAGTAGATATTATAAACATACCCTGCACCTTGTGAACAATCCAATGTGGTATAAACTAAGGAACCATCAAAGACTCCATTTTAAACATCATTGTATTATCATTCCTAAATCCATTTTATTAAATCAACAAAAAACGAAGCAACAATTGCATTGATTCCACTGAAGCAAATTATAAGCGATTTCATATACTTATTGCTGAAAATATATTCTAGATTTGCAACTTGATTGTAGAAATTGACCAATCGGTTATTTATATTAATATTGTCTCTTGTAGAATCAAAGTTACATCAAGCTCTGAAAATCCAATGTGTCATGACCAAACAAACACATTGATAGCTAATGTATACCAATTTCCTAAAATTCCAAGTTCATTAGGGAGTTGGTAGTGTTGGACCACATTCGAAGGTTATATCTACTATGATAATGCACTACTCTAAAAGCCTTACCACAAGGCAAAGTTATGAGGAGTTTCTCATACTCCGGGGAGATACACCACTAACGTTATCATTGCTGTTTTCTAACAACACCTTCTCTTAACTTATAAATGAAAGGATAGGCACACTAGTTAAACATTTGTAGAAATAGATAATAAAATTAGTCTTACATTGGCATGGGTTGTAGTAGGAGCATTTGTGAGATGACAACTTCTTTTGGCAGCATTATTTCTATTTAAAGAAGTAATAAAGACTTCTATGCAATTTTTGTTGGAGCACCACTCCTTTTATCCGAATTCTCGAATTGCAGATTTGTGTAGAGTGGGCCTAATATATTTATTGTTTTAATCCAACTTGTACATCTTTGTGTTTACCTCTTGAATTTACATCCTTCAATTTCTGCTTGTACAAGCTTGAAATTTTATTCATGGAATACTAAAGTTCGATCCTGTTGTTAGGATTTTAATTCTCTAAGGAAGTATTCTCTTGTTTTCAATGATATTTTCATATTTCTCTGCATCTGACTCATCTCTTCCACTTCATTCTACTATAATACAAAAATCATTTCTAGTGGTTAGTTTATATCTGCTTTTACTTAATTGATCTTTTATTTTATTTTATAGGAGCATTGTAGCAATCTATTCCTCCTTTGTATTTACAGCATTGTATATGTGTGGTAGATTGGACATTATCTCATCTTTACATTATCTTTGGGTACGGACTTGTGTATCTGAATTCACATGTTAGAATTGACAATCATGAATCAACGGACATTTTGTGTTGTATGACCTTAGGGTTGTTGTTTCTGGTTAGTCTTGTAGCAAGTGTCTTCATAGACAACCCATGCAACCATAATTATAGCTGGGGAAAACAAATTGTTGTGTCCAATGCATTTGCAGAAAAGCATGACAAATTAGATCTCAAGATGAAGATAGTTCAATACGGAGAGAATGCTTGGTAGAATTCTCAAAACAATACTTAGCCAAGTATTATGTCATTTTCCAGGGAAAGCCCGATAAACTCAATACAATTTTCTATGGAAAAAATAATGTAAACCCAACACATGGCCTTGGAAATTTACGAAAGTCTAATATTTGTCGAGATAAAGCTAGGAAAATAACCTTATCCCAGTATATAATCTTTCATTCTTTATAAATGTCATGAAGATTAAAAGAACCATAGGTAAAAGGAAGTATGGGGTGGTTTGGTGACACAGCTCATTTGGTAAATACTAAATGCCCCAAAGTATTCTTGTGGGCTAAGCCAAATGTCTATGTAATACTTATCGAGCAACTACTACTTTGATGCATTCACCCCTTCAAAGGATTTATCATCACATGACTCCAATGGTTATTCTTGTTGAGCTATAAAGCACCCATAATCTTCATGGGTATACACAAACTGACAGCTATTCTAATTTATATTAAGGATTCAATCGAATATTTCAGATCAAAGATGGGCACAAGTTAGACGAAACAATCTCCGATCCTAGTAATGACAAAGTACGATGATGACAAAGGAATGACTCGGGAAGAGAAATTGCGACGGTGGAGGCACAGTCTTTAACATCTCCGGGACTATAGCAATGTTAATGCCAATGCTAAGAACAAGATCCTTTGGAGATCATTGGTTATAATATGGATGATGGAGGCATCTCTGGATAAATAGAGAGAGACCAAGTTCTAAACCAGATATCTGATCTCTGTTAAAATGGATGCCTAGACACCAAGACCTATCAAGGTGAGATGAATGCTATAAATTAAATCATTGGTGGCAACAACTAAAATTTAAAGTTTTACTTCATTGGGGGTAGCATCGGATGTGCCAAAATGACATTCCTCATGTTCCCATGAAACCATCTCCCCATTGGATTGTAGGAACACTAGCCTATGATGCTGCCAAATTATTACTCTAGGAAAACTTTTGTACAAAGTGTGAAACTAGCGGCGATTCATGCTGACAGAGCAAAAACGGGGAGAAATCTGTACCCATAGTTTATCTTGTTCTATATGTATCACACTAATAGGGATATCAATTAACTAATGGATCTAAGTTAAAATTACACCATTAGCCTAAGGCTAAAAGGGGGCATGTTTTTCAAGGTGATTTCTGAGAACTATACTATGTTATGGGGCCTTGACAGAGGTTTGTTAGATTTTATAGTTGCTATAGTTTTAAGAGTAAGTAATTAATCTAAGAGTTGGCATCAAAATGGCTTGAAATAAACCAAGAGAAAGGTATGAACATAGTTTGAAATAGTCTCTAACTTGGTGTTGTGAAATGACTTTGTTTCTGTATAAAGATTAGGTGTTGTTCTATCATAATAAAACCCTATATGAATTTACCTTGTCAATAATTTAGAGTGCTTTCCATTTGACAACATACCTCATGTACACAATTAATTGACACAATGATACACATTACGGTGAAAAAACATAATTGATCCTACGATTTGTCAACATATGATAGTAATTCTACATTTCCAAATGTCACTTTGTGCATAGGTTGAATAAATTCAAGAACCAAAGAGAGTAGTAACCCAATCAACGACTTTGAATTATATTTTAGCCACCGTATTGTTGACAAACCTTTCATTGCAATTATGAACCAACATGATGCCATAACACTTACCTTATGTGACCACTGAAATGACAATTTTGCATCAGGGTGGACATTTAAGTACGCACTACGGACCTAAGTATATGGAAACTAGAGTGACCTAAAAAAACTTCAGAGAGCCATAATAGATAATTTACCAACTATAAACCTCAACGCACAAATAGACTAAAAAGTCTATTTCTTTAGAATATACAAATTATCTAAAAATCTGGGTGCAAAAACACAGAAATGACTCTTTAACCTTATATACTCAACCTTCTGGAATCAACATATTCAACCTTCTACATATTTACTTCTATAAATTTATATTTTTGAAATTTTGTTGACCTTTTCTCAAGCTAAAACTTTGTAAAATGATTCTCTACCATGCCTTCCCACTCACCCCCTAAGTTGGATTCTATGCTTCTTGTTATTAAAATTGTTTACAAGTCTTTCATATAAAAAAGAGTGAGTCACATGTGCATCATCCACAAGAACAACTCAAAAAGACATTACATGGTAGCTTAATAAAATAACTGGACTATTAGATATTAAAGAACCTTTATGATTATAATTCCATAAATCTTTAAAATAATAGAACAACCACAACAAGGCAAACGATAGAGCTTGATTACCAGAAAAAACCAATAAGAAACCATGTTCATTATTGGAGGTTGTTATCACAATCATCCAAAGATTGAGTGATCCTATGTAGACAGCACTACACCCTTATCCATCATGGGCACGATGCGGGGTTTAGGCCTTCACAAATCCCAACGAAAGGCCAAAGCTGAGGGTGTTTTACTGTTTGGTGCAATGACAATTATTAACTCCTCCATACTTGTAAACCTCTTTGTTGATGTGGTAGTGGGGCCTACCATCCCCTTTGTATGACTTGAAATTTCAAATTAAATAGTTCTTTGATCACTTGTTCTATCTCAACCTAAACCTTTTAACTTGCAATTTCAAAGAAAAAATGCCACTTGCTCTATCTCAACCTAAACCTTTTAAATTTCTATTGTTATATTTGCTTGCATAGTTATATAAAAGGCCATGCTAACATTCATGCCATTATACCATGAAAATACTTAGAATAAAAACAAAACATTATTGCAACCTTACTATTTTTAAAAGAAATAAATATCAAAAAAACAAAAACAAAAATTCATTTCATATCAAAATATCAAAAAGTTTCAAATATCCAATTTTTTCATTTCCCTCCCAAAGTCAAAATATCAAAAATCTTCAAATATCAATTTTTTCATTTCCAACTGTTAGAGGGTTTGTCCACGGGAAGGAGGCCGGGTGCTTCAGCTCTTTCCACAGAATGAATCTGAACAATATTCCTGTTCGATGGCCCATCCCTAAAGCCTCCATATCTCTTAGAAAATTCATAATACTTCTAGACAAGCGCTCTAATTGCGATAATCAAGGTCATCCGCTCACTCACCAAAGGCCAAAGATTTGATCTAGGGTCTCCCAAGAAGTTCAAGGAGGGCGCCGATAACGAAGAGGCCGAGGAGGTTTCTGGCTAAGACACCATTGTCTAATTCTTTTCAAGGTTCAGTCTCCTGAAAAAATGCAATACTTTACCGTGGGTTTAATATGGGTTTTGTATTTTATGGATCTAGTTTTGTTTGTTCTTGGATTCATGTTATTTTTCTTTTATGACAGTAATGGTTAGATTTTTATTTAATATTTGGAAAAAGAGTTGCCGAGGGATTTAACAGAACCATTCTTTACTTCCGTGCTACAGCTTTGGCTTTCGCTTTTAGCTTCTGATAAATATGCTAATGAGATTACATTACCTTTGCAGGTAGTGACCATGGCTTGGCTGTTCACTTGATCTAGTTTTAGAATGGTTTCTTGTTTTTTCTCTTTGATTGCCTGCTGCGCTGGTTCTATTTTCCAACACCAGGCGTGACCCATCGCGCTGGGCATTCTACAACCCTCAACATAGCTGAGTCTGCCTTTCAATTTTTTTCTGTTGATTTCTTTTTTCGTTTGCTTGATGGGTTCTTACTGTATGCTCCAGTTTGCCAAAGAGAGATCCCAACAATGTCGGATTCTTGCCCCTTCAGAATAGCTTGCAGCAACGATCATCATACCAAAACTGGCATTGATCATCCTCGTGCACCCAAACTTCAGCAGATTGAAGATTCCAACAGGGGACGAGAAGATAGAGGAGTTGCGCTCTGTATTTTTCCTGTGAAGAATTCAAGTCTCCAAAGAAAATATTTGTCCATTTTGGTCGTACCGAATCTGGGTGCTGGTGGGATTTTTGAAACGAAAGTTTACGCAGAGGACGAAGGGGACGCTTTCTTCTTCATAGTTATGGTACGCTACGTCAATTTCAGAATAATTCTTTTCTTCTTAACAGGAAGAGTTCAAGTTTTATTGAATCAGAAAGTCAAGAAATTTTGTTTTGAGCTGCTTCCTAAAAATATGTAGAGACAAAAGAGAAAAATACCCATCCTTCTATACGAGAAACAGATCTACCTTGTAGAAACAGGGAGGAATATCAGCCAGGGTTCGGATTCCATCTGTTCGGCAACGATCATGTGGGGTTCAGATTCCATTTGTGGGAAGCTCGCACAATCAGAGAGAACAATGTGAGGAGATGCTCCTGCAAAGCTGGGAAACGGTAGATAGCAGATCCGGAGTATGGCTTACCATGGTATTGTGCTGGCAGTTTATATGGAAGATATCCACCTGAACATTTGAAAGCGACATCCCGAATATCTTGCAGAGAAATTGGGATTCTGTTTTCTTTTAGCTGGGAAGATTGACAAAATGAGTGAGAGAACACTGAATCAGCATATCTTCTAGACTACTGCTGGAAAATATGCATTCTATCAGGAGCCGACACCTTATTCTGGAGCTCTTAGTTGCCATGAAGATCATCAGGTGAAGGTCCTATGGCTCTTTACAAGGAGTTTATTCCCATTGTGATAGGGCAAGGTCTTTTGATTGATTTCTTTTTCGTTACTGCGGAGCTCGAAGGATATTATTGAAGGACATGCACTGCCCAAATTTTGATTCTTGTATCGTCATTATGGATTGCTTGGAAACTATTAGCTAGGATGTTATTGAGGTCTTCAGTAGATGGGGGCGCTTATCGTCGATCCTCTCAGGGAGGGGCACCCCTGTTCATCTTAACAGTCGTATTCTTCATTCATAAGATTTTGAAATAAATGAAAGTTACTGTTTATATAAAGTTAATTAAGTGTTTGATTTGGGCTCAATTGCACTTAATTGCACACTTACTATTTTGTACAGTCTAACTTTACGTAATTGTTTTATTTCGGAATACAGGAATAACATACATGTTCTATTATATATACAAGTTAATAAAGGCACTGTTTGATTTGGGTTTAGTTAAGGCTATTATTGCTGAGTAATGTGGCGGGGTCCACTTTTACGTGTTATGTTTTTATTTCGAATACGGCAATAATTTTTTATAATTTCGGTTGTTACATGTTGAGTAATGGTAGGTCTCACTTTTCTACCGATTACGTTTTTATTTAAAGATACGGCAATACTTTTTTTAGTATCTGTTGTATATAAAAGTTAATAATGTGGCGAGTCTCACTTTTTATGTGTTTTGTTTTTCTTTCTAATCAGCAATAATTTTTTATAATTTTTAGTATCTGTTTATATATAAAAAGTTAATGACGTAGTTTGGGTTGAGGTTGGACTAAAACTCTAAGTAATGTGGGAGTAATGTAGCGAGTTTCACTTTTACGTATTTGTTTTTTATTTAAGATACGGCAATAATTTTTAGTAAAAGATAATTGGGCTTAGTTTTAATTCATAGTCAAAGTTAATTGTGATGATTTTTAATTTGGGTTCAATTACTTTATACTCATATCCATGATTTTAAGTATTTTGGCGAGTTATATTTTGCATGCATTGTGATGAGATGAGATCTTTTATTATGAGTTAGGAGAAGATTTAAATGACAATCGAGTTTTACGCTGATGGGATGGTGATTGGATTGCAATATAAACGAGGAAACGTTTCGAATTTTTGATATGCTTTCCTTATCCATTTATGTTGAGGTAGATAGAAACATCTTGTATCTATCACATAAGAAATTTATTTCCATGATTATATCTTTTATTTTGCTGGCCCTTTCTGCGTCTGTTGCTTTCATGCGCGATCATATTAGCCTAGATGTAAATGGTGTTATAGGATTTTCTAGAAATGCGGTGATTGGTTAAGGTTGTGAACGAAGAAAGAAATGAGTTGGCATACCCATTTGATTAGAATTGGTGGCTTAAATGAAAGCACCACCATAGGAGCCAGGATCTTTGGGAAATTTCATATTCAAACAAAATATTATGAAGCACACGGGGGCACACGCATATTCAAACAAAATATTATCGGGAAAAGTATATATTGGGAAAAATACATTATGTAGTTAGGAAGATTTTGAGACCTTAGTGCAGATCTTATTTTACTTGAGCAAGGATCTTAATTATTCTCAACTATTTTATTTAATTATACAAGTCTATGCTTTCTTATGGCACATCTATGTGTCTTTTTGTCCTGCACTTACTTCCAAATAATGTCAAATTGAAGACATGCCTCATTCTCCATGTATTTTTTCAGCATGTAAATTTAGGCATACAGAAATTCAAAACTTTAATAAAACTTACAAAGAAAAATAACCTTTGTCTGCCCAACCCGGACATTCTCTGATGTAAGCGAGCTTGCAGGGATTTGAAAGTGAGAACCCATATGTTTGTTCAATGCCACTCCTTGCTTTATGAATAGTGTGCTTACATGTGAAATGAAGGTTCTTGGTATCAATAAAAACACCCACACTATAAGAAATTTGAGCGTAAGATTGGCTTCTTCTAAACGTTCAGAGATATGACTTCCTGCATTGGTTGAGCCATCCTTTGTTGTCGCTTTGTCCAAATATACGCAAGGTAGCAAAGGAAATTAGACTAAATAATAGTGCACTAGTGAAGTTATGGAAAAATTAATTTTACATAAACATGGATAGAAAATTAATTCATTTCTTTGAATGAATGATGAAATCTAAACGCGCATTTCCATCAAGAGATGAAAACTAATTATATTATAATAAAAATTGAGCATGCTAATTATGTTATTATATGATAAATATAATCAACTAGTAGGAAAAAAAAAACATATGAGAAATGAGACTAACACTAATAACATAAAAGATGGTTGTGACACTAATACTATTTACTCTCAAAACGATCATGATGATTGATTTCAGCAACAATTACAACTAGGGTTTGTCTACTATTAATCATAATTCAAAATATAGTCAAGCTTGATAATGAAAATTACTCATGGTTGGGCTCACCTCAAAACAGTATGAGAAATAGGAATTTTCCTTTGTAACCTTACTCTTTGAGGTCAACATAAAAGTTGGTGGGATATGTACAGAAAGTAACTTCCACTAACGAACTACTATGACAATACAAAGGCAATGCGATTGAATGGATTCCATTAAGACATTATGCCTATAGTGGAGTACTAATTAAAGAATATTGTAGTGGTAATCCCGATGTGGGTATCACATAACCTACGGTTGATACATAATCTTGGATGTATGTTAAGAAAACTATACGCAAACAACATTCCAAAAACACACTAAATATCCTGCCAATTGAAGGAGGATTTTGAACCTTCTCTTCAGGGTCAACTACTTAATTGACCGAGAACTAGTAATTAGGATGTTAGGCTTTGTACCACCGATTCCCACTTGATAAGAACGTACGAAAAGTAGAAAATCTAACCTAAGTGGAATCTTCCTCACAAAGTTGGAGCCTTGAAGAATGTATACAACCTCTCTACTGCCCCGACTTGAGAGAAATTTCAGTTGAAGAACCATTTGCCTCGTTTCTGATGAGCGGAAATAAGCATATAAAATTGACATAAGGAACTAGAAACTTTTCGTAAGACTTCTAGAAACAAACAGCCAGAAGTGGTTGCGGAGCAACGGGTCTGTTAAGTAGTAAAGAAGTGTTTGAAGAATGAGAATCCAAACCCAACACTGACTCCATACGAACATGCTTGTGGAAGCGGCCATCTTGAATGAGGAATTTGAGTTCAATTCACGGCTCCATGAACTTGTTTTGAGCTTTCTAATTGATGAACGATCATCCTAGAAAACGTTCTACTAGGAGGTAGACCTATGTACGGGGCACGGAAGGAATCTTGTGTGATAGAAGTGGTGTATCAAATTGCATAGCTGACAAAGAGATTGGAAAGAATATTGACTCATGGTAGACATGAAGGGCCAAAGAGGAAGGATAGTATGATCTTGATGTTGGTTGCATTGACCAAGCCATCGCAAACACGAGCCCATCTTCATTCTTACTCCAAAGCACTTTGTCATGGAACATCTCTGACAATGGTGAAAATTATTATTATGCTCATTTTTTCATACAAATCTTTCATGAGAATCAGGACACATAGATCAACGCATACCGAGTTCTTTGATGAGGATGAGTTCGCTATGGGTCTATGTTAATTAAAGTAGTTTGAACTAATCTTGTGAACTTGGAGGGTCCACTTTTAGTGATATTGTGCTCCATCTTCAGAGGTGGGAGCTTCTTCTTCTTGTGGCACGACAAGGTCTTGAAGGTGTTTTCATCCAACATTGTCTTTGGATCCCATGTTTAGCAAAACATTTATTGAAATATTTAAGTATAATTCCCCACTAGTATCATATCTAGAGAGAAATATGACAACCCTAATTGTTTCTCTATTAATGCTTTGAACTTTTTAAAATTCAAACAAACACATAATATTTTTAATTATAGAAAATATACCCACATTTTTCTCTTTTGAAATAATCAACAAACGGAATGAAGTACACAGCACTAGTGGTTGATGTCATATTCATTGGTCCACATATATGCAATGCTAAATGAAGGACCCTCTATTCTCCCCAAGCTTGTCCTTCATAAAATTCTATTCAGTATAAAAGCTACTGTGGACAAGCTCTACAAACTCTATGGATCTTCTACAAAATGTTCGGAAACCCATCCTACTAGTTTTTCATGCCAGCCGAGAGAACGAGGTCAAGTTGGTGCCCATACCTATGATGTCATAGGGGGTGCTATATTTTTCAATAAAAATTACCTTTAACTTAATATCGATATTAAAAAATCTTAAGACCACTAAAGCTAAGAGATTCATCTAAAATGGATAATTATAATCTTGGACATAGAAAGCACTCATTGTTGCATGGTTTCCCAAAAGGTCAAACAACCTCAAATATATGTTGAACCTACCACTTAATTTGATGTTCAATTCCTAAGCCATCAATTTATCATGTGGAAATGTGAAATAAGAAAGGTACGAGTCACTATAGGAGATCAATGTTTCTTTTCAAATTTCTTCTTCCTTAGTAGAGGAATGAATCTAGGTTAAAACTTTAGTGTTTTCAAACCTTGGGAACATACTGTGAATGATATAAATGTTTATCTCCATTAAACATGGTGGAATGATTAACCCAAATGGTCTTTAACACAATCCATCTGGGTTGTCTCTTGAATGTGGGGGCACTCTGCTCCTCCATAAAGGACATGTTGGGAGTTTAGAACGTGTTTTCAAACCTTAGGCACTATGACGCAGATACATGTAAATGTTTATTTCTATTAAGCATGAGGGTAGAATGATTAACTTAACTGGCCTTTTAACACAATCCCTCTAGATTTGTCTCTTCAAATGTGAGGGCACCCACTCTCATGTTGGCATTTACTTATATTAGCCTTTAGGAAAGGATAAGAAAATATAAATTGGATTCATGTATCAATCCATATGAATATGATACCCATTCTCTCTCTCTCTCACTTAATGTGAAAACTTTGTCTCCTAAAGGACATGATTTGGGCAATATATTAGTTGCCTCAAAAACTTAGGTTCGAGTCAATTCTTCATGCAACATGATACTAAGAAGTTTCTAAGTTGTCTCCTACTAATATGCTAAGCGACGACTTATTAGTTCAAAAATTCTAGATGACTCTCCTTGGGTATTTGCAATGTTACAATCTTACAATTGGCATACTTTCTTAGTCCCACGGTGCTAAAAACTTTCCTCAACTATTAATCCTAAAGAAGCCCAATAATGGGTGAAAATGGATAGGTCAACTTGAATTTTCTCACATGTCTATTCCATCTCACTTAGGAAACTTATTATTTTGGGAACTGCGATACATTTACTATGTTAGTTTTCTAAGGCATAAGATGGGAAAAATAAATAACAAGAATGTGTCTTTGAAGCAACACACTTGACTAGATTGAACTTGGCCTAGTATTATGATGGATGCATTTTTAAAGGATTCTTTCCTAATTCAAAATTGAAGATATATAAACTAACTATTTCATTTGTCTACGATTCAATAGTGCACATGGAAAGCTTCTTTGCAAATCTCTTTTTGCATATGGTGACCTCACGAATAGACTAAGCTTGTACTAGCATAATGCAAACATGACTACAAGTCACCATTGTGTTTTGGTTTTTGAAGGGTTTGCTCATTATTAGTGACTGATGAAGTATCAACTAGTGAATAAGTTTCAAGCTTTGGAGAAGGCACAACATATCTTATAATTTTGTCTTGAGATTGGCTGTTGACCAATTGTTTCACAAGACGCCTCTTATGAAAAAAATATAGTTCTCTCCTAACGGTTATGACCCTCTTGAAAATACAGGGTTCACTAGAATATTGGAAGCAAATATCTAATGCACACACATCATGCTACCACTGCAAGCCATTATAGAAAATAGAAAACTGGGTGAAAAATGATCTCAAATACATTGTAGACGTGTTACGGTGACAATACTTTCTTGAATGTCTATTCTCAACATCCATAGCAGCTTACCTGGAAATAATGTTAGTTTGTATTTAACTCCAAATAATATGCATTCCAATAAAGTTTTAATGTGGACATTTTACCTTGTGGCAATGATTTTGTACTTTGCTCATTTTGGTCAAGCTTCGTTCCTATATTGATGATGATCTCATATGCATTAACTATCGAACAACTATCTCACGTAATTCTAGATAAAATGGCATTATTTTAAATAATAAAGGCGAAAATGATGATAGATATTGCACGGTGGCAAACTAAATAGGTAGTACGCATGATATGTTATTCCATAATTCACTACCCACTTTACATTTATAAAATAGTTTCTCACAATTCATTTTATATTAGTTTGTATTTTGTATTTGCTATTTATTGAATTTTAGCTCACCCAAAGGATTACAATCAGCCTTTTACAGAGAGGAGATACATGTAAACTGCAATTGGCCTTTCATTTTGTTATTGTAACTAACATTTCTTGATAAGAAGTTACGGTTAAACATTGATTTACTTGTTTGGCTAGCTAATTGCAATGTATGGCACATATAATGCAATTTTGTCCATTGAAGTTCATATGTGACTACAATGAAAAACTTTAACTATTACTAAATGAAAAAATGTTACGAGGCTAGGATTGGAGGGATTTTGTTAAAATTATAAACATGAAAAATAAAAAAGTGAAAGTACCGCACCACCGGTGCGGTGATATCGAGGTTTCCCATTTATAATATTCTGAAGTTATTATTATTATTATTTGTTTGTTTACTTTTCTTGTTTCTCACTGGTCAAAGGTGTTTCTCAAGTTTGTAATCTAAATACCAAACACGTTTCTTGATGTCTGCCGGTGGAAACACCTCACATCTTAACATGATCCAGATCTGATTCTGTACAATGGCATAAATTGTGGAAGATATGGTATGTGAGCGCTGCGAAAGCCTTTGCCACTATGACCAGTGCTATTTATTTCTGTGATTTAGTGCATTGAAAGAAGAATATTGTGCCAATATGTTGATACTGTGACAGGGCATATTTTTGCGAAGCCCTTTTCCCACATTATGTGCAAGCGCGATTTTGCATTTGCAAGATACACATAACATTCTCTTTTCAACAAAATAACCTTCTCATTTGCATAGGCTTTTAACCTTTTTAGGTAAGGAACTATCAGGAGACTTTGTCACTCTTGGTTCGTAGTTATTATCTGTGAGTTTAGTTTGATTGCAAGACTTTTTATTACATTTCCTTCTTCAATGTTCTGCCATAACCATAGAGCTACTAAGGTTTGAGGTTGTTCCACGAATATATCTTGAGGTACGGACCAACCTCTGTCTGTGGCCCAACATTCTACTTATCAATAGGTATATCACTTATCATAGGAATTTTTTGTTTCTCCAAAATGTCGTTGCCTCTGTAAAGGGTGCATTCTAATGTAAGATTATTTTCTCCCCAACTCTGCAAGTGTGTGCAAAGTGGTCCATTTATTCGGTATTCAGTGGATTCTACAAACTAGATTTATTAGACAATATTTCTAACCTCTTAGGAAGGTACTTACAGTGATGGATGCCTCTTTGTGATTCTTTGATATTGAGTTATTTCATTAGTATATTGAAAAAAATTCATCGTCGGGATTAATGTTTCAATTTTATCAAGTGTCTCTCTTGTTTTATATTCAACAGAACGGTACATGCTGATTTCTATGAGGCAAGGATTTTCGCTTGCCTTGAATATTGAAAAAAGTTAGAAGTGATCCCTAAAGATGGAGCACCATTGTGACAGCAATTCAGCTCCTCTGCGAGTGGATGTTTTCTAATCCCTCTTCATACCTCCTTCCCCTTGTCCCATCTTTCATTTTTTACAAGGCATGACAAAGATACCCATAACTCTAAATTTTAGCCCAAAAAGAATTTGGTGATGAGTGGAAGTATTTGAGTGTTATTATCACTAATGGTGCCCATTCTAGTAGAGGATGTCTTAAACGAATTTCTCAACACATGTTGAAATTGGTGAAAAGGAAGGAGAAAGGTTAAATGATTATAGTCAACAATCCCGATTACATAAGTGGTTTGGCAAACTTCCCAATCCATGGTGGGAATGCCTTACTAAGTATATAGCATTATTATTAACAATTCAAAAAAAGTAGGAAAAAACAATTCTAAAAATACAATTGATGTAATCATATTTGACTACTTCACTTTAGACAAGGATGCTTTTGTTTATGCAAAATTGTTGCATTATAGTTAATAGTAGTGATAAAAATCTTATTTAACAAGATCATGTGACTTTTCTTAATTTTCCTTTAAAAATGTTAAACTTGGTCTAAAGAATTTTAGGGTTGGATGAAGGATAAGGGAACCAATTCAAGTTATAGAGGTCCGATAAATTCACTTTTCTATTGACACCTTTGATAGTATTAAGTATGATGGCACTCTTGTTGGCTGTGGTCTTATTCCTTGAAGGTTTATCAACAAGACATTTCGTACCAAAGCTATGATATATTGTCTTGACTTCCCTATTTTGCTGAAGAATTTAGCATCATTCTAGTGGTTAATTTGAGGCAGTATTTTGTGGAAAATTCACTGTTTTTTGGTGGAATAGTTCATAATTTATTCGATCTTTTTTGCAAATGTGTAGACAAGATGATAAATGTATGGTCTTCTGCTAGAGTTCTCGAGTTCTTTCTAGATAAGCTTTTCATCATTTGCTTTGAATACTTCTCTGCAATTATACGAGTCCAGAGTTGTTTTGCATTTTGTTAACATTTTATTTTATGTGGAAAATTTTTCTCGAGGTTTTGCAAGGTAAATCCGTCTTCAAAAAATATTATTTTACATATTGATATTTGTTCAAGACATTCTTGTGTGATACTTGAATTTTTTGAATCTAGATTTCTATTTAGTTATCTATGTCTTGAAGCAGGGCCATGGATTGTTCATATTTCTCAAACTACCTTAGTTGTTTCTACATTGCATGTTTTTATATTATTATGTTTGTGATTCAAATTTCTAGTTTTTTTTTGTAATTTATTCTCCTCACATGCATTACATGCTTTGTTAAATTATATCAAAGGTATTCTTATTGTCTTTTTATTGGGTATGAACATATTATTTCTAGCAACTTTTGATTTTCTAGATTTTCTATTCCTTTGGTGTATCTTTGCACCTTTAGGAAATTGATAGTTTAAAGTCTAATTTACTTTAAAGGTGCTAGCTCGGTGGAGAGAACGCACTTTACAAGCGGAGAGTTGGTGGTTCGATTCCATTGTGCCCTAATATTCATAAGGAATGATGAAAATCAAGTTTTGGTGACGGATGCTCTTTTGACCATCACGATGAGCTTATGGTATTTTTTGACCCTTGCCAAATATGAAATGGTGATGAGTGTAATACATATGTACGCATAGCGGCAGCAAGGCTAAATGCTTGCATGTCACCATAAACCTTTGTTGATATGAAATAAGGTGAGGTCATTGTTTGTCATTATAATCATTATTTGTGACAAACCTTGATGTCATGATGAGTTTATAGTGACGGTCGATGAACGTCGTCATATATAATACACCCGACTGGTAAGCTGACCATGAAAGGTCCATCACCAAAAATCGTTATTACTCATATGAAATGAGTGATGGTCACTATCCGTCATTATAATCAATGATAGCGAGGACCTTGAATGTCACCCTGTATAATTTGGTGGCCGCCACCTTTGTTGACGTTCAAGTTTTTTTATTGACGAGAGGCTATTTTCCATCACCATTGCTCATATATGAAATTGCGACGGTCACTATCCGTCATTATAAATCATTATTGGTGACGGACCTTGAATGTCACCACAACACCTATACTTTTAGCGGCATACCTTTGGTGACGTTCAATTTTTTTGGTAATGACTCTTTTGACACACAAATGAGCTTATGGTGACCATTTGCGCCCCTCACCAATGTCCTTTTTCTTGTAGTGTTTGTTAGATCATTATCTTCATGATGTTTATTTTTTTGAAATGATATTTATTACCCGTTATAGCAACATTGTGAACTTATATCAAAAAAATTTTATATGAAGTGTGTCAAGGAATGACTTACTATAAATGCATATATATATTTTTTATAACTTACAAGTTTTGTATGGTTGAAAATATGATTGTAATTATGATAAATATTTTTCTATTTCTTAGATAATTCATTTTATTCATTCTTGGTATGCATCTTCAATATTCCCCTGAGAAGAATAATTAAAGGTAAATAGTTTACCTTGTTTTAATGATACCAAAATATTGTAACTCATTCAAAATTTTTAATATAAAATAATAATAATAATAAGTATTCAAAGGCTGGTATACAATAAAAATATTACACTATAGTCTATAATTTGAGAAAATGGTATAGATCCATTTTAATCACATATTTAATCAATCACTAAAAAGATATTAAATCTTTTGGAATGTACATCTTTTTCAAGTTTTACATTATAAGAGATGTTCATATAATGAGATTCAATCCCCTCTCTCGACTCTTGGTAAGTCCATTTTAATATGGAAATATTGTGACCCTATAGGGGATGGCCATGTGAGGTCTCGACGATTAGTAAAAAATTCATAGTTGCGTGGCAAGCTACTTGCCGGGGTTCAACCTAGTGACCTCTTGTCCATGCCAATATATGCCCAACAATCGAGGCTACAAGTCATTCTAATATGACAGTACCGATTATTGGTTTATATTTAAATTTCAATTTTTTGGATTGGTTGGTGGATGGGCGGGCCGAGGAGCATGTGATCGGCAGGTACTTGGTTTTCAACAACCCTGTCACTGCTTTAATTCCAGAATGCATATGACAGGTAAGGAGGCGGGAGTGGTGCCGAGAACATGTGGCTTATGTCCTATAATCCTTAGGTATTTTAGGTAAGCCGAGAGTGTTACTTTTGCGATTAAACTTATGCCATTTATGTGTTGATAATTTGAGCATATAATAAAAATGCCACCATTAGAAGCTGGAATTTAGGTGTATGGTGTAGCCTCGAGAAGGGGAGTGAGTGTTTGATATTTAATATGTAGCACATGTGTAGATGTAATGTGTGTAATTATTTTGAAGTGTCTCCTCATTCTATTACATATAATTGTCATTATATATTTGTAATAATTTCCCGTTCCTATTATCCCAGAATTAGAACACTCAAAAGAAATTATGGTAAATAAATAAAAATATAAATAAATCGGAGTTATGGTAAATAAAAAAAAACCTATTTTTTATATTTAGTATGGTAAATAGTAAAATATAAATAAATAAGTATGGTAAATAAATAAAACCTCTTTTTATATTTACTTAGTAAACCTCTTTTATATTTACGAAAACTCAAAAAAAGGGTTCTCTTTAGGTGAATCTGGCGCCAAATACCATGGAAAATTATTATTAATACCATGGGCCAAATGCGACCGCACGATTTATTTTAACCTGTGGGAGAAATTATTATTAATACCATGGGCTAAATAACATACGACGAAATGCAGAGTAGGTAACATAAGCACTTTAAGAGTTTCTTGATTGGACTTGAAGGAGAATTTCTCTCAGGTTTTACATGAAAGTATGGCTACCATCATGACTAGATTTTTCTCATTCGGCCACTTATAAGGCTAATGAAGTTGTTGGTGAGTGGGAGCTGGTGTGAGATTCAATGTTTCTCTCTTTACCTTCTTTGAGGAAATCAGCGGTGTGCTTCTTGGGACCTTTCCTTTTCCATGAGAAGACGATATACAGGGGCATATTCCTTATTGCCTGAGGAAGGGCACTCTCCATTGTATATTTGGATGTCTCCAATCATTTGATAGATATGTTGAAGACGATGAGTGAGCGACCATTTTTGAAATCTAGAGATCTTTGGAAGAATGTGAAGAGGCAACCTTTTTTAGCGGTGAGCCATGGACAACGGGCTCAAAAGTATTCTTCACGTATGAGTTTTGGTGTCCATCGGTCCCCATATCTTATATTTACCTTTTCGGATAAAAATCACTCTTGTCTGCGGGAAAACCATACTTCTTTGGGTTCGCTCTTCCAATTTGGTGAAGAACCTTTTGCTTATTCCTTGACCTTAGGTTGAGGATTCCATATACCCTTCAAAAATGTCTCTATGGAGGTAAAAAACCAAAGGATTATTTCACAGCTCTCATTTCATAATATGAAAAATATGCTACGGTGATTTTAACCCTTTGGCTGGGGAGGAAGTAGGTCAACAATTTTTCTAATGATTTCTCTTACAACGATGATGTCCATGCACGAAGCTCCCAGAAAGCTTCTCAGCCCTGCGAGGCTCCCCAAGCCATTTTTGGTTGATACGTGGAGGATGCATATGCAATATAAATTTCCCTGAAACACGTGGCTTGGTTTCATTTATGTGAGAATCTTCTGAATTTGTTATGTTATGGCACTCGCATGATAGATCTCTACCAATGGATTCAATCCACATGGAAGAATAAAATAAATGTTATTTTATGCTTGAAGGTTTCTTTATAGTGTTGTTTCTTTCAATTAAGATTGTAAGAAAAGCCTTAGTGGTTGTCCCATGGTTTTCGGGAAAAACGGGGGTTATTCCTCACTACTGGTTCCCGAATTCAACCCATACAGAAAGCCATTGCAGAAAAGCCCTATTTGGGTCGGGATCACAAAATCTGCTTGTTTTCTTAGTATTGCTTTTTTGTCTTTCGAAATTGGAAATTCTGTAAGGTCACTTTTACGTGATCGATCCTTATAGGGGGGGAGAAGGGCATTTATATTTATGGTAGAATATGTGTCGAAATTGACATAAGTAAAGGTATACCTAATAAAACCAATCTCAAAAGTTTGTGATTTTCCATTGGACATAGTCCTTGGACCAATGAAAATACTACTTTCAATGTCGTCAACGCCATCAAACACTCGCATTTGAAACTCTGTACTATGTTCCTCGCCAAAGAGAAATTAATGTAGATCAACTCAAATTTTAAGGCTTTAACTTATGGCGATCCCTCCCATGAATGACATTAAGTCCTTCGGTTTGGATGAGTATGAGATTGAATCAGATGCAAATGTAGCAGACGAGGAGAATGATAGCCCTCAACGGATGTGGGGGGGCCAATGTTTCTTCGGTGCTGAAGCGAGCACATGAGTCCTCCTCCTCCGTCGGACAAGGAGACTCTACCTTTTGGTAAATGACTGTCTTCAAGTGGTTTTAGCCCACTGCAACATGATGGTTGGGATAAGGATTCTGAAAAATAAAGGAAAGAAGAGGGTCTATTGATTTATCCCATTGTGGGTAAATTCTTGCTCTTAATCTCTTATAGTTTCATGTTTCATTTTCACTCCCCATTTTTAAATGTAGCCATGCTTTTCACGACCGAGGTTGATAGTTTATCATTTCCGGCTTCCCACTAGGTAGACTACCTTTCTCTTGATTGTAACTCTATGCTTTCGAAATATAATTTAGTCTCACTTACAAAGAAAAAAAAAAAACATCGGCCAATAACATATTTATAAAAAAAGTATAGTAAATAAATAAATATAAAATAGGTATAAAGAGGCATGGTAAATAAATAAAAAAATACATCAAATAGGATTATAAATTAACATTTAATTATATATCAAGCCTATAGGCCATCCTTGGTAAATAAAAGATATGAGTAAATAAATAAAACATCTTTTCATATTTACTCTATAATATGCACATATTTACGAACACTCAAAATACAAGGTTTATTTAGGTGAATCTTATACCATTGAAATACACGAACCCAAATTATTATTAATACCTTGCAAAAAAATAAGCCAATAACCCTAATATTAATATTAAAATATTATTTTATTATTATTAATAAATAATATTGATATTAATATATGTAATATATTATTAAATTTAATAACTTTGGTTAATATAATATTAACTTTAATATTATAATATATAATAATATATCTTGATATACTCTGAATAACTATGTATGGAACGTAAGAAAAAAGACATAAAGTGATAGAGGTGGAGAGATATGAGGGGGTGACAAAGGAGAGATGGACATAAATAGAAGGAGGAGAGGAGGAATGAAGAGAGAGAGCGAGAGAGAGAGACAAGGAGTGAGAGAGAGGTAGAAGGGGTAATAGAGGGATATGGAGACACAAAAGATGGATGGGGAGAGGGAGGGATTGGGATAGTGAGAGGGGATTGGAGTGGCATAGAGAGAGAGAGAGAGAGAGAGAGAGAGAGAGAGAGAGAGAGAGATGGGGAAGGGAGGGAGGTAGGAGAGATGGGGGGATGAGAGAGAGGAAGGATGAGAGAGAGAGAGAGGGAGAGAGGGATAGAGAGATGGAGTTGGGGGGGGGGAGGGATAGAGATGAGGTTGGAGGGGGGGGTGAGAGGTAGGGAGAGAGAGAGAGATAGATAGAGAGAGAGAGGGAGAGAGAGAGTGACAGAGAGAGAGAGATGGAGAGAGTGTGTGTTTGAGGTGAGATAAAAGATGGAAATAAGGAAAATAGAGAGAGAGAGAAATAATAATGGAGAGATGGAGAGGCAGTGTGTATTTTTTGGTTGAGATAAAGAGACAAATAAGGAGATATGGAGAAGAAGGGGAGAGAAGGTGAGAGGGAGGGATAGTAAAAAGTTGTGGGGTGAAGAGGAGAAGTAGATGAGGGTGGGAGAGAAATGGACGGAGAGGATGGAATATGAGAGAGGATGTGAGACGGTGGAGAGGGGGAGAGTAAGAAGAAATACACATAGAGAAAGGTTGAGAGAGAGAGGAGTCAAAAGGAAGATGGAGAGAGAGGGAGGGAGGAAGAAACAAGGAATGAGAGATGGAGATCGAGAGAGAGGGAGAGAAGGGAGAGAGATAGAGATATATCTTGAAGGTGAAGAGATGGAATACGAGAGATATAGTTAGAGGAGGGAGGGACAAAGAGATTGATAGATATAGAGTGAGAGAGTATGTGTGTTTGGGGGAGTGCGAGATAGAGACAAAAGAAGAAAGGATAGATGGAGGAGATATGGATATAGATGGAGGAAGAGGAAGAATATTTCTTGCATTATATGAGGCTGATTTCGGTGTAGATGGTGGAATTTATAACCCTATTTGATTGCTTGCACTAGATGTATTGAATTTAGTGCTTAGATATTGCTTTCTCAAGATATTTGATTTCTTGCCTAGACATATTTTGGAGATTTTAAAGTACGTTACATTTTTGAATCATTATGCTTTCTTGCACTAAATGCAACGTTCATTGTAGGTGTTGATTTCTAATCCTATTTGATTTCTTGCACTAGATGCATTGATTTCAATGTAGATGTGTATTTCTAATTATATTTAATTTCTTGCCTTTGGTCATCCATTTTAGTGTAGGTGGTGATTTTTAATCCTATTTTATTGTTTTCAATAAATGCATTGATCTTAATGTGAATGTTGGTTTCTAATCATATTTTCTTACTTGCACTAGATGCATTGATTTGAGGGTAGATGTTGATTTCTAATCCTATTTGATTTATAGAATTATTTTGCATTGATTTCGGTGTAAAATTGTTTTATAATCTTATTTGACTACTTTCACGAGATGCATTTATTTCAGTATAGATGATTTCTAACTATTTGATTACTTGCACTAAATGCATTGATTTAGTGTATATAACGATTTCTAATATTATTTGATTAGTACTTTAAATGAATTTTTTTAAGGGTAGATGTTAGTTTCTAATCCTATTTATTGCTTGCACAAGGTATGATGTTTACTACAACATATCGAGCCAATGATTTAAATGGTTTACGATTTATTTGTCCTTTTCATACATGATCAATACGAAAGACGAAAAAAACAATAGGGGTGACAATATTATTTTGACGGAAAATATTTTTATTGATCTGGCAAAGATAATTATCTACTTTTTTGCAACTGTCCATTACCCATAAGACCTTGGAAATTACTTGCAATTTCTTAATAGACCTTCAGTTTTAAATTTAGACCATCAAACTTGTACCAAGAAAATCAGGCATACACGAACTAAATTTACGAGCATGGTTGAATTTAGAATCATCCTTTATCAATGGATTTGAGTAGAACTTCCTCTAGTAGAAGAATTCAACTTCTAGCTAGATTTTAAAAATTTATTCAGAGCTGCACTATGTGTTCAAAGAGTTGGTGGTCAACCTTAAAACAATTATGGTACATGATCACTTCCTCTTGCAGTAACTTTAGCTCCTGCTTGATTTGGAAGATTTGAGGAACAATACTAAGTGTTCTAGTGTTGGTGAGTCATCTTTAAACCATTGAAACCTCAAATTATACTACTATACCTCATTTTGAAAGAAACTGATCATCTAATTGATACAATGCATATTTTTCATATTTGTATTCTCTTCTTGGACTCATGCTATACCTCCCTCGGATTAAGGGGAGAATGTTGGACACCTAATGCAGCGACATGGTAGAATATGAACAATCAATAAAGTCCAAGAGGACATGGAAAATGAAACCAACGGTCACATAACATATTGTATTTATATATAGCATATTTATGAATAATAATAAGGTATTTCATTCTTATATTTCATATATGGTTGCACATTAGAGCACTAATAATAATAAAACATAATTTTAGCTACACTAAAAAACTAATAGAAAATAAGTTGATTCAATTAAGTTTGTTATATCTTAAATTTGATTGATTAACAAATTTGCGAAATTTAATTTGTAAAATTATTAATACACACATGACATTGAAATGAAGACAAACATAAAAATTGAGTTAGTAAACATATAACTGCCAATTGCACAAATGTTAAAGAAAGGGAATGCCATAAAGTAGCATGAAAAAGAGCATATATGAAGAGTGATTCCTCACATAAGTAGATTATTTGAGGGAACACCCACCTATGCCTTTGGAGTGAATGTTTTCTTATCCTTCTCGAGAGCAATTCATATTGGACGTTCCCCATTAGTTCAACTTCCAAAAGCATATCATTTTAGTATTTTATTTCCAAAAAAATGCAATTTTATTTGTAAAAGGAACTATCAGGAACATGGCAGATTGAGGGATATACGCATATTAGCATTTAAATGAATAATTGATAAGGTTTTATCATAAACAATGAAGTGTTAAAACATAGAGAAAGGATTGAGTTACATACTCATAGATGCATATGGATCAAGTGGCTTGTAGTTAAGCTAAAAAATTTGTGTGAAGTTGTTGAGAAGTTTGGATGTTGAATAAAAATGTTAATCACTATAATTTAGTCATGTAATTAGAGCTTGTGATGAGATTTCATGTAAATACTCTTTGTAGTTTAGCTTGACACATCTTCAATTTATTCGATTGGGGGAAATTTGAGAAGTGCACCTTTGTACGAGGGAATGTATTGATATTAGTTGGTGTTTATACACAGACTCATCGTGGGGAATATCTCGGTGAATATCTCTTGTAATCAATTTAAAAGTGCATGATTTGTGTATGTTTCAGTGGTTCAACTAAAAAAACAAAAATAAAGAGGACTCTACCAAAGTGGATAGGGTAGACATGCTCGTACAAGCTCGAAAGTAGGGTGTTGCGACACCCACATGAACGTGTGGGAAAGAGACAATAGTGTCATATTTATGACACAACAATTGACGTCCTCTTAGGGCCTTGAATATATGTAAATCGGATTCAAGTAAATGCAACAAAACAAAAATTCACCACATTACATTGATTTCATAGGAAATCCTAAATTCAAAATGATATGGATATCATTAATGAATTAATATTTCAACGTTATTAATTCTTGAGCCATAAATATGAGTTCTTGAGCCATAAAATATGGGATGGTAACTATCGGGATTCTCCTCAAATTTTCAACTACACATAAGGCAGTTTTTCCTTTTTGGGGATGTAAGATAACCTATTGGACTTTTATTTGCTTACTATCATTTGGGACATTGTGCAAATTATGTTCAACATCGACACGAAATTCTATGAACAAAATCATAAACTTCAACTACAATTCACATGGGAATGAAAACTACCGGAGTTCTTTAATTTACATTATGCACGCAGGAATGGGACGCCATGTTTGTTGTCTTTGGTAAAATAGGGTTACACTTTTTTTTATCAATGAAGACATCTTGTAGAAAATTAAGTTTAATAATTCTTATCATAGGCCAAAAAGTCCTAAAAACTCACTT
Source organism: Pinus albicaulis (assembly GCA_034641835.2). Classification (NCBI taxonomy): domain Eukaryota; kingdom Viridiplantae; phylum Streptophyta; class Pinopsida; order Pinales; family Pinaceae; genus Pinus; species Pinus albicaulis. The sequence continues at coordinate 3,357,876 of MU968426.1, read as the reverse complement.
TTGTTACTTATAAAACACGTAATAAAAGGATAACTTAACACACTCTACACATGGAATTAGAGAACCTAACACACTCTACACATAGCATCGAAATTTGATTTGATAATTTTTCATGTATTAAAATGGGATTTTTGTCATGATTCCCTTTTATACTTGAGTTTAAATTTCCAATAACATGATAAAGAGGAATGCCTAAAAAATATTCCTTCTCTTTGTTTCATCGGGAAACCTTATAGAGATGGGCATTCAATATAATGGCATGATGCGATATGGAGAAGCGATAATAAATCCCATAAAAAAAATCTTGATTTTATCCGGTCTCACTATCAGAATTGAACACATCTCCTCCAAAATTTTGAACACATCTCCTCCCAAACTTGCCTGTCGATCTCACCTGGTTTTGCTTCACTTGGAAAACATTAAATATTTTTAGAACCGCATGGTCAAATAGGGTACTTTGAGCATACATATTGAATATGTGATACCTCATTGAATTTTTCTAAGGTTGAAGAAACGCTTGGCATAACATCCTCCAACATGATAATGTAACATCTTCTCCTTTTCTCTTTTGGCCAGAAGAAAACATTCACTTCTACAAAGTCCTTTTATGTTAGAAGATATGGCATCCTTCTAGAACAAACAATTTAGGCATCCCAAACTCTCCCTAAGAATCCTCACCATTCATTCGTAGACTCAAATTATTCGTCGTTGATACAAGACTGATTTGCAAGTGTTGTAAGAGAATAATCAGGTTGTACCTTTAATTGAATTTTTGATGAAATTTTCATTTATGATTCATAATTCATGTAATTCATACATAAAATATGCCTACCTCTTCTCACCACTAGTGTTTGTTTTTTTTATACCCTACCTCTTCCTCCACCACTAGTGTTTTGTGTTTAACATGTTATTAAAACAACTTATTTGTTTTTTCCTTGTGATAATATCCTTTTAAGTAAATCATTTATATTCACCTACTCTAAATTTTTTTTATATTTGGAAAAAATGAATTATTTTAACCTTTGGGTCCATTTTGTGACTACTCTAGTAGATGTCTCTCTTGAAATGCTTTTTTGATCAACCTAAAGCAATACAATAATTAATCCCAAACTCAACCTCAAAAAAATGTATTTACTTATTTTTAAGGTCATAAATGGATTTTAGTTTTGACTCCTTGTTCACATTTGACTAGAATATATACCTACAATTAGCCCAACTTTTCCTCTTGTGATGTGTACATAGCTTTTATGCATTTATCTTAACATATATTAAAATATTATATATTCTTAATTTTCATTCATAAATAAAAATTCAATTGTTTAGGCCTTCTTGTGGATTTTTCTTATGACACTTCACATGAATCCTTCTATAAAAATTGTAAATGAGTTGATGGTGGGTGCTCTTGGTTTGTTTGCAATTTATATGTAATTAAGACAATTGTGATCATGTAGAGTATTTGAGTAGGTTTGACTTTACGGAAATAATTGAGCGAAGAGAAAAAGAGAATAAAACATTTTTTTCTGCAGTTGCTGAATAGGCTTCATGTCAATTTTGTTTACTTTCATTGTTTGATCATACTGGTGTGGTTGATTGAATTGGACTCACAACTGAAAGGGTTGTAGTGCATTTATCCAGATAGTGGTTTGCTTGATTATTATGTTGGAATAATGCAGGAGGTAGCCATGGTAATAAGGAATGGGTAATTGTAGTTATGATGCTTCAAAATAACGTCCACATTGAACACAACCCAACACCAACACGGAAACACTACCCATGGGGTCTTCACCAATATGACAACTTTCTATCATTATTTGGGTTACTCAGAATTCGCTGAGTTTATTGGAATATAACAACCTACTTATAGTTATACCAAGCACAAGAAAAAAATGCGAACAGGTATTACAATATTTACAACATATGATACGCATTCTCTTCTCTCCCAAAGAAATTTTTTTAAAATTTGTGCCTTTCTCAAGGTTATGTAGTGGTATATTATAAAAAAAATGATTTACGAGGATTTTTTTTGCTGATAAAAAACAAAACTATTCTATTTATAACATACTAATAGATGAAAAGCAACATGCCCTTCCTCCTTTGGTATTAGGTACTATACAAGTTACCTTATGAGCATGTTCTTAAGACAACTAGTCTATATTAACCTGTGATATGTGATGCTATGTTTTGAAGTAACTTAAAAAAAAAATCATCAACAAAAAATAACCATGCATTTTATTGTGGAATATTTGATGCTTGCTAACATGTTCTTAAGTAAATAGTCTATATTAACCTACTTGATATGTGGGGCAATGTTTTAAAGTAACTTCAAAAATAATCATCAACAAAAATAACCTTGAAAAAAATTCTCAACAAAAAAATCATGTTTCATTAAGAAGCTGAATTAAGAGGCGGGGCAAGCGTACCCACCAACATGTATACTTAAAGAGAGCCTGTAGGCACACCTCGTGAATTGAAAATGGACACGCCAACATATAAATGTCCAAAGAGCCTAGGCACCTGCGTGAATTGAAAATGGATGTTTACGAGAGGTTGCATCGTGCATTGATTCAAAGGAACTTTTAATTGAAGGTTGTTGAATGAGAGTTGGTTTGTTAGCTTTAGCCATTTATGTTTGTCAGAATAAGGAGAATAAATTTGGCAATAATATCATGATATCTTATATCTTGGATAGCACTACGTGAATTGAAAATGGATGTTTATAGAGGTTACATCGATGCATTGATTCAAAAGGAACTTAAATTGAAGGAGTTGTTGAATGAGAGTTGGTTTGTTAGATTTCAGGAATTTATGCTTGTCGAATAAGGAGAATAACTTTGTTGGCAATAGCTTGAAAGTAGCACTATGTGTTTTCCTTTCATCAACAAATTTTACGCTTCATCATAAAATATATACACAACTCTTTTTATATTTTATACATGTCCTTTTTTAAAATCCATTTATAGAGAGTTCTTTCATTGCATATGAATTTGAATCATATAATATATAATATATATAATTCTTGCAATTTTATAGTGTTTTTTATATAAAAAAATCAGGATAATAATTTTAATTATAATCTTTTTCCAAATATTTTATAACCTAATGTGATTTGAATTGTATATTAATTTATCATTAGAATATTTTAATTACAAATGCACAATTAGAATATTTGAAACTCCATTTTTAAATGATATAATTGGACAAATACATAATTTAATTATAATCTTTTTCAAATATTTTACACGACCTAATATTTTGAATTGTATATTAATTTATCATTAGAATATTTTAATTATACAAATGCCTAGGCGTTCGGAAATATTTGGAAACTTCATTTTTAAATTATAACAACGGACATATACATAATACTTATATTTAAAAAAAGCTCAAACCTTAATTGAGAAGCAAACCAACTATACAATGATATAAGGGCATGCCAAATATTAGAGATCATAAAGACTATATATAATTTTCAGACTAAATTTTCCACCAAAACAAATAGAGTGCATAAGACAATTAGACGTTGTTTGGTTGTATGAATTTGAATCACTTAAAATATACCTGCATTTTTTTAAATTTTGTTTCTTTTTTTCATAAAAAAATTCAAATAATAATTTTAACATTATATATTAATTTTTTTCCAAATGTTTCCCCATACACAAAAGTGATTTCATTATTTATTAATTTATCATTGGCATATTTTTTAATTCTGAAATAAGCGAGAGTGGAGAATAATTGGAAAAGATAATGATTATATTTTCAAAATATATGCCAAATGTTTTTTAAATTTTATAGTTTTATAAAATAATTTTCAAAATAATAATTTTAATTATATAGTAATTTATTTGCAAATATAGAATTATAAGAGCTATATAATTTTACGATAAAATTTCATGAGAAATCGAATGCCTAAAAAAATAATTATTTGATGGCATATAAATTTAAATCATAAAAATATATACACAATGTTTTTAAATTTTAAGTTTTTTTTTAAAATAATTTTCAAAATAATAATTTAATTATATAATAATTTATTTTCAAATATTTAATAATTATAATTATATAATAATTATTTAAAATAAATTAAAATTATATAATATTAATTTATGAGAATATTTTTTAAATATAAATTTTAAATATAAATAGGCAAATAGGAATTAGACAAAAAAAAATTTTTTTATGATAATATTGTAAATCTTAAAAAAAAATATTATCTATTTACATTTAAATGAATAAAGAGAACCATCAACACAACATGTGTCTTAATTTATCAAATATTTTAATTATAAATAGGCAAATCTAAATTAAAAAAAAAAATTATGATAATATTATAAATGCTAAAAGGAAGAAAATATATGTATCTGTTACATTTAGATGAATAAAGAAGAACCATCAACACAACACGTGTCTTGTAACATCGAACCTTGTTGTAATATGTACTCATGCGAAACGTATATACTCATCACCCCGAAACGTTCTTTCTTTTCATTGATAATTCTAACTATTCTTGTAAAAACTCACTTTTATCGCAGTTCATCGGGTTGTTCAACCAATGTCTTTATCAACTTTCATCTTTAATGTTCTATAAATATAGATTAAAGGTGGTACTGGGTAGATGGAATCCCCAACTTTCATTTTGATATTTATTATCGATTATGTATTGGTGAACTTATATCAAAAATTTTATATAGAATTGTAATCGAATGACTTACTATGTAAAAAATGCATATATATATATATATATATATTTTTTTTTTTATAACACAAAGTTTTGTATGGTTGAAAATATATTTGTAATTATGTTAAATATTTTCTGTTTCTTAAGATAATTCATATTCATTCTAATAAAATTAATAAAATATTTGAATATTCACAAGGAAAGAATAATTAAAGGTAAAATATTTTACCTTGTTTTTAATGATCCCAAAATGTGTAACTCATTCAATTTTTAATATAAAATAATAATAATAAATATTTAAAAATGAAATTTAACCAATAAATATTACACTATAGTCTATAATTTGAGAGAGAAAATGAGTACTATAGATCCATTTTAATCACATATTTATCAATCACTAAAAGATATTAAATCTTTTGGAATGTTACATCTTTTCAAGTTTTACATTATAAGAAGAGATGTTCATATAATGAGACTCAATCACTCTCGACTCTTGTGAGTCCATTTTTAATATGGAAATATTGTGACCTATAGGGGATGGCCATGTGGTCCTCGACGATTGAAAATTCATAGTTGGTAGCCAATAGCTCTGCAGGAGCTCAGCCTAGTGACCTCCGTCCCCGCAATATATGCCCAACCAATCCAATTTCTAGTCGATCTCAATATGTATTTTCAATGGTTTATATTTAATTTCAATGAGTGCTGGTTGGTTGGTGGGTCTTGGGCCGAGGAGGCTTGCTTCGTCCCGACTCTGACATGGTTTTCAAGCAACTACTCGCGCCCAATTCCTAGACCATATGACAAATGGGGCCAGGAGTGGTTACTTACGAGAGCATGTAGCTTATGTCACATGGCTCCTACAGTATTTTAGATGCAACGAGTGTTATTTTTGTGGGTAAAACTTTTTATATTTATGTGTTGATAATTTGAGCATATAATAAAAAATGCCACCATTAGAAAGCCGTTGAGTGCTTAACCAGAAAGGGAGTGAAGTGTTTGATAGCCCGTATAGCACATGTGTAGATGTAATGTAATAAATGTAATGTAAGTAAACATCGAAATTATAGAGCACATGTGTAGATGTAATGTGTATGAATATTTGAAGTGTCTCTTCAATTATAGTATATAATTGTAATAATTTATATATTTATAATAATTTCCTTCCCAATTCGAACACTCAAAAGAGGTATGGTAGTAAGCCTAAAATAAAAATAATCAGAGTTATGGTAAAATAAAAGCCTCCTTTATATTTGTCTGATGAAGCCCAACAAAAATATAGATGAACTAGGTATAGTAAATAAATAAAACCTCTTTTTATATTTGTAGCAATGTAAACCTAACATATTTAAAGATATAAAAGAGGAGTTTTCTTTAGGTGAATCTTAGGCACCAAATACCATGGGACAAATTATTATTAATACCATGGGCCAAATATGATAAGCACAAATTATTGTTAATACAATGGGAGAAATTGTTATTATTAATGAAATTTTAAATAACATTTGGCCAAATACATAACGAGTAGGTAACATAAGCACTTTACGAGTTTCTTCTTGATTGGACTTTGAAGAATTTCTCTCCCGAGGTTTTTGCAATGTGGCTGCCATCATGACTGAGGTTTTCTCATTACGGCCCATTTACAAGGCTCGACGAAGGATGGATGGCTCGGTGGGGGCTTCCGGATGTGAAGATTCCAAACGTTTCTCTCTGCAGCGTGATGAGGAAATCACGGAAGTGACCCTTTTGATTATAAAGTCTACGGGCGATGAAGGTAATAGGGCATATTCATATGAGAAAGGGGAACTCTCCATTCCTTTTATAGATGTCTCCAATCATTTGATGAATATCTTGAAGACCATGAGCAGAAAGGCGACCATTTTTTGAAATCTAGAGATCTTTGGAAGAATGTGAAGAGGCAACCTTTTTTAGCGGCGGGCCGTGGATGCTTGAGCTCAAAAATATTTCTTCACGTATAAGTTTTAGTATCCATGTTCCCCATATCACCATAACCCACGCACACAAATAAAAATCAATCTTATCTGCGGAAAACCATACTTCTTTGGGTTCTCTCTTGAATTTGGTAAAACCTTTTGTATTCCCTTGAACTTAGGTTGGATATTCCATCTACCCTTTAACAATGTCTCTGGAGGTAACCAACGAGCCGATTATTTTTCCCTCTCATTTACATAATATTGAAAAAAAAAATGCTATGGTGATTTTAACCCGCCCGTACGAGGAAGTAGGTCGAAATTTTCCTTATTGATTTCTCTTACAATGATGATGTCCATACACAAGATCCAAAGAAAATTGCTCCAATCATACGAGGCTCCCAAGCTATTTTTGGTTGATAAATTGAAGTGCCTTACGTATAAATTTTTCAGGCAAGTGAAAACTGTTTGGTTTCAAACTCATGTGGTGATCATTTTTTAGACTTTCCAGTTATCCACATTGATATAGAAACGTTATCAAATTTGTACGAATCTTCCATTATCCAAATTCAATGGTTATATTTTGTGATAGATCTCTACCAGTGGACAATCCATGAGAGGAATAACATCAAGTTTGTTTATGGCAGAAAGTTTCTTTATAGTTTCTTTCGATTAAGATTATAAAAAGCCATGGTTAGTGGTCCATGGTTTTGCCAGGAAAAAGCCGGGGTTATTCCTCACCCGGTTCCCAAATTCAACCCATACTGCTGAAAGTCATTGCCAAGCTTCCTATTTGGTCAAGGTTAAAATCTTGTTCACTTATGTCACACACACACACATATATATATATATATATATTATTGTTGAAGGAATTGAAACTGCGTGGTTACTTTACGGCAACGGATGTATAGGGGAGAAGAACGTTTTTACATTTGTGGTAGAATATGTGTCGAAGGTGGCATGGTAAAGGTATACCCTAATAAACCAATCTTAAGGTTGTGATTTCCATCGGACATAGTCCTTGGACTATGAAAATACACACCAATATAGTGTTGCCATCATTGTGGCATTTTAGAACTCATCAACATGTTCCTACTTCGAAAAGTAATGTAAAATCCCAACTCTAAAGTTGAAAACCTTGTGATACCTCCCATGGATGACATTAAAAGTCCTTCGGTTTGGATGAGGATAAGGGTCGAAGAAGATGCTAGTGTGACGGAAGCCGGGAGAGCGTGCTTCCTCAACGGATCTTGGGGGGACGATGTTTCTTTGGGTGCTCGAAGCGAAACCGCCGTCCTTATCCTCCCACTCGGATAAGGATATAAGTTTAATCGACGAGTTTTCTTCAAGTGGGTTGCTTCTCGCTCCATAATGATTTGGGTTAAAGTTACAAAAAATAAAGGAAAGAGTGGTATTAAGGTTATCCCATTGCGATGTAATTCTTGTGTTTGTCTCTTATGGTTTCCATGTTTCATTTTCCTCCCATTTCTATCTTGTATGCTTTTTCATGACCAGGTTGATATTTTGTCATTTAGGCTTCACTTCTTTAGTCTCTCTTGATATTAACTCTATGCTAATTTAAAATATAATTAGTCTCACTTACAAAAAAAAAAACATGGGCCCGTATATATATTTATAAAAAAAGTATGGTAAATAAATAAATATAAAAATAGGTATAAAGAGGCATGGTAAATAAATAAAAGATACATCTAAATAGGATTATAAATGAACATTTTAATTATATATTATTTCTCGACCCAAAGTGAGTGGTAAATAAAATAGATATAGTACAATAAATAAAACCTCGTTTTATATTTACTCTATAATAATATACTTTATATTTACGAACATAAAAAAACAAGTTTTATTTAGGTGAATTTTATGGGCCAAATACATGGGCCGGATTATTATTAATACTTGCAAAAATATTATTAACCCTAATATTAATATTAAAATATTATTTTTATTATTATTAATAAATCTAATAATGATATTAATATATATATAATATATTATTATTAAATTTATTAACTTTGGATTAATATAATATTAATTTTTTTATATTATAATATATATTAATATATACGATATATATTAAATCTATTTATATATGGAACGTAAGAACAAAGACATAAAGTGATAGAGGTGGAAGATAGCAGAGTGAAGCAAGGGAGAGATGGTACATAATGAGAAGGAGAGGGGAGAGGGAGAGACAGAGAGAGAGAGTGAGAGAGAGAGACAGAGAGAGGAGTGAGAGAGAGGTAGAGAGAAGGAGGTAAGAGAGAGGGAGATAGACACAAAGATGGATGGGAGAGAGAGAGAGAGGAGAGAGGAGTGGGATAGTGAGAGGATTGGAGGGCATAGAGAGAGAGAGAGAGAGAGAGAGAGAGAGAGATGGGGGAGATGAGAGAGGAAGGACAGAGAGAGAGAGAGATGATGAGAGAGGAGGGTTAGAGAGATGGGTGGAGAGGGAGGGATAGAGAGATGGAGTTGGAGGGAGAAGGGTGAGAAGTGGAGAGAGAGAGAGAGAGATAGAGAGAGAGAGAGAGATAGGGAGAGATGTGAAAGTGTGTATGTTTTGGGGGTGAATAAAGACAAATAAGGACAAATAGAGAGAGAGGGAATGACAATGGAGAGATGAGAGAGATAGTGTGTATTTTTTGGGTGAGATAAAAGAGACAAATAAGGAGATATGGAGAAGGGAAGAGAAAGGTGAGAGGTAGGGATATAGTAACAAGTTGTGGGGTGAAAGAGAGAGATAGATAGAGAGGTGGGAAAGGGAGAGAGAGAGAGGGATGGAAGAGGGATGTGGGGAGCCGGTGGAGAGGAGGTAAGAGGAAATACATAGAGAAAAAGGTTGAGAGAGAGAGAGTCAAAAGGAAGATGGAGAGAAAGGGAGGAGGAAAAAAAGAAAGGAATGAGAGATGGAGGCAGAGAGAGGGAGAGAAGGGGAAGATAGATATATAGCTTGAAGGTGAAGAGAGGGAATACGAAAGGAATGTAAGTTGGGAGGGAGGGACAAAGAGATTGATATATAGTGAAGTATGTGGGGGGTGAGATAGAGAGAGATAAGAAGGAAGATGGGGGGAGATATGGATATATGGAGAGAGGAGAGAAGAATATTATTTCTTGAATTAGATGAATTGTGTTCAGTGTAGATGGTGATTTATAATCATACGGTGCTTGCACTAGATGTATTGATTTTAGTGTAGATATTTCACTTTCTCAGATGTTTTATTTCTTACTAGACAGCAATTTCAAGTAACATATTATTTTGAGATCATATTACCTGATTTCTAGCACTAAATGCATTGATTTCATTTTAGATGGTGATTTCTATTCTATTTGATTTCTTACTAGATGCATTGTTTCAATGTAGATGTGGATTTACATTATATTTAATTTCTTTTATGAATGCATCGATTTAGGTGTGGTTGATCGATTACAATCCTATTTTATTGTTTCAATAAATGCATTGATCTCAATGTAGATGTTGGTTTTCTAATCATGTTTTCTTACTACTAGATGCATTGATTTGAGGGTAGATGTTGTGCTTTTATCACCCCCTGAACATGTGTTTGAAATTTAAACTAAACATTTTGAACTTTAATCCTAAGGAGTGGACCCCAAAGGACAAGTATTTTATGAATGTAATTAAATATTTAATTTAAGGAAATGAATAAAATGATTTTGTCAGATTGACCAAAATGATGTTTATGAGATCACTTGCTAAATCCATGAGGGATGGATAAAAAATAAAAATGTTCCCCACAATCTTTCAAAAAAATCATGAAAAATTATTTCATTTATATTTTGAGGGAAAATCTAGAGATTCCCCGGTAAGGAGAAGTAAATTTGGGAAGAGGTAAAAAATTTGAAAAAATGAACACAAGCTTATATGGCTTTGAAATCCCTAAAATAGGAAGCCTAGTAAACGGGGGGAAGAAAGAATCCTGAGATTAAGACTGGAAATTAGAAAACATGCTTTTGGGGAACAATAGCTTGTCCGTGCTCCTAAGCAGTTAGGGGTGAATCACAATTTCTCGGGAATCGAGTCTCGGCCCCTAGGGTGAGTTAAGAGCAGAGAAGGACTCTAAGGTTGGGAGGTTGGTCAATTGCAAGAGTGGTATGTCTCTAAAATTGTGGTGTTTTTACTTCACAATGATGTGAATTGGCTACATATAATAGTTGATTTGCTGTTAGATTTATTATTGCTACATTTAACAAAATTAATCATAAGGCATTCACCTTTATAATTCTATATAGTTGTAGACAAAAATACGTGAGTAACATCAGCGAAACTCATGAGGTCGGTTTGATACGAGGATACCTTTATTATATGAATAATTTAACTTTATTTGCTCTCGTCTCTTAGTATAAATTTATACACCTTGATTAAGGATAGAGCAATATCGAGTTCTGTGCCATATTGAAAATAGCAATAGATGAATTGAAATCTAAAGCGTGCATTAAATGAGACGAGAAAAAAAATTATACGGTGACTTAAATTAATGCCATCATTCATACATAAATAGAAGTACAATAGGAAGTTATTTACCCATATAAGGAAATTAATTCCACGATAGGAAGGAAGCAATTATCGGTTAGCATAGATTTCCCATTTATACTTATTTCAATAAACCTTTCTTCTTTGTGAAACAAAATTAATATGGGAAAAAGTTAAATACGTAATCAGAGCGATTTCTAGCAATGGGGGGCATATTTACAAACATAATATTCTATTCTATCATGTGAACTAAATACAGAGTGTATAGTGGAATACTAGAAATGCAAAAAGTCTTCTAAAATAGTAACGATATATATTAACACACTCCACCGCGTAGGTATTCACCAGTATATGTGGAGATGATGCTAAAGGTAGAGAAAATATCATTTTGCAAATTAACTATAAAAATACAGCATTGATGTGAACTAATATGAGAGTAGAGGTTAGCAGTAATACTTTGTGCTATTCCAAGAATGCGAGAAGGAGACTTAAGTTAACATTATGATCAAAACTACCTGAACGGGGTAGTATGATAAACATATACAAATGCCTTTGACGACTAACATTCGAGTGTAAGAATGGTAGAGTGAAATCATCAGTAACGATATAATAAAATGTGGATTCATAAAACTACATATGGCCCGAACTTACAACGTGGAAAGGCACGATTAAACTATTCATTCGAGATAATTACCATGTTCATGAGTATAGTTTTAACAAATTTATTGCGAAGGCATTAATATAATAAAATACAGCAAAGCTTTGGAGTTATCATTAGTTCTTGAGAACAATGCCATAAGTACTTATTAGTGGACCCAAGCTAAAAAAGAAACTAAAGTGCGATTTCTTTTGAAGAACACATAATAATACTCGATATTATGCAAATCAAAAACGATAGAGATATATACATAAATGAAAATCCAGAAGAAGTACCCATAAGTCCAGCATGAGGAACGTATCCATAATGTTCACGGGTGATATAAGGAACATTCAATGGTAGAACTCAAGAATTACAATAGTCACGCCCACTTAGCGCATGTCAATAAAAATTTTAAAAATTTGTAAGCTTATTTCTAGAACAAATGCGGAAGGCGGCTCCTTATAACCCGGTGATTCGGTGAATAAAACACGTAAATGAAAAAGAGAAGTCAATGTTAATGCGAAGCAAGCACGTCTCTCATGGTTCAAGAGAAAGTGAGGCGATGGTCGTAAATACTTGTAAAAAAGTAAACCACGACATGAATACGATACAAAATGTGACGAGGAAGGAGAGCAATTATCAAAAGTGATAAATGAGGGAATGAAACAATTACGGTGTACTGAACACCAAGCTTTCAACTAACACAGCTGTACATAAAGACATAATTTTAATGACGAGTTGGATGGTGGGCATTCAACTAGAATAAAGAAACTACTTACTCTTGAAATAATCGAAATTGTTCCTTACACGAATTCGAGAAAGAGCGAACAAAAGGTCGAGAAGGGTAAAAATCCCTCTGTAAGTCATGCGAATGACCTAGAACAACCTTGGGCAGATTGTAGGTGAAGGTAAATCCCCTCCAAACCCCGCAAGTGCATTCGTTCGGTCTCGTTCCTGAGAATACGTGTAAGGAAATACGATCGTATGAACTTAAAACAAACGAATCAATCGAGTGAAATCGAAGAAAGTGCCGGGGGGTTATAAATTGTCGGACATGAATTAAGCGGGACAAAATGATGGTAAAATATCCATCGAAATACAAAACTTAGGTCCACTGCTCGAGTCAATGGCGTAACTACCGAACACGACGGGGAAAAACCCATGACACGAGTATGGTAAGAGCAGATCGTGAATTTCAAACCAGCAGAGATTATCATACACTGCATTGTCCAAGTAAGAGAAACGAGGGACTACGTAGGAAGTGCGGAGCGAATCACGCTCAGTTCTCCCGGACGTCGAAGTTCATAGCCGGGGACAAATCGACGAGCAAAGCCAAGAAAAGACGCCCGGCCTTAAATTTGTATCCATGTTCCGGAATAGATCGATACATGAAACCCTAACGCGTCGGTGAATCTCGTATCCACATGTGATATCCCAAGGGTGAAGCCACGGATCGAAGGCTAAGTGTTATGTACACCATGCGTTCAACATTCAATACGGCAAACAGCGTAAATGTCACGGCGTCTAGCTTAGTGCCATAGAGATTGCCTTGGCACCGAGTGGTGGCGTGGTGAGTTCCGAGGTACATAGAGCCAAACTCACGTATTGCGAATGGGAATGAGACCCATTCCAAACCATACGGCAGAGACTGAAAAGAAAATCATATGAGCTTACGTGGAAAACTAGCTTCCGTCTCAATTAAGATTCAAGTCAAATTACAGTTCGTATTCATTAAGACGAAATAAATTATTCAATCTACGATATAAATGTTGGCAGAAGTCAATAAATGGACATGAGTGCCATGTATACTTTTAGATAGCAACGTGGGTAAATTAAATCCAACTAAGAGTTCATACTTTGCTAAATAGTGGTGAATAGGTGTAATGAAATTGTCCACATGGGCCTATCGAAATATAACGATATGGTTAACATGGCAAGAATTGAATACGATCCTTCATCACATGCACATCAAACTATAACAATATTGAATGATCAAAGGGTCATTACTATACAAGCAATTAGAGACTTGTAAGTGGGATTGGGATAAACAAATCCATTACGTTTGTATGTTAAATATAATTATGTTTGGGCAATGCTAATATTGTTATATCAATTGGGTTTGGATATAGTTGACATATGGAAATAAATCGTAATTGGGCAAACAATTATGATTTAATAAACCAACATAATTATAGTATGGTATCTTGCTAGAATTATAATTGAAAAAGAATGAATGCTTGAGAAAAAAAAATTTTGCAGGAAGGTAAATGGAGTGTGACATGTTGATTTATAATCCTATTTGATTTATACAGAATTATTTGCATTGATTTAAGTGTAAGTTGTTTTATAATCTTATTTGACTACTTTCACTAGATGCATTTTATTTCAATGTAGATGATTTCTAACTATTTTATTCACATAGCACTAAATGCATTGATTTTTAGTGTATATAGCGATTCTAATCTATTTGATTGAATGCACTAAATGATTTTTTTTAAAGGAGTAGATGTTGGTTTCTAATCTATTTATTGCTTGTACAAGGTATGAGTGTTTACTATAACATCTAGAACGAGGATTTAAATGTTTTATGATTTCAAGTTTGTCCTTTTCATACAATCGGTCATGAAAAGACGAAAAAAACAAAATAACGATGACAATATTAATACTAGCGAGGAAAATATTTTTTTATATTGATCGCAATGAAGATAATTATGTACATTACCCATTACCCATAGAACATGGAAATTACTTGCAATTTTATAATAGACTAATTTTTAAGATTTAGACCTTCAAACTTGTACCAAAATCAAAGTTGTGCCCAACTAAATTTATGAGCATATGTGATTCAATTTACGATCATCGTCCAATTTGGTTGGTAGAACTTCATCTAGTAGAAGAATTCAACTTCTATAAGCTGATTTTAATTTTATTTCAGAAAGCGCATATGTGTTCAAGAGTTGGTGGTCAACGCCCAAAACCAATTATGGTGGCAGTCACTTCCTCTTGCAAGTGACTTTGGCTTCTAGCCGGTTGGAAGATTTGAGGAACAATGCTAAGTGTTCCGGTGTTGGTGGTCATCATTAAACCATTTGAAACCTCAAATTATACCACCTATACCTCATTTCAAGAGCACAATCATCCAATTGCTACGATGCATATTTTTGTGTTGTATTATGGCTCTCTTCTTGGACTCATATATACCTCCTCGGCTTGAGGGGGGAGAATGTTGGACACCTAATCTTGCTGACCATGGTAGAATATGAACGATCAATAGAGTCCAGAGGACTTGGAAAATGAAACCAACGGTCACATAGCATATTGTATTTATATATAACATATTTACGAATAATAATAAGGTATTTCATGTATATTTCATATATGGTTGCGCATTAAAACACTAATAATAATAACTTGATTAATTTTAGCTACACTAAAAAAACTAATAAGAAAAATAAGTTGATTCAGTTAAGTTTTATTTATATCCCAAATTTTTTGTTAACAAATTTATGAAATTTAATTTGTAAAAATTCTTAATACACACATGACATTGAAATGAGGGAAAACATAAAAATTGAGTTAGTAAACATATATAGAAATTGCTGGAAATAACACGAAAGGGAATGCCATAAGTATAGCATATGAAAAAGAGCATATATGAAGAGTGATTCCTGCATACATAAGTAGATTATTTAGAACTTACACCTATGATTTGGAATGAATTTTTTTCTTATCCTTCTCAAGGAGCAATTCATATTGGACATTCCCCATTAGTTCAGCTTCCAAAAGCATATCATTTTAGTATTTTATTTCCGAAAACAATGCGTTTTTATTTGTAAAAGGAACCATCAAAGACATAGCGACATTGGGGATATCTTAACATATTAGCATTTAAATGAATAATTGACAAGGTTTATCATAAACAATGAAGTGTTGAAACATAGAGGAAAATGATTGAGTTACATAGTCATAGATGCATATGGATCAAGTGGCTTGTAGTTTAAACTAAAATTTGTGTAGGGTATTGAAGGTTTGGATGTTGAATAAAAATATTCCAATCACTATAATTTATCATGTAATTAGATCTTTTGATAGGATTTCACTCCAATACTCTTTGGACCAACTTGACATGCTAATTTATTTTGATTGGGAAAATTTGAGAAGTGCAACTGTACGAGAGGAGATGTAGTGATATTAGTGGGTTTTTATACACCGGACTCATCGAAGTAGAATATCTCGAGGAATATCTCTTACAGTAATTTAAAGTGCATGATTTGTGTATGTTCTGGTTAGTTCGACTAAAAAAAAAAAAAACGGATAAAGAGGACTCTACGAAAGTGGATAGAATTCGACATACTCAATACAAGATCCGAATAAGTGAGATTGTTGCGACACCCACATGGAATGTGTAGGGAAAGAGACAATAGTGTCATATTTGTGACACAACAATTGAGAATCCCTCTCAGCGAGAACTATGAATATATACAAATCACATTCCAATTAAATGCAAGCAAAACAAAATTCACCACATTAAAGTCATTTCATAGGAAATCTAAATTCAAAATGATGGATATCATTAATGAATTAATCTTTAATGTTATTAATTACGCCGAGCCATAAAATATGGAGTTGCGGAAGCCATAAAAATATGGGATGGTAACTGTCAGTTCTCCTCAAATTTTCAACTACCCACATAGGCGGGGTTTTCCTTTTACAGGGATGTAGGAGGAATAACCTATTGGAATTTTATTTCTTACTATATTTAGGTTTTGACTATTTTGCGGAGTGTGTTCAACATCGACACTAAAATTCTATGAACGAAATCATAAACTTCAACTACGATTCATAGAATGAACTACCGAGTTCTTTAATTTACATTATGCATAGAATGGGACGTATATTTGTTGTCTTTGATAAGACGGGGTTACACTTTTTTATCAATGAAGACATGTTGTAGAAAATTAGGGTTAATAATTCTTATCATAGTCGAAAAGGGTCTAAAAACTCCATACATTGCCACTTAAAACACGTCTAAAAAGGATAATAACACACTCTACACATAGCATCGACATTTGATTTGATATTTCATGTTCCAGTGGGATTTTGTACGTAAATTCATATTTATTGGGATTTAGATTTCCAAGAACATGATAAAGGAGAATGCCTAAAAATATTGCTTCTCTTTGTTTCATTAAGAGCCTTATAGAGGATGGGCATTGATATAGTAGCATGATCGATATGGAGTGATAATCAATCCCATAACAAAATATTTGGTTGTATCCGAGGTCTCACTATCAAATTGAACACATCTCCTCCCAAAATTTTGAACATCTCACTCCAAACTTATATACGATCTCACCTAGTTTTGCTTCACTTGGAAAACATTAAATATTTTAGAACTTGGCATGGTCGATGAATTGCTGAGCATACCGTGAGTGTAACAATACCTCATTAGATTTTTCACGAGGTTGAAGAAACGCTTGGCATAACATCCTCCACTGACATGGTAATGTAACATCTTCTCCTTTTCTCTTTTGGAAAAGCATTTCATGAGAATTCCTTTTTATGTTAGAAGATATGGCATCCTTCTCCAGAAGAACAATTTTTGGGCATCACAAAACTCTCTAAGAATCCTCACCATTCGTTACGAGCTCAAATCAGCATTAATTTGATACAAAATTTGCAGTTGCAAGTGTTGTAAGAGAATAATCCAAAAGTTGTGCCTTTAGTGAATTTTTTGAAGAAAATTTTTCATTTATGATTCATAATTCATGTAATTCATGCATAAAATATGCACCTACCTCTTCCTCCTACTAGTGTTTGTTTTTTATACCTACCTCTTCCTCCACCACTAGTGTTTGTGTTTAACGTGTTATTAAAACAATTTATTTGTTTTCACTTTGTGATAATATCCTTTTTAAATGAAATCATTTATATTCACCTATACATTTTTGTTTATATTTGGAAAAAAATGAATTATTTTAAACCTTTGGGTCCAAAGGTGACTACTCCAATGAGATATCTCTCTTGAAGTGCTTGCACAATCAACCTAAAGAAATACAATAATTAATCCCAAACCGCAACCTCAAAAAAATGTATTTCCTTATTTTTAGATCATAAATGGATTTTAGTTTTTGACTCCTTGTTCACATTTGGAAGGTATAATATACCTACACAATTATCCACCTTTTCCTCTTGCAATGTCATAACTTTATGCATATATCTGCTTATATATTAACATATTATATATTCTTAATTTTTTTTCATTCATAAATAAAAAATTCAATTGTTTAGGCCTTCTTGTGTGGATTTTTCTTGTTATTCATGAATCATTACTATAAAAATTGTAAATGAGATTGATGAGGTGGTGCTCTTAAGTTTTAATTTGCAATTTATATGTAATTAAGACAATTGTGATCATGTGAAAATTTGAGTAGGTTTGACTGCTTCTAGAAATAGTTAGTAGAAGAATAGCATTTTTTTCTGCGAAGTTGCTGGAAATGACTTCTATGTCCAATTTTGTTTACTTTCATTTTTTGATCATAGCACTGTGGTTGATCGAATTGGGTAATGATAGAAGGGTTTTAGTGCATTATCGAGATAGTGGTTTGTTTGATTAATATGTTTTGGGAATAATAGGAGGTAGCCATGATAGCTGAAATGGAGGAATTGTAGTTATGATGGCTAAAATAACATCCACATTGAACACAACCCCAACACCAACAGGCTTTTCGCATCGGTCTTCACCAATATGACAAATTTGCTATCATTATTTGGGTTACTCAAGACTTCCTTGAGTTTATTTCGATCTAACCTATATAGTTATACAAAGCACAAGAAAAATGCGGAACCAAGGTATTACAATATTTACAACATATGATCTTGCATTCTCTTCTCTCCCAAAAAATTTTTTGGGCAATTTGTACCCTTTTCCAAGATTTATGTAGTGATATATTACAAAAAATGATTTGCGGGATTTTTTTCTTGATAAAAAAAAAAAAACCAAAACTATTCTATTTATAACATATAATAGATGTGGAAAAGCAACATGCCCTTCCCCATTTGGTGTTGGTGCTATCTGAGTTACTGTATAAAGGCATGTTCTTAAGACAACTAGTCTATATATTAACCTACTTGATATGTGATGACATGTTTAAAGTAACTTAAAAAAAAATCTTGACAAAAATAACCATGTGCATTTATTGAGAATATTTGATACTTGCTAACATATTTCTTAGATAAATAGTCTATATTAACCTACTTGATATGTGGTGCTATGTTTCTAAAGTAACTTCAAAAAATAATCTGTCAACAAAATAACCTTGAAAAAATTCTCAACAAAAAAATCATGTTTCATTAGAAGCTGAATTAAGGCGGGAGCAACTAATACCCTGTATATATATGGCAAGAGAGCCTAGGCATCATTGAATTGAAAATCGACACACCAACATATATATGTCCAAAAGGCAAAGAGCACCTTGTGAATTGAAAATGGATGTTTACAGATTGATTCAAAGGAACTTTAATTGAAGGAGTTGTTGAATGAGAGTTGGTTTGTTAGCTTTTAGGCATTTATGTTTGTCCAAATAAGGAGAATAAATTTGTTGGCAATAATATCCATGAAATATCTTATAGCTTGAATGTAGCACTATGTGAATTGAAAATGGATGTTAATAGAGGTTGCATCTCGATGCCTTGATTCAAAGACTTAAGTGAAGGAGTTGTTGAATGAGATTTGGTTTGTTAGCTTTCAGGCATTTATAGTTTGTCAAATAAGAAGGAGAATAACTGTTGGAATAATATCCATGAAATATCTTATAGCTTGAAAGTATAGCACTATGTGTTTCTTCTCTCAACATACTTTGCTGCATCATCTGCTGCATTCTCAAAATTGACAAATCCAAAAGACATTAAACACCTGTCTGCATCCTCATGACCGCCACAGCAAATTGACAAATCCGAACATTGACTTTTCTGTCTGCTCCCTCATGACCGCCATCCTCTTTCGTGAAATTCATTTGTTCTCTTTCCTCTCTTTTTCGCGGAGTTTCATTTGTTCTCGCTCCTCCTTTTGTCATAAATGAGCCCAACATAAACGTGTCTGTCGTTTATCAACGAACCATTCATACATTTAATTACATTTCTCAAAATGAAAAAATCCATACCCTTTAGATTGCAATTTTAGAAGAAATATCGTAAATTTTAGGTAGAGTTTCTTCATCCTGCGCTTCGTGAAGATTCTTAATAAATATGTTTGCGGATGGGTGTGGGGCTAAAGGGTTTTGTGTCTACATTATCCATTAAGAGGTGTAAATTCAAGCTGCGTAAGCCTCATTGTTATGCTTCAACAGTGCTGTAATTGACATAGCAATATCGGAAAGTCTTTGTCATGGCATCTCTGCAGATGTGAACACTGACCACGGCGTCCGTAAACTTCATTCTCCTGATTATTAACAACTGCGTACTGTTGTTGTTTTTGTCCTTGAGTGTCATTGCCTTGTTGCTCTTATTTCTGCTCTCTAAAGCTTCCCAATTAAAAATAAAAATGAATGAAAATATTTTACCACCGATGTTTTGGTCTTTACGGCAGATTTGTTGATTTTTTTAATGTAATCCTTCGCCCTCATGCAGAAATCACTCCACACCCAACAAACAGATAATATTTGTGAGTGCGGCACCAATTCAATGGTGGTAATGATGATATCGCAGATTTATACCTGGAAATTGCAGAGATAATATTTTAGGGGTACCCGTAATGGTGATATACTTATCCGGTGTCATCACATAATCTTTCCAACTGTTATGTTAAGTTTTTTTCTTCATGAGTCGGCCTTTGTGTTTTGTTATGGTTTTAATAGTTAAAAAATTTGAAGTAAAACTATTATTAAAAAAAATAATTAAAAACTAAAATTTACTAATTAGAATTGGTTGTTAGTTTATATTATGTATTATACAGTGAATTGTGTTTTGTTATGGTTTAATGGTTAAAAGTTTAAGGTGAAATTAATATATAAAAATAGTATTAATTTTTTTTTTACTAACCAATTTAATTTAGAGTTAGTTGATTTATATTATCATTTATTTTGGAATACGACATGATTCTGGTGTAATTTTAATTATCAATAATTATTATGTTAATAGTACGGATTTAACCTCTATAAATTATTATAGAATATCTTTGGTAGTATACAAAAAAATGCAAAGGTTGAATGTAGTTATGTCTTTTTGCCCTTTTTAATCAAACACATTAATAAAAAAAATCATATAGACTAGTGGTATGTAAAATGAGTTATAGATTTTTGGGCATATGGTGTTGAGAACTAGTGGTTTTAGCCCCAGAATATTGCACCAAAGCCTCTCTCACCAGTTAGAAATTTCCATGATAAACTGGGGTGAACCTCCATGGTCAAGGATCTTCTTACATATTTTTTAGAATCTATGTGTCTAACTTATATATTAATTCTTCTTATCAGCAATAATAATGTATAGTATATTTTAAATAAAGTTATAATTTAGTTAATTCTTCTGATTTTTTATTTTTAGTAACTTAAGATGTATGATGAAATAAGTGTTTTGATGCTTATTATATTCCTATCCCCATTTACATTGTTTATACATTTTCACCTTTTCAATTTCACTTTACTCTTTAGGGGAAGTAGAGGCAATAAGCATATCCATACATATGGATACACTTGCTTTAATCTTGCATAGTTAATTGGATACAAACAATGAGTAATATGAAAATAGAAAAGTAAATTTTAAGTACTCTGATTGCATTTCCACAATAGATCAATATTCCCATTTAATTTGATCTTGTGTTGGAAAATAAGGATGCTCACAAATGATATTTATGTAATTTGATCTTTGTGTCGGAGAAAAAACGTACTCACACATGATATTTATCTTACAATATATTGATGTCAACGCTATTAGTAATTTGATAGTAAAAAAGATCCAAGAAACAAATCAATTAACACAAAATAAATTATTATATTATTGCAAGAACGAAGCTTACTATCATAGAATTAAGTCATAAGCATAATAGTATATAAATAAAAATGACAACACTTAAGCAACCAAAGAAACAAGAGTGATAGCTTACATGTTCTGTCAGCGAGGATCTCTATAATAAGCTAGTAAAAGCACTTAAACTAGTTAGATAATGATACCAATAAATGTGAACACCAAATGTATATAAATTTCATTAATTTGTAAATATATTGATGAAAGCCCTAAATAACTATTCCATGCATTGATAGAATCTGCTCCCCATTGTGAGAAATCATTTAACGCTAACATTTAGGGATATGACGATGTGTTTCATCATGGTACAAATTAGGCATTCATATAGTAACATTTTAAGAGCTAACACCACATATTTAAACATTAATTAATGATTAAAAAAATCAATGAAGTCAATTCTGGTCATTCAACTCATGCATAGTAAACAATGTTAATGATTACCTCATTCTTTAACATTAGCTTAGTCATGGAATGCACAAACATGGTCAAATATGGCCACTAAATGTAACCCAAACATAACATTTCTAGTGGTAACCTCTATCCATATTATTTAGGTTCAATCCTCACTATGGTTCCTTTTGGGCGATCTTCTCCTTCTCCTTTCGGTTCAATCTACAACATGGATCCTAGTGATTCCATGATAGAATTGGAAATGCCAATATTGTTTCACATGTACTACTCTTGTCATGTTCTGTTTTTTTCTTGTGATTCATTTTCAATCATCATTTTGTTTGTCAATTGTTGCATGCTTCCATATATATCAAGTCTTTTGTATCACGATGAGCATCTAAACCATCAATATTATGTCTTGCACGTGTCACGGAGGTCACATCAACCTTTTTGCATGATCTCTTCACTCCCCTCTTTTTGCATCAATATTTCAAATATAAGATCCTTTCTATCGAACATCGTCAACCTTTCAAATGAGTTCATCTATATCACATTTTTGCATTATTCTTGTATGAAGTCCTTTATATCACAAATTTCATCAACATTTTCTATGACGTTATTAGCTACATACATTGCATCATGCATGTCATCGATTTTGATTCTGTTTTTCTCCTAATTTTATCCCCAATGTGCATTAAATAATTGATCCTTCATATTTATTTTAACTTTAAGGTGTCGCCAATAATGCAATTCATTTTTATAATCTTGCGATCTAGACTTCTAAAGATATGTTTGTAAATGTTTTATTGCTTTACCCATTTGTCATTATTATCATGCTTTCTTGCATTTATTATTTTGATTATATATGTTGTGTGTTGACCTTGATTTATTTCTCTTTTGGATGGAGTGAGTAAGTCTCAAACTAGAATTTCTCATTTAGGATCAATAAAATTACTTAAAATCCATTTTAAATCTATTATAATATTATTATGGGATAAATAAGATTTATACATGTTCAATAGGAAATTTTTGAAGTAGATTTATATATTTTCTTGAGATGAACAACATGTTGATTATGTTTTCTTTTCCATTTACACATTTGTGCTTGAATTGAAAAGGATTGTATCCTTTTTCCATTGTGTGTAGGATGCTTTGTAGTGGTGGGGCTACTCTTGGTTGGTGCTTGAAAAATACAAGATCCTTTCAACTATATGAGTGCACTTGTCCATGAAAACTCTTGCAATCCACTTTATTTCTATGAATATGCTTTTTATGTAGATTTTTAAGTGACTCAATCTCTTGATGATTTTAAAAGTGTACACACCTTCAACATTTCTAAATTTGACATCTAATAGGTGTGTGCATATGGTTGATTGATTATTTGCCATGTTGAAATTTTATTTCCTAATAGATACGGTATGCAGTTTGAGGAGATACATCCTTTACTTTAACAAAGTTAGTAAATGAAGTTATTAAGGATACATCACATTACTTATGTAGTAATAGCATGATATCTTGGTGTCCAAGCTATCGCTCGTAAAATTATTTGGTGTAAACACTATATTAACAATACTTTACAACATCAAAAATTCACATCCCGATACATTGGATTGGTGAAGACAGAATTGAGAACAAAATTACGGTTATAAGAATTAGTCATTGGGCACTAGTGTGAATTGATATTATATGTGATTAATTGTGAAAAAATGCCCATATTGTTATTAATATATACTATGGTGTGACCAAGTGATTATTATATTGTAGGTAGATGTTAAAAAAACATGGAATTAAGGAAGAGTATTTTATCACATATACTATATATCTATTGATAATATTCTACATTACGAGAGGTCTCATTCAAAATTTAAAAAATCAATCTATGCCATTGAAAATTCAAATAAATAAATCAAACCCTTGAGTCATTTAACCAAATAATTGCCTATTTTATCCATCGCAAGTGAACAATTATATTGCATCCTACATTACATGTATTAATGAAAATAAAACGATTTTTTATTTTTAATGGAAAGAAAAAATAAATGTATGGTGGAATCTATTATCCTTATTGATAGAAATCAAGAAATTTTATAAATTTGGTGCAAAATAAATACCTCTAATGTGGAATGTGATCTGAAAAAAAAACTTGAATGTTGTCTGATGGGAACAAGGACTCAATTTATCTAAGCTAAGAGGAACATATGGACTCATGCTCATGTCGATGAAGTCATTATCAAATCAAAATACAACAAGAAAAAACCCCTTGGCATTAACATATTCCTGGTTTTATTATTCTTACTAATTGTACAAGCGGAAGGGGTTCTTGAAATGAATTTTTTGCTTGGATTGATACCTACCTAAAGTATTATTTCCAAGAATGTTAGGATTTTCACAATTTTTTTGTCATTAATGTCGAGTCTAAAGTCAGCGATGTCCAAGTGAAAAGTTCGGGGAGGGAGCTTAAAATTGTGTCCGTTATCTTTGATGTGTTTAGTTGTCTTTTGCATCCTAGCACTGAGGTCGAGGTGAAGATAATATATTTAAGGCTAATTTTATTCTTCGATTTTGTAGCCAAAATAAAAAAACTAAATGTTTAAGTTTGGATATTCCTCTGCGATAAATTTCCAACGGTATCACGTTGATATAAATCCCTAGGGATAAAAAAAAACTAAGGTCTAAGTTTCGCAGTTTAGAGTAGGTTCTAGTTGATATTAGTTTGTGGGATGGGTGCCCAATTGGACCGACACTAAATTTGAAAGAAATTGGAAGCGTAAAGTCCATGAGAATGATGGCTTTTAAGGCTTCTGATCATAGCCATGGTCCTGTTTGTAGCACGAAAAAATGTGCTTATTAGACCGCTAGTTCTAATGATGTCCACACATTTGCAACGAACAACGGCGGTAGAGAAAGAGGCCAATATAACATCCAAAATGAGATGATGACATGGAAATGAAATGTACAAGATAAAATTTGTTTGTCACATGTCTGAGATGACATGTGGCACCTCATATATGCGAATAAAATTCTATTCTCCAGGACTATTGAACATCTGGAGTAAGTGCCAAGGGTAAAACCATGACCATTGGAATAATGGCCATTTCCCATCTTCTTCTTGAAATGAAGTATCCGGTTATTTTATTTTGGTAATTTTTTTCTTCAATCTCTTAACTCTTGGATTCTTGGATAGTTGGATGGCTCAACGAGCGCATTGCTAGTGAGTACGTAACTACCATGCGAGTCCATAAGACAATTCATCACGGCATATACGATAATATTATATTTAAAATATAAAACTCTGCTATTACACTTTTCTTAAGATTTATGATGCAGCCATATTTTACGTAAATGAGTGCATACACGAAAATATAAAAATTGTCATGACTGTAGAAAATGATAAAATAAAATTTCACACATTAGACACAAGTCTTTCTTTTGTGAAACCATTTGAGAGAAAAACCCGGTTTAAGGTGAGGTTGCTTCTCTCTCTTTCTATGTTTGGAAATATGGCTATGGGCTTTAAAATATAACTATGGTCTCTATTTCGTGGGATGATATTGCACAAATCGTATGTGGCCAATGCTCTACACCCTTTGTCCCTCTTGGCTATTTTTGCGTAGCTATGGAAAAAATGCACTTGAAATAATGGAATGCCTCTTCCTCTAGTGGCCCGATTATAACACATCCGCGACGACCTATTAGTCCTTAATATATATGTGCCTATATATATATATATATATATATATATATATGCGAATACGATGCATTTTTTTACTTCATGTTTGTGTACTTAATTTATATGTTAGTGTTGATGTGTGTATATAGTTAGGTGATCTTTAGATATGTTAATTTAATGTTCTTGTAGATATATGTATGTGATAACAATTATTTGACATGGATCTATATTAATTTAAGGATGTGTGTGGAGATGTTGTTAGATTAGAATTCTTGTGTTTGTTGAATGCTATCACGATGATGATGCCTTGGTAGATCATTATATTTGTGTGTGTAGATAATAGCGATTTATAGGTGCTAGAGGTGTATACTAATTATGAATGATGGTAGTGAATTTAGATGTGTATCTTAGATGATGTTTAGCATTTACACAGGTGTTATCATCATGATGTTTATTTTTTGAAATAAATATTTTATTATAGATTATTTATTGAGTGAACTTATATCTAAGAAATTTTATATATCAATTGTAATCGAGAATGACTTACTATAAAAAAATACATATATTTTTATAACTTACAAAGTTTTTATGGTTGAAACTATGATTGTAAGTTATGATAAATATTTTTGTATTTCTTAGATAATTCATTTGTATTCATTCTAATAAAATTAGTAAAATATTTGAATATTCCATGAGAAGAATAATTAAAGGTAAAATAGCTTACCTTGTTTTAATGATACAAATGTGTAACTCATTCAATTTTAATATAAAATAATAATAATAATAATAAATATTCAAAAATGAAATTTAACTTGATAAAATATTACACTACCGTGGTCGTCTGTTTGAGAAAATGAGTACTATGGAAGTCATTTTAATCACATGTTACTCAATCACTAAAGGAGATTAAATCTTTTTGGAATGTACATATTTTTTCAGCTTTACATTATAAGAAGAGATGTTCATATAATGAAATTCAATCCTCTCGACTCTTGGTAGATCCATTGTTAATATGGAACTATTGTGACCCTATGAGATGGTAAAATAGGTCCACTACGATTAGTAAAAATTCTTAGTTGGTTACCTGATAAGTTACGCCAGGGTTCAACCTAGTGACCTCTCCGTCCCCTTAATGCCAAACCAATCGGTACACCAAGTGGTTCTAATGTAATATTTTCGATTAGTTTATATTTAAATTTCAATGTGGTGGATTGGTTGGGGGATGGGGCGGGCGAAGGTCATGCTTGATGTAGCTTGACCCTTGGTTTTTGACAACCCTATAGGTACTGATTCCGGAGCCTTACTGATAGCCATGAGTGAGAGTGGTGCCATAAGAAACATGTGGCTTATGTCTTTTAATGCTCCTTGGTATTTCGATCATGACGAAAGTGTTATTTTTGCGAGATTGGAAAGCTTGCATATTATTTATATTATTTAGAAATTTGAGCATACCTATAATTAAAAATGCCACCATTAGAAGCGAACTTGGAGGCATAGCTCGAGAGGGTGGGTGTTTGATGACGATGGCACATGTGTATGTGTAATGTGATAAATGTAATGTAAGTAAACATTGGGTAAAGCACATGTCTAGATGTAATGTGTGTAATTATTTTGAAGTGTCACAAATTATAATCATATAATTTTAATAATTTATATATTTGTAATAATTTCCTTCTATTATCCCAATTAAGACACTCAAAAAGAGGTATGGTAAATAATGAAATTATAAATAAATCGAGTTATGGTAATAAAAACAACCTCTTTTTGTATACTTAGTATGGTAAAAATAAATAAAAATATAAAAATGAGCTAGAGGTATGGTAAATAAATAAAACCACTTTTTAAATTTACTTAGTAAAACTTTATTTTATATTTACGAAAAAATAAAAAAGAGGTTTATTTGGGTGAATCGTAGGCGCCAAATACGGTTGGACAATTGTTATTAGTACAATGGGCTAAATACCATGGGCCAAATACCATGGGACAAATTATTATTAATACCATAGGCCAAATACCATGGGAAAAATTATTATGACACGGGCTAAATAACATGGGCCAAATAAATAACAGTAGGTAACATAAGCACTTTACAATTTCTTTTTGATTGGACTTTAGAGAATTTCTCTCCGAGGTTCTTGTGAAAGTATGGGTGCCATCATATGTTATGGTTTTCCTCATTCTCGCCCATTTACGGGGGGGGGCTATGACGGGGGATGGACGGCTCGGTGGGAGCTCGGATGTGAAGATTCCAAGTTTCTCTCTTCCCCGCGATGAGGAAATCACCGGTGACCTACTGCTTGGACTTCTCCTTCCACGAGCAATGATGTCGAGGCATATTCCTTATGAGGAAGGCACTCTCCATTCCATTTTCGGATGTCTCCGATGTTTGATGGACCTCTTGAAGACAATGGTGAAGAGGCGACCATTTTTTGAAATCAGAAGATATTTGGAGGAATGTGAAGAGGCAACCTTTTTTAGCGGTGAGCCATGGGCAATAGGGCTCAAAAATATTGCTTCACGTGTGAGTTTTGGTAGCCCCTCGGTCCCAGTTCTTATAACCCCGCCTTTGGCAGATAAAATCACTCTTATGTACGGGAAAACCATGCTTCTTTGGGTTCGCTCTTGAATTTGGTGAAGAACCTTTTGTATTCCCTTGAACTTTGGTTGGGGATTCCATATACCCTTCAACGTGTCTCTCTAGGTAAACAACTAGAGGATTATTTTCCGCTCTCATTTAAAATAATGAAAAAAAAGCTAAGGTGATTTTAACCCTTCGTACGCGAGAGGGCAAGTAGGTTAGCAATCTTCCACCTAATGATTTCTCTTACGGGGATGATGTCCATGCAAGCTCCCAGAAAGCTTCTCAACCCTGCGAGGCTCCCAATCCATTTTTGGTTAATAAATTGGAGGATGTACCTTAAATATAAATTTCACGACACTTGAAAACTAGTTTTCAAATTTGTACGAGAATCTTCCATTATTTGCGATTCAATGGATTATGGCCTCACATATAGAAAAATCTCTACCAATGGATTCAATCCATATGGAAGAATAACATCAAGGTTATTTTATGCTCGAATGGTTTCTTTATGAGTGTTGTTTCTATCGATTAAGATTATAAAAAAGGCCAAAAGTAGTGGTCGATAGTTTTGGAAAGAAGCGGGTTATTTGTCTTTTAGTTTAAATTCAACCTTCTACGAAAGTCATTAAACTTTCTATTTAGGTCAAGATTTCAAATCTACTTGTTCACTTATGGAAATTTTTTGTCTTTGAAGGTGGAAACTACGGCCAGGTCACTTTCGCGCTGAGATCTTTTCTGGGGGGGAGAAGGGAATTTACACTTATGGTAGAATATGTGCCAAAATTGACATAAATGAGTATACCTAATAAAAACCAATCTCAAAGTTGTTATTTCCATTGAACACGGTCCATGGACTATGAAAATCTTTACTTTCCAACGTTATCCGCCCCGCCATGGCTCATGGCATTTTGGAGGAACTCCACCATGCTATGTTCCTTGCCCAAAAGAAGAAGTAATCACAAGTCAACTCTAAAGAAGTTGAAAACCTTGTGATCGACTCCCATGGATGACATTGAGTCCTTTAGTTTGGATGAGGATGAGATTGGGCGGATACAAATGTAGCGAGAGAAGGATAATGATAAGCCCTCGAGATCTTGGGGGGGCCAATATCCTTCGGGTGCTCGAGTAGGCTTGTGAGTCCTCCTCCTCCCCACTCGGATAAGGAGATACCATTGAGTCAAAAATAGTCTTCAGAGTGGTTTTAGCCACTCGTTCCATGACGGTTGGGTTAAAGTTACAAAAAATAAAGGAAATAAGGGTTGTGAGGATTTAGTACGGAGTGGCGCTTAATGTATCTCTTATAGTTTCCATGTTTCATTTCCTCCATATTTCTCTCTTGTATGCTTTTCACAACGAGAGTTGATAGTTTATCATTTACGACTTCGGCGCTAAGCACTGGTCTCTCTTGATTGTAACTACATTCTTTAAAATATAGTGATCTCACTTGCAAAAAAAAACATGGGCCAAATAACATATTTATAAAAAAGTGTGGTAAATAAATAAATAGAAAATAGGTATAAAAGAGGCATGGTAAATAAATATAAAAAATACATCAAATAGGATTATAAATGAACATTTAATTATATATCAAGCCTATAGGACAAATGCCATGGTAAATAAAAGGAGTATGGTAAATAATTAAAACCTCTTTTCATGTTACTCTATATTAATGCTTTTATATTTACAAACATAGAAAAAGTTTTGTTAGGTGCATCTTATCGGCCAAAATACCAAGACTAGGTATTGATAATATATATAAAAAAAATTATTAACCCTAATATTAATATTAAAAATCATTTTTTATTATTATTAATAAATCTAATATTCATATTAATATATGTAATATTATTATTATTAAATTTAATAACTTTGGATTAATATATTATATATATATATATATATATATATATATATATATATATGTATTTATTTATTATTTATTTATTTATCTATATTATAATATATATTAATATATCATGATATATATTAACTCTAGATATATATGGAACGTAAAACAAAGAACCATAGAGTGATAGAGTGTAGAATATGGGAGTGACAAAGGGAGAGATGGAGATAAAGCGAGAGAGAGGGGAGAGGGGAATGGAGAGAGAGAGAGAGAGAGAGAGAGAGAGAGAGAGAGAGAGAGAGAGAGAGAGAGAGAGATAGAGACGCACGCAGGAAGGAGAGTGGAGAGATGGGTTATATAAATCCTAAGGATAAAAAAAAACTAAGATTTGAAGTTTCATTTCTTGAAGTGAGGTTAAGTTGATAATGGTTGTAGGATGGGTCCCCAATTGGATCGACACTAAATTTGAAAGGTGAAGCGTAAGTCAGGGAATGATGGCTTTTAAGGCTTCCAATCATATACATAGTCACGATTTCTTAGCACAAGCACCAATGTGCTTATTAGATAGATATTTCTAACGATGTGCATTTTGCAACGACCAACAGCGGTGAGAAAAGAGGCCAATATAACATCAAAGGAGATGATGACATGGAAACAAATGTCTGAGAGATAACATTTGTTGGTCACATGTACAACATGACATGTGGAACCTCATAGATGTGCAAAATAAACTTCTATTCTCTGATTGTCCGGAAGATATCTAGATGGGTACGAGATACAAAACCATAATACATTGGGCAATGGCCACTTCCCATCTTCTTCTTGATATGTAGTATCCAGTTATTTTATTTTGGTAATTTTTTTCTTAAATCTCTTAACTCTTGGATTCTTGGATAGTTGGATGGCTCAATAGCGCTTGTGCTTATTGATTTTATAGCTACATGGAGAGTCCATAAGACAAAAGCTCACAACATATCTAATAATATTATTTAAAATCTAAACCCTACACTATTACAATTTTCTTAGATTTCTAGGTTTGTATATTTCTGAGTAAATAGTGCATGCATGCCAAATAAAAATTATGCGAGAGAAAATATAAATGATAAATAAAACCTCACACACATTAGACACAGGTTTTCTTTAGAAGCCATTTCGGGGAGAAAAACCCGGTTTAAGGTGAGTTTCTCATCTCTCTTTCTCTGTCAAGTATGGCTGTGAGAGCAAAGTATGCTCTGGTTCGTGAGGTCTATAGCGCACAATCATATGTGTGTGCTCACACCTTTGTCCCTCTTAGCTATTTTAATGCTTATGGAACAAATGCACTTGAAATAATGGAATGCCTCTTCCTCCTAGTGGCGCGATTATAACACATCCCTACAACCTATTAGTACTTAATTTATATGTGCATATATATATATAGATGATTTTCTTAGGTTCATGTCTATGTATTTAATTTATGTGTTGAGTGTTGATGTGTATATAGTTAAGTCATGCCTAGATATGTTAATTTAATGTTCTTGTAGATATATGTCTATGTGATAACAATTATTTAACATGAGATCTATAACTTAATTTGAGATGTATTGGTGATGTTGTAGATTAGAATGCTTGTTTTGTTAGATGTGATGGCAGTAGTACACTTGGTAGATCATTATATTTAGTAGTATTGTATGTGATGTTTATATGTGCTAGGGAGTGTATATAATTAGATGACGGTAATTAATTTGAATGTGGATCTTAGATGATGTTTATGTTTGTTAGATCGATTTTCTCGTCATGATGTTTATTTTTAGAAATGATATTTATTATAGATTATGTATTGGTGAACTTATATCAAAATTTTATATAGGAAATTTGTAATGAATGACTTACTACCTAAAATGCATATATATATTTTATAACTTACAAAGTTTTGTATGGTTGAAAATATGATTGTAATTATGATAAATATTTTCTATTTCTTAGATAATTCATTTTGTATTCATTCTAAAATTAGTAAAATATTTGAATATTCCACTGAGAAGAATAATTAAAAGGTAAAATAGTTTACCTTGTTTTAATGATAAAATGTGTAACTCATTCGATTTTTAATATAAATAGTAATAATAATAAATATTCAAAAATGAAATTTAACTTAATAAAATATTACATATAGTCGATCTATAATTTTGAGAGAAAAATAGAGTACGCAGATCGATTTTTAATCATATTTATCAATCACTAAAACATATTAAATCTTTTGGCATATACATATTTTCAAGTTTTACATTATAAGAAGAGATGTTCATATAATAGAGATTCGATCCCTGAAACTCTTGGTAGATCCATTTTAATGTGGAAATATTGTGACCCTATGGGGATGGCCATGTGGTCTCGAGATTAGTGAAAATTCATAGTTGGTGACCAATAAAGCTGCGAGGTTCAACCTATGGTAACCTCTCATCCATGCAATATATGCCCAACCAATCGGGGCTACAAGTCGATTTCTAATGTAATATTTTCGGTGGTTTATATTTAAATTTCAATGGTGGATTAGTTGGTGGATAGGCGGGCATAACGGCATGTGATGCGGCGACCCGCCAATTTTTCGACAACCCTATAGTACTTGGTCAGAGCCATATGACAAGTAGGAGATGGGGAGTGTGCAGAGAATCATGTGGCTTATGTCGTGTAATCCTGGTAATTTAGATGCAACTTAAGAGTATTATTTTGCGGAATTGAAGCTTGTATATTTGTGTTGATAATTTGAGCATATAATAAAAAATGCCACCATTAGAAGCTATATTTAGGTGTAGCTATCGAGAAGGGGAGTGAGTTTTTGATAGCCCAATATATGGCACATGTGTAGATGTAATGTAATAAATGTAATGTAAGTAAACATCGAAGTATAGAGAGCACATGTGTAGATGTAATGTGTGTAATTATTTGAAGTGTCTCCTCGATTATAATCCATATAATTGTAATAATTTATATATTTCTAATAATTTCCTTCCTATTATCCCAATTCGAACATAAAAAAAAGTATAGTAAATAAATAAAATATAAATAATCGGAGTTATAGTAAAATAAATAAAAAAAACCTCTTTTTTATATTTGGTATGGTAAATAAATAAAAATATAAATGAACTAGGGTATATTAAATAAATAAAACCTCTTTTTATGTTACTTAGTAAACCTCTTTATATTTACGAAAACTAAAAAAGAGAGGTTTTCTTTAGGTGGTCTCGAGCAATACCATGGGACAAATTATTATTAATACCATGGGCCAAATACGTACTGGAAATTATTGCTAATACCATGGAAGAAATTATTATTAATCACCGAGTAAGGCTAAATAACCGACGAATACATAACGAGTAGGTAACATAAGCACTGGAGTTTCTTCTTGATTGGACTTTGAAGAATTTCTCTAGGTTTTGTGAAAGTACTGGCTGCCATCATGGCTGAGTTTCTCATTACGGCAGATTTGCAAACGCTATGAAGGGGGGATGGACGGCTCGGTGGGAGCACGGATGTGGAGATTCCAACGTTTCTCTCTTCCGTGCTAAGGAAATCAGGTGACCACTTTGCCGGACACTCTCCTTCCACATGCAACGATGTCGAGGCATACTCCTTATGAGGAAGGGAACTTTCCATCCTGGAGAGCATGGATGTCTCCAATCATTTGATGGAATATGTTGGGCTTGATAGTGAGCGACCATTTTGAAATCTAGAGATCTTTGGAAGAATCGAAGAGGAAGCCTTTTATGGCGAGCCATGGACAACAGGGCTCAAATATTTCTTCACGTATGAGTTTTAGGTGTCCATCGGTCCCCATATCTTATAACCCCACCTTTTCGGATAAAAATCTTATCTGAAAGAAACCTTCTGTACTTCTTTGGGTTCGCTCTTCGGGTGAGGTGTAGAACCTTTTGTATTCCTTGAACTTAGGTTGGGGGATTCCATATACCCTTCAAAAATGTCTCCATGGAGGTAAAAAACACGGAAGGATTGTTTTAAAACAATATTTTATAATATTGAAAAATATTCATTACTGAACCCCAA
Organism: Pinus albicaulis; assembly: GCA_034641835.2. NCBI lineage: Eukaryota > Viridiplantae > Streptophyta > Pinopsida > Pinales > Pinaceae > Pinus > Pinus albicaulis. Next base: position 3,323,575 of record MU968426.1, on the reverse strand, counting down.
CCTGGTCTTTGTGAGGAGAGAACTAGGTCGCAATTTTCAAGCCCCAATGATTTCTCTTCTGATGATGATGTCATGAAAAAGCTCCTGGCTTCTCAACCCGAGGCTCCCAGAAGCCATTTTGGTTGATAAGGTGGAGGATGTATGTGTGTATAAATTTCCCACGAGCCGTGAAAACTAGTTTCAAATTTTATGAGAATCTTCCATTATACGCGATTCAATGGATTATGGCCAGCATGATCTCTCTGCAATGGTTAATCCACATGGAAGAATAACATCAAGGTTATTTTATGCTTGAAGGGTTTCTTTATAGTGTTGTTTTCTTTCAGTCAAGATTATCAAAAAGCCTTAATTTCTTGGTCCATGGTTTAGGAAAAAGCAGTTATTCCTCACCCCACAGTTCCTGGAATTCAACCTTCTATGAAAGTCATTACAAGCTTCCTATTTGGGCCGGGATTTAAAATCTACTTGGCTTCCTTATGTCCTTTTGTCTTTCAAGAGATTACTCACAATGGGTCACTTTAGAAAACGTAGATCCTTATAGGGGGGAGAAGGGCATTTACATTTGTGGTGAATATGTCAAAATTGACATAAGTAAAGGTATACCTAATAAAAACAATCTCAAGTTTGATTTCCATTGGACATAGTCCTTGAATATGAAAATACTATTTTCAATATGTCTTGCCATCAAGCATATTTGAGAACTCCTTTCAAGTGGTTTAGCCACTCACTCGATGGCAGTTGGGTTAAAGTTACAAAAAATAAAGGAAAGAAGGTCATATTGAGGATTTATCATTCACAGGTAAATTTTGTGTGTCTCTTATATTTTCCATGTTTCATTTTCTACTCAATTTCTATCTTGTATACACTTTTCATGACCAAAGGTTGATAGTTTATCATTTAAAACTGCTAGCTAGTCTCTCTTGATTTTAACTCTATGCTAATTTAAAATATAATTGAGTCTCACTTACAAAAAAAAAAACATGGGCCAAATAAAATATTTATAAAAAAAGTATGATAAATAAATAAATATAAAATAGTATATATAGGCATGGTAAATAAATAAAAAATACATACGAATAGAGTTATAAATGAACATTTGAGTATATATCAAGCCTACTTGGCCCAAATGCGGCCAGTAAATAAAGAGATATGGTAATAAATAGTGACCTCTTTTATATTTATAATAGTATGCTTTATATTTATGAATATAAAACAAGTTTTATTTAGGTGAATCTTATGGGCAAAATACCATAGGCCAAATTATTACTAATACCTTGCAAAAAATTATTATTAACCCTAATGTGTAAAATATCATTGTGTATTATTAACTAAATATAATATTGATATTAATATATAATATATTATTATTAAATTTAATAGTTAATATGTCTTAATTTTTTTTATATATAATATATATTAATATATCTTTGATATATATTAACTCTAGATATATATAAGACGTAAAGAAAAAAATACATAAAAAAAGTAGTAAAGGTGGATAGATATAGAGTGACAAGGGAGAGATGGACATAAACGAAAGGGAGAGGGGAGAGGAGGAATGAAGAGAGAGAGCGATAGAGAGACAAAGAGGGCGGTAGAGAAGGAGTAAGAGGGAGATGGAGACACGAAGATGGATGGGGAGAGAGGAGAGAGGAGTGGGATAGTGAGAAGTGACGGGAGGGAGAAACAGAGAGAGAGAGAGAGAGAGAGAGAGAGAGAGAGAGAGAGAGAGACGAGAATGAGAGGGAGAGTGAGAGAAGGGGGATGAGAGAGGAAGGACGAGAGAGAGACAGAGAGAGAGAGGGATAGAGAGATGGAGTTGGAGGGGGGAGAGATTGAGAAGTGGAGAGAGAGAGAGAGAGAGAGAGAGAGATAGATAGAGAGGGAGGGAGTGGCCAAGGGAGAGATAGGAGAGAGAGAGTGTGTATGTTTAGGAGTGAGATAAAAGACTAAATGGAGAGAAATAGAGAGAGAGAGGAATGAAAATGGAAATGGAGAGATAGTGTGTATTTTTGGGTGAGATAAAGAGACAAAAATAAGGATATGTAGGAGAGAGAGGAAGAGAAGGTGAGAGGGAGAAGGATATAGTAACAAGTTGCAGGTGAAGAGATAGATAGAGAGGTGGGAGAGAAAGGAGAGAAGGATGGAAGAGAGAGGATGTGAGACAATGGAGCGGGGAGTAAGAAGAAATACATAGAGAGAAAGGTTCGAGAGAGAGAGAGAGGAATCAAAAGATGGATAGAGAGGGAGGAAAACAAAGGAATGAGAGATGGAAGCGAGAGAGAGAGAGGGAGAGAAGGGAAGATAGAGATAGTTTGAAGGGTGAAGGGGGAATATGGAGATATATAGTTAAGAGGGAGGGAGGGACGGGAGATATTGATAGATATAGAGTGAGAGAGTATGTGTGTTTGGGGGAGTGAGATAGAAAGACAAAGAAGGAGAGATGGAGGGAGATATGGATACAGATAGAGGAGAAGAGAGGAAGAATATTTCTTGCAATAGATGAATTGATTTGATGTAGATAGTGATTTATAATCCTATTTGATTGCTTGCACTAGATGTATTGATTTTCAGGTGTAGATATTGCTTTCTCAAGATATTTGATTTCTTTGTGAACATGTTGATTTCAATGTAGTTATTTTTGGAAACTTTATTATGATTTCTTGCACTAAATGTATTGATTTTATTGTAGATGGTGATTTCTAATCATTTGATTTCTTACTAGATGCATTGATTTCAATGTAGATGTGGATTTCTACAGTATATTTAATTTCTTTTGAATGCATCGATTTGATTAATGGGTGTTCAGTCCCAATCCTATTTTACTTCTTTCAATATATTGCGACTTGATCTCTAATGTATAGATGCTTCCAGTTTCTACAATCATATTTTCTTGCTTGCACTAGATGCAGTGATTTGAGGAGTAGATGTTGATTTCTAATCCTATTTGATTTATAGAATTATTTGCATTGATTTGATGTAAAAGTTGTTTTATAATCTTATTTGACTACTTTCACTAGTGCATTTATTTCAATGTAGATGATTTCTAACTATTTGATAGCTCACACTAAATGCATTGATTTTGATGTATATAGTGATTTCTAATCCTATTGATTGAATGCACTAAATGAATTTTTAAGGGTAGATGTTGGCTTCTAATCCTATTTATTGCTTACTGGGTATGATGTTTACTGTTTATCAAAATAAGGATTTAAATGGTTTACGATTTCACCTATCCTTTTCATACAATCAATATGAAAAGATGACAAAAAACAATAAAGGTGACGATATTAATACTAGCAGAAAATATTTTTAGATTGATCACAATGAATATAATTATATACTTTACCTTTGTCCATTACCCATAAGACATGAAATTACTTTGAATTTTATGCAATAGACCTTCAAGTTTTTAAAATTTAGACCATCGAACTTATTGCAAATCAAAAAGTTATTACCCAACTAAATTTATAGAGCATGATTAAATTTACGATCATCATCCAAACTGGATTTGTTAGAACTTCCTCTAGTAAGAAGAATTCAACTTCTAGCTAGATTTTAGGCTGTTCCAGGCTTTGCACTATGTGTTTCAAGAGTTGGTGGTCAACCTTGCAAAAAGAAGTGCCGGGTTGTGATCACTTCCTATTTATGAAGTGACTTTACTTTAGCCATATTTGGAAATTTTGAGGAAGTGATACTAGAATGTTTCAGAGTGTTAGTGGTCATATTTAAACCATTGAAACCTCAAATTATACCACATATGAACTTTAAAGAGCATAATCATCGGGTGGTACGATACATATTTTTTATGTTTGTATTATGGCTCTCTTCTTGGACTCATATATATACCTCATAGGATTGAGAGGAGAATGTTGGACACCTAATGCAGCACGACATGGTAGAATATGAACAGTAATAAAGTCAGAGGACTTGGAAAATGAAAACAACAGTCACATAACATATTGTATTTATATGCCCTTTCTGAATAATAATAGTGTTCATGCTTATATTTCAAATATGGTTTCACATTCCGACACTAATAATAATAAAACATAATTTTGAGTACACTAAAAAAACTAATAAGAAAAATAAGTTGATTCAATTAAGTTTGTTATATCTTAAATTTGTTTGATTAACAAATTTATGAGGAATTTAATTTGTAAAATTCTTAATACACACATGACATTGAAATGAGAACCAAACATAAAAATTGAGTTATTCATATACTAAGCAATTGCTAAAATGTTGCAAAGGGAATGCGAATAGTATAGCATATGTAAGCATATATGAAGAGTTATTCCTCACCATATTAGATTATTTGAGGGAACACCACTGCTTTGGAGTGAATGTTTTCTTATCCTTCTCGAGAGAAACCATATTGGATGCTCCCCATTAGTTCAACTTCCAAAAGCATATCATTTTTAGTATTTTATTTCCCAAAACAATGCATTTTTTATTTTAAAAGGAACCATCCTGAACATAAACGAGATTGGCGATATCTTAACATGATAGCATTTAATGAATAATTGATAAGGTTTTACCATAAACAATGAAGTGTTAAAACATAGAGAAAAGGATTGGAAGTTATTACATTACTCATAGATGCATATAGACAGTGGCTTGTAGTTTAAGCTAAAAATTTGTGTGAAGTTGTTGAAGTTTTGAATATTTGAATAAAAAATGATCGTCACTATAATTCATCATGTAATTAGAGCTTGTGATAGGATTTTCACTCTCCAATACACTTTGTAGTTTAGCGTGACATGCTAATTTTATTTTTGATTGGAAAATTTAGGAAATTACCAACTGTCTGAGAGGAAATGTATTGATATTAGTGGGTGTTTGTAAGACTCTATCAGTAGAAGAATATCTCGGGGGAATATCTCTTGTATTAATAATTTAAAATTGCATGATTTGTGTATGAAGCTCGTTAGTTTCCATTAAAAATAAAACCAAAGATTCTACCAAAGTGGACTGAATTCGACATACTCAATACAAGCTCCAAGAGAAGTGAGATTGTTCATTTGTTTGTGTAGAGAAGAGACAATAGTGTCATATTTGTGACAAAACAATTGAGAATCCTCTCAGCCAAGAACTATGAATATATACAAATCACATTCCAAGTAAAGCAACAAAAAAAAATTCACCATATTGTTGATTTCTGAGGAAATCCCTAAATTCAAAATAATCTTGGATATATTCATGAATTAATATTTTCAACGTTATTAATTATTGAGCCATAAAATATGGAGTTCTTGAGCCATAAAATATGGGATGGTAACTATCGAGTTCTCCTCAAATTTTCAACTACCTAAGCGGGGCTTTACTTTTGAGGATGTGAGATAACCTATTGGAATTTTGTGCCTTACTATCATTTGGGACATTGTTTTGGTGTGTGGTAATTTCAACATCGACAATAAAATTCTATAAATCATAAAATTCAACTGAATTCACATGAGAATGAACTGCAGTTCTTTAATTTACATTATGCACATGGAATGGGACGCATGTTTGTTGGCTTTGGTAAAATAGGGTTACACTTTTTATACGATAAAGACATGTTGTATAATATTGATTTAAAATTCTTATCATAGGCCAAAAGGAGTAAAAATACTTTGTTGCCATAAAACACGTCATAAAAAGAGTAACTTAACACAATCTACACATGAGTCAAACTAGAACCTCTACATGGAATTAGAGAACCTAACACACTCACCACTGGCATCGATATTTTCTTGATAATTTTCATGTGTGTATTAGAAGTGTTAGGTTTGTATTTGAATTTATATTTATCGGGATTTGGAATTTCCAATAACATGATAAAGGAGGAATGCTAAAAAATATTCCTTCTCTTTGTTTCATTCGGGAAGCCTTATAGAGGATGGGCATTCAATATAATGGCATGATCTAATATGGAGCGATAATAAATCCATAAAAAAATCTTGGTTGTATACGGTCTCCTTCAATTGAAAACATCTCCTTCAAAATTTTGAACACATCTCCTCCCAAACTTGCTCTTGATCTCCACAGATGGTTTTGCTTCACTTGGAAAACATGAAATATTTCAGAACTTGGCATGGTCGAATGAATTAATTTGAGCATACATATTGAAATGTAACAATACCTCATTAGATTTCATTTCACCGAGGTTGAAGAAACATTTAGCACTTGCGTATCAACATGGTAATGTAGCATCTTCTCCTTTTTCTCTTTTAAGAAAAGCATTCACTTGAAAAATTCCTTTTTATGTTAGAAAGATATGGCATCCTTCTACTAGGCAAACAGAGATTTTGGGCATCCCAAAACTCTCCTAAGAATCCTCACCATTCATTCGTAGACTCAAATTATTGATAGTTGATACCAGTAGATTTGCAAGTGTTGTAAAGAAGAATAATCCAAAATTCTTTAGTGAATTTTTTGAAGAAAAATTTTCATTTATGATTCTGTAATTCATATAATTCATGCATAAAATATGCCTACCTCTTCTCGACACTAGTGTTTTTTTTTATACCCTACCTCTTCCTCCACCACACTAGTGTTTCGTTTTAACATGTTATTAAAGCGCTTATTTGTTTTCACTTGTGATAATATCCTTTTAAGTAAATCATTTATATTCACCTATACATTTTGTTTATATTTGGAAAAAATGGAAGTTATTTTAAAAACCTTTGGGTCCATTTTGCGACTACTCCAATGGATATCTATCTTGAAGTGCTTTTAGATCTATTTCAAATATGCAATAATCCCAAACCTCAGCATCAAAAAAATGTATTTCCTTATTTTTAGATCATAAATGGATTTTAGTTTTGACTCCTTGTTCACATTTATTCCTAGAATATACCTACAATTATCCCACCTTTCCTCTTACGATGTCCATAGCTTTATGCATTTATCTTAACATATATTAACATATTATATATTCTTAATTTTCATTCATAAATAAAAATTTATTAATTGTTTATCGTCTTGTGTCGATTTTCTTGTTCTTCATTAATCCATTACTATAAACATTTGTAAATGAGATTGATGAGGTGGAGTGCTCTTGGTTTTTTGCAATTTATGTAATTAGAATAATTTTGATCATGTAGAGTATTTGAGTAGGTTTGACCTTAAAAATAGTTAGTAGAGAAGAATAACACATTTTTCTACGGTTATGAATAGACTTCATGTATCCCAATTTTGTTTACTTTCATTTGTTTTTGATCATATGGTGTGGTTGATCGAATTGAGTAGTAATGAAGGTTTTAGTGAATTTATCAGGATAGTGGTTTGTTTGATTATTATCTTTGAAGACTGTGGGAGAGTATGTAAGTAATGAGAATGGAGGGTGTAGTTATGATGTCTAAAATAACATCCACGTGAACCTGACCCCAACACCAACTCGACACTCGCAGGTCTTCACCCAGTATATGACAACTGTATCATTATTTGAGTTACTCAAGACTTGCTTAAGTTTAAGCTGGAATCTAACAACCTACTTATAGTTATACAAGAAGCACAAAGAGAAAAAAGTACGGAGACGAGGTATTAAATATTTACAACATATGATACGCATTCTCATCTCTCCAAAGAAAATTTTAGGCGATTTGTGCCTTTCTACGAGTTATGTATTGGTATATTATAAAAAATGATTTGCGATTTTTGCGTCGCAGTCTAAAACTATTCTATTTCCTCTCTTTATAATAGATGCAAAAAAGCAACATTACCCCTTCCTCCTTTTAATTGACCATGCCTATACAAATTCTTACTTATAGGCATGTTGTAGAATAGATGCTACTGTTAACCTACTTGATATGTGATGCTATGTTTTTAAAGTAACTTAAAAAAAAATCATCAGCAAAAATAACCATGTGCATTTTATTGTGGAATATTTGATACTTGCTAACATGTTCTTAAGATAAATAGTCGATATTAACCTACTTGATATGTGGTGCTATGTTTTTAAAGTAACTTCAAAAAATAATCATCAACAAAAATAACCTTGAAAAAAATTCTCAACAAAAAAAATCATGTTTCATTAAGAACTGAATTAAGGGCAGGGCAACTGATACCCGCCAACATATATATGGCCAAAGAGAACCTAGGCACCTCATGAATTGAAAATGGACACGCCAACATATATATGTCCAAAGAGAGCCTAGGCACCTCGTGAATTGAAAATGGATGTTTACAGAGGTCGCATCGATGCATTGATTCAAAAGGAACTTTAATTGAATGAGTTGTTGAATGAGAGTTGGTTTGTTAGCCTTTAGGCATTTATGTTTGTCCAAATAAGGAGAATAAATTTGTTGGCAATAATACCCATGAAATATCTTATAGCTTGAATGTAGCACTATGTGAATTGAAAATGGATGTTTATAGAGGTTGCATCGATGCATTGATTGAAAAGGAACTTAAATTGAAGGAGTTGTTGAATGAGAGTTGGTTTGTTAGCTTTCAGGAATTTATGCTTGTCCAAATAAGGAGAATAACTTTGTTGGCAATAATATCCATGAAATATCTCATATTTTATATTTTATACATGTCATTTTTATATTTTATACATGTCATTTTTTGAAAAGAAATTTCTAAGATTTTATAACTTGAAAGTAACACTATGTGTTTTGCTTCTGATCAACAAATTTTCTAACACTAATCATAAAATATATACACAACTCTTTTTATATTTTATACATTTCCTTTTTTAAAAATAAATTTATAGACATTTCTTTGGCTGCATATGAATTTGAATCATATGATATATAAGATATAATTCTTTTTAATTTTATAGTTTTTTTTTTATATAAAAAAATTCCAGATAATAATTTTAATTATAATCTTTTCCCAAATATTTTAGAACCTAATGTGACTTGAATTGTATATTAATTTATCATTAGAATATTTTCAATTACAAATGCCTAAATTGGAGAATATTTGGAAACTCCATTTTTAAATGATAACATTGGACATATACATAATTTAATTATAATATTTTTCCAAATATTTTAGAATCAAATGTGATTGGAATTGTATATTAATTTATCATTAGAATATTTTTAATTACAAATGCCTAAATTGGAAAAGATTTGGAAACTTCATTTTCAAATTATAACACTGGACATATACATAATACTTATATTTAAAAAAAGAAAAGCTAAAACCTTAATTGAGAAGCAAACCAACTATAGAATGATATAAGGCCTGTACCAAAAATATGAGATCATAAAGACTATATAATTTTCAGACTAAATTTTCACAAACAAATAGAGTGCATAAGACAATTGTTTGGTTGTATGAATTTGAATCGTAAAATATATGCACATTTTTTAAAAATTTTATTGTTTTTTTCTTCATAAAAAAAAAATTCAAATAATAATTTTAGTTATATATTAATTTTTTTCCAAATGTTTTACAACATAAAGTGATTTAATTATTTATTAATTTATCATTAGCATATTTTTAATTACAAATGATGAAATTGGAGAATAATTGGAAAACATAATAATTATATTTTCAAAATATATACACAATGTTTTTAAATTTTATAGTTTTTTATAAAATAATTTTCAAATAATAATTTTAATTATATAATAATTTATTTGCAAATATGAGATTATAAAGGTTATATAATTGTTTGAGTAAGATTTCACAAAGAAATAGAATGCCTAAAACAATTATTTGATGGCATATAAAATTAAATCATAAAATATATACACAATGTTTTTAAATTTTAAGTTTTTTTTATAAAATAATTTTCAAGTAATAAGTTTAATTATATAATAATTTATTTGCAAATATTTAATAATTTATTATTATATAATAATTATTTAGAATAAATTAAAATTATATAATATTAATTTATCAGAATATTTTTAATTATAAATTTTAATTATAAATAGGCAAATAGGAGTTAGACAAAAAATTTATGATAATATTATATAAATCTTAAAAAAAATATTATCTATTTACATTTAAATGAATAAAGAGAACCATCAACACAACAAGTGTCTTAATTTATCAGAATATTTTTAATTATAAATAGGCAAATAGGAATTAAACAAATTTTTTTTATGATAATATTATATAAATCTTCAAAAAAAATATTATCTATTTACATTTAAATGAATAATGAAAACCATCAACACAACACGTGTCTTCTAACATCAGGTGTGTTGTAATATGTACTCATGCAGAAATACTCATGCCGAACGTATAAACGTATGTACTCATGCCGAAACGTTCTTTCTTTTTCATTGATAATTCTAACTATGCTTGTAAAAACTCACTTTGATCGCAGTTCATCAGGTTGTTCAACCAATGTCTTTATCAACTTTCATCTTTAATGTTCTATAAATAGATTAAAAATTAAAAATTCACTTTTATCATAGTTCATATGCTGTTATAGTTTGTTCTTGTTCAACCAATGTTTTTATGAACTAATGTTTTAAGAAATTCTATCATCTTAAGAAATAAATCCAACCAAATAATTAATGAAAGAAACTGAATGATATATCTTACAATAAAAATATAATTAAACAGTAAGAAGAAGCAAAGTTACTATGATGAATGTGGTCCCTGGCCACCATTAAAAGGTTGTTGGTTTTGTCAATAACTTCCATGATTATACATGGGGAAGTTTTGTCCATAACTTCTTCCACCATTATACATGGGAACACGGGGAAAAGTAGTTGGTACATTGCCAATTGAATGATATAATGAAGGATGTAGAGCTGGTGGTATAATACCAATTGGATGATATAATGTACCAGACCTGGGAGCTGGTACCATGCCAATGCCAATTGGATGATATGATGTAGGCCCTCTTGGAGTTGGCACCATGCTAATTGGATGATATGATGTAGGACCTCCGGGATTGTACACAGGGACACTAACAGAAACTCTTGGTTGCATATCAACTCTACCAGGCAACTAGGATAAATGAGATTGTAGATTTTCTTTTATCTCCTCTTTTTGCTGAGCCAAAGTAACATATTGAAGATATAGCTTTTCTCTTCTCTCCTCTTTTTGTTGAGCCAAAGCAACATAAAGAGGTTTTGCGAGGACAAGTTTTTTGTGCATTTCTGCCAAAGCTCGGGATGTATCATTAGGAGATGAGAATGAAACAAACCCTGAACCTTTACTGTGTCCATGAAAATCCCTCATTACCTTGCATGAAGTGATTATGCCATAAATAGAAAAAAAATCTCTCAACTTGTTATCATCAATGCTATCATCTAAATGTTTTAAATAAAGATTTGTTCCAGATTGCCCCTTCAATTCAGATTTCTTGAGTACTTTTCCAACATACCATTCTTTTCCATCAAATTTTTTGCCATTTAAACTTTCAACACACTTTGCTGCATCATCTGCATTCTCAAAATTGAGAAATCCAAAACACGTTGACTTTCCGTCTGCATCCCTCATGACTGCCACACTCATAATTGTTCCATACTCACCAAAGTGTTTCCTCAAATCGTCATCATTCATTGACTCTGATAAATTATTAACAAACACGTTTTTAAACTTGGCTTCTACATTTGTTTGTTCAGGCTCTGGCTCCTCTTTCGTGAAATTCGTTTGTTCTCTTTCCTCTCTTTTCATGAGTTTCATTTGTTCTCGCTCCTCCTTTTTCATAAATGGGCCAACATAAACGTGTCTGTCGTTTATCAACGAACCATTCATACATTTAATTGGATCCTTCTTTCTCAAAATGCACAAATCACACTTTTAGATTGCCCCGATGCATGTGTTGCAATTTGAGAAGAAAGAATGGGTCCAAACACAGGCCCACTGCTTCGGTGTAAAATTCAAGCTGCGTAAAGCCTCGCTGGCATGTTCAGCAGTGCTGTAATTGTCATGGCATCTCTGCAGATGTGAACACTGACCACGGTGCCAACCTGCTGGAAGAGTTCTTGAATCTGGGCGTCCGTAACATTGGCGTCCGTAACGTACAGAGATTTGGAGTTATCACTGCCATTATTAATCTGGGCATCCCGCACGTAAACTTTCATCCTCCTGAGATTTGGGTTCGCTGATTCATCCTGTTGTTTTTCTCCTTGGAGTGTCATTGCCTCGTTGCTCTTATTTCTACTCTCTAAAGCTTCCCAATTAAATATAAAAATGAATGAAAATATTTTGCACCACCGATGATTTTTTTAATGTAATCCTTTGCCCTCGCGCATACAGAAATCAACTCCACACAAACAAATAGTTGTGCAGAGATAATATTTGTGAGTGCGGCACCAATTCAATGGTGGTAATGATGATATACTTAGTTATAGTTATACCTATGAAGTGCAGAGATAATATTTGCGAGAGTGCCGTAATGGTGATATACTTATACGGTGTCATCACGCCAATCTTTCCAACTGTTACGTTAAGTTTTTTCTTCATGAGTCGGCCTTTGAACTAGAATTGGAAATTTGAATAGAAAAAGCCAAAAATTTGAATTGAATTGTGTTTTTGTTATGGCTTTAATAGTTAAAAATTTGAGTAAAACTATTATTAAGAAAATAATTAAAAACAAAATTAAATTAAATTGGTTGTTAGTTTATATTATATATTATGATGAATTGTGTTTTTGTTATGGTTTTAATGGTTAAAAGTTTGAGTGAAATTATTATATAAAAATAACCAATTTAATTAAAGAGTTTGTTAGTTTATATTATGTTTATTTTGGAATAGGACTTTATGATTCTGAATTTTAATTTAACTATCAATAATTATTATGTTAATAGTTTGGATTTAACCTCTATAAATTATTATAGAATATCCTTGGTAGTATACAAAAAAATACAAAGGTTGAATGTAGTTATGTCTTTTTTGCCCTTTTAATCAAACACATTATTTAAAAAAAAAATCATATGAACTAGTGTTATATGAAATGAGTTGTAGATTTTTGGGCATATGGTATTGAGAACTAGTAGTTTTAGCCCACGATATTGCAACAAAGCCTCTCTACAGACTAAGAATTTCGATGATAAACTTGGGGTGAACCTCCATGGTCAAGGATCTTCTTACATTTTTTTTTAGAATCTATATGTCTAACTTATATATTAATTCTTCTTATTAACAATAATAATATATAGTAATAATTTTAAATAAAGTTATAATTTAGTTAATTCTTATGATTTTTAAATTTTAGTAACTTAAGATGTATGATGAAATAAGTGTTTTGATGCTTATTATATTCCTATCCCCATTTACCTGTCATTTATCACATTTCACCTTTTTCAATTTCACTTTACTCTTTCGAGAGTAAGAGACATGGAATATGCATATGTATGGATACACTTAGCACAATCTTGCATAGTTAATTGAATTACAAACAATGGTAATATCAAAATAGAAAAGTAAAGAATTTTAAGTACTCATGCTTGCATTACAATAGATCAATATTCCCATTTAATTTGATCTTGTGTTGGAGAAAAAAGATGCTCACACATGATATTTATCTAATTTTATCTTGTGTTGGAGAAAAAGGATGCTCACACATGATATTTATCTTGCAATATATTGTTGTCAACTATTAGTAATTTGATAGTAAAAGATCCAAGAAACAAATCAATTAACACAAAATAAATTATTATATTATTGCAAGATCGATGCTTACTATCATAGAATTAAGTCATAAGCATCATAGTATATAAATAAAAATGACAACACTTAAGCAACCAAAGAAACAAAGATGATGACTTACATGTTCATCATGAGGATCTCAATAATAAGCTAGTAAAGCACTTAAACTAGTTAGATAATGATACCAATAAATGTGAACACCAAATGTATATAGAATTTCATCAATTTGTAAATATATTGTTGACCTAAATAACTATTCCATGCATTGATAGAGATCATAACACATTGAGAAATCATTGAATGCTAATTTAAGGGATATGACTATGTAGTAAATTTCATCATGGTACAAATTGAACATTCATATAGTAACATTTTAAGAGCTGACACCACATATTTAAACATTAATTAATGATTAAAAAATCAATGGAGCCAATTCTGGTGATTCAACTCATGCATAATAAACAATGTTAATGATTACCTCATTCTTTAAGATTAGCTTAGTCATGGAATGCACAAACATGGTCAAATATGGCCACTCAATATAACCCAAACATAACATATCTAGTGGTAACCTCTATCAATATTATTTAGGTTCAATCCTCACTATGGTTCCTTTTGGGCGATCTTTATCCTTCTCCTTTCGGTTCAATCTACAACATGGATCCTAGTGATTCAACAGTAATTTGGAAATGCAATATTGTTTTTTCACACTTGCTACTACTCTTGTTGTCATGTTCTATGTTTTTTCGTGTGATTCATTTTCAATCATCATTTTGTTTGTCAATTGACTGCATGCTTCCATATATATCAAGTCTTTTGTATCACAATGAGCATCTAAACCATCAATGTTATGTCTTGCACGTGTCACAGGTCACATCAACCTTTTGCATGATCTCATATACATCACATGTTGCATCAATATTTCAAATAAGATCCTTTCTATCAAAACATACATCAACCTTTCAAATGAGTTCATCTATATCACATTTTGCATTAGTCTTCTTTATGAGATCCTTTATATCAAAAATTGCATCAACATTTTCTGTGAGGTTATTAGCTACATATATTGCATCATGCATGTCATCAATTTGATTCTATTTTTTCTCCTAATTTTATCTAATGTGCAGTAATTAATTGATCCTTCATATTTATCTTAGCTTAAAGATTAATAAGCCAATAATGCAATTCATTTTTATAATCTTGCAATCCCTAGACTTCCTAAGATATGTTTTGTAAATGTTTTATTGCTTTACCCATTTGTCATTATTATCATGCTTTCTTGCATTTATTATCTTGATTATATATGTTTATGTGTTGCCCTTGATTTATTTCTCTTTTAGGATGAAATAGATGAAGTCTCGAACTAGAATTTCTCTTTTAGGATCACGAAAATTACTTAAAATCCATTTTAAAATCTATTATAATATTATTATGGGATAAAAATAATATTTATACATGTTCAATAGAAATTTTTTGAAGTAGTTATATATTTTCTTGAGATGAACAACATGTTGATTATGTTTTCCTTTTCCATTTACATTTGTGCTTGAATTGAAAAGGATTGTATCCTTTTCCATTGTGTGTAGGATGCTTGTAGTGGTGGGGCTACTCTTAGTTGGTGCTTGAAAAATACAAGATCCTTTCATCTATATGGGTGCACTTGTGCAAGCAAACTCTTTTGCAATCCACTTTATTTCTATGAATATGCTTTTTGTATGTAGATTTTAAGTGAGTCAATCTACTGATGATTTTACAAGTGTCCACACCCTTCAACATTTCTAAATTTGACATCTAATAGGTGTGTGCACTTGGATTGATTGATTATTTACATGTTGAAATTTTATTTCTAATAGATGCAAGGACTGTCTGGTTGAGCGATACCTTCACTGCTAACAAAGTTAGTAAATGAAGTTGTGGGATACATCACAGTACTTATGTAGTAATAGCGTGATATCTTGGTGTCAAGCTATGTGCTCGCTAAAATTATTTGGTGTTAACACTATAGTAACAATACTTTACAACATCAAAAATTCACATCCAATACATTAGATTGGCGAGGGCTTGTGAATTGAGAACAAAAATTACGGTTATAGATTAGTCATTGGGAACTAGTGTGAATTGATTAAATATGTGATTAATTGTGACAAAATGCCCATATTATTATTAATATATACTACAGAGTGACTAGTGATTATTATATTGTAGGTAGATCTAAAAAAAAATGGAATTGATGAGTATTTTGTCACATATACCTTATAAATCTAATCAATAATATTCTACATTCTGAGAGGTCTCACTGAAAATTTCAAACATCAATCTATGCCATTGAAAAATTCAAATAAATCAAACCCTTAGAGTCATTTAACCAAATAATTTCCTATTTATCACATCGCAAGTGAACAAAAATATTGCATCCCTACATTACATGTATCAATGAAAATAAAACGATTTTATTTTTAATGGAAGGAAAAAAGAATGGATGCTGGAATCTATTATCACTATTGATAGAAATCAAGAAATTTTATATATTTAGTTGCAAAATAAGCCTCTAATGTGGAATGTGATCTAGAAAAAAACTTGAATGTTAGCTAGTGGAACATAGGGACTCAATTTATCTAAGCTAGAGGAACATATGGACTCAACTGCTCATGTGGATGAAGCCATTATCAAATCAAAATACAACAAGAAAAAACCCCTTGTGATATCGCTTTATATTCTTGTGATTTTTCCTTATTCTTACCAGTTGTGCAAGCGGAAGGGGTTCTTGAAATGAATTTTTTGCTTGGATTGATACTACCTAAGTATTATTTCCAAGAATGTTGAGATTTTTCACAATTTTTCTCATTAATGTCAAGTCTAAGTCACTGATGTCAAGGGAAGAGTTCAGGGGGAGCTTCGCATGTGCGTTATCTTTGATGTGTTTTTGTGTGCTGCATCCTAGCCTGAGGTCAAGGATGAAGATAATATATTTGGAGGAATTTTATTCTTCAATTTTGTAGCCAAAATAAGAAAACTAAATGTTTAGCTGGATATTCCTCTCTGATAAATTTCCAACAGTATATGGAATTTGATATAAATCCCTAGGGATAAAAAAAAACTAAGTTTTAAGTTTCGCATTTCAAGTAGGGTTCTAGTTGATAATGGTTGTAGGATGGGTCCCCAATTGGACCGACACTAAATTTGAAAAGGTGGAAGTGTAAAGTCACGAAATGATGGCTTTTAAGGCTTCCAATCATAGCCCATGGTCACATATTTCTTGGCACAAGCACCAATGTGCTTATTAGACCGCTAGTTCTAATGATGTCCACACATTTGCAACGAACAACGAGCAGCGAGAAAGAGGCCAATATAACATCGAAAGGAGATGATGACACATTGAAATGAAATGTACAAGACAAAATTTGTTTGTCACATGTACAAGATGACATGTGGCACCTCGTAGATGTGAAAATAAACTGTATTCTCCAGGACTATTGAATATCTAAATGGTGCAAGATACAAAACCATGACCATTGGAATAATGGCCATTTCCCATCTTCTTCTTGAAATGCAGCATCGAGTTATTTTATTTTGGTAATTTTTTTCTTAAATCTCTTAACTCTTGGATTCTTGGATAGTTGGATGGATCAACGAGCGCTTGTGCTGGTGATCTGTAAACTACCATGCAGAGTCCATAAGACAATTCATCACAACATATCTGATAATATTATATTTAGAATCTGAAACTCTACACTATTACAATTTTCTTAGATTTCTAGGTCTGTATATTTTACTGTAAATAGTGCATGCATGCAAATAAAAATTATGCAGAAAATAGAAAATGATAAAATAAAATCTCACACACACATTAGACACAAGTTTTTCTTTGTGAAACCATTTCAGGAGAATAACCCATTTTTAAGGTGAGGTTGCTTCACTCTCTTTCTCTGTCTGGAAATATGGCTATGAGCACAAAGAAGTATGGTCTCTGGTTCATGGGATGCTATTGTGCACAAATCGTATGCGTGTGCTCTACACCCTGTCCCTCTTGGATATTATTGCGTAGCTATGGAACAAATGCACTTGAAATAATGGAATGCCTCTTCCTCCTAGTGGCCCGATTATAATACATCCCGACAGCCTATTAGTCCTTAATTTATATGTGCATATATATATATATATATATATACGACGCATTTTTTTGGTTCATGTTTATGTACTTAATTTATATGTTGGTGTTGATGTTTATATAGTTAGGTCATGCTAGATATGTTAATTTAATGTTCTTGTAGATATATGTCTATGTGATAACAATTATTTGACATGATATCTATATTAATTTGAGGATGTGTGTGGTGATGTTGTTAGATTAGAATTCTTCTGTTTTGTTAGATGTTATCACGATGATGATGCCTTGGTAGATCATTATATTTGTGTGTTAGATAATGATGTTTATATGTGCTAGAGGTGTATATAATTAGATTATGGTAGTGAATTTGAATGTGTATCTTAGATGATGTTTATGTTTGTTAGATCGTTATCATCATGATGTTTATTTTTATGAAATGATATTTATTATAGATTATGTATTGGTGAGCTTATATCAAAATTTTATATATGAAATTGTAATCAGAATGACTTACTATAAAAAAATGCATATATATTTTTTATAACTTACAAAGTTTTGTATGGTTGAAACTATGATTGTAAAGTTATGATAAATATTTTTCTATTTCTTAGATAATTCATTTGTATTAATTCTAATAAAATTAGTAAAATATTTGAATATTCACAAGGAAGAATAATTAAAGGTAAAATAGTTTACCCTGTTTTTAATGATACCAAAATGTGTAACTCATTCAATTTTTAATATAAAATAATAACAATAATAATAAATATTCAAAAATGAAATTTAACCAATAAAATATTACACTATGGTCGATATATAATTTGAGAGAGAAAATGAGTACTATAGATCCATTTTAATCACATATTTATCAATCACTAAAAGAGATTAAATCTTTTGGCATGTACATCTTTTTTCAAGTTTTACATTATAAGAAGAGATGTTCATATAATGAGATTCGATCCCTCTCGACTCTTGGTAGATCCATTGTTAATATGGAACTATTGTGACCCTATCGGGGATGGCCACATGGTCCACTACAGTTAGTAAAAATTCTTAGTTGGTGACCAATAAGTTCTGCGGGGTTCAACCTAGTGACCTCTCGTCCACGCAATATATGCCCAACCAATCAGGTGGCAAGTGGTTCTAATGTAATATTTTCAGTGGTTTATATTTAAATTTCAACGGTGGATTGGTTCGGGGATGGGCGGGCGAAGGGCATGCTTGATCCACTTCCGATTGGGTTTTTGACAACTTACCGTGCCCAATTCCTTGTGCCATATGACAACCAAGACACCGAGAGGGTGCCAATTAAAGCATGGCTTATGTCCCTAACTCCTCGTATAGCTGATGACCCAGAGGTTATTTTGTGGAACAAGCTCGCATATTTATGTGTGTTGGGAATTTGAGCATATAATAAAAAATGCCACCATTAGAAGCTAGAATTGGAGGCATAGCTCAGAAGGGGTGAGTGTTTGATAGCCCAATATATGGCACATGTGTAGATGTAATGTAATAAATGTAATGTAAGTAAACATCGGAGTATAGAGCACATGTGTAGATGTAATGTGTGTAATTATTTGAAGTGTCTCCTCAATAATAATACATATAATTGTAATAATTTATATATTTGTAATAATTTCCCCTTCCTATTATCCCAATTAGAACACTCAAAAAAGAGGTATGGTAAATAAATAAAATTATAAATAAATCGGAGTTATGGTAAATAAAAAAAAAACTCTTTTTATACTTAGTATGGTAAATAAATAAAAATATAAATGAACTAGAGGTATGGTAAATAAATAAAACAACTTTTTAAATTTACTTAGTAAACCTATTTATATTTACAAAAAAATAAAAAAAGAGGTTTTATTTAGGTGAATTGTAGGCACCAAATACCATTGGACAAATTATTATTAATACAATGAGCTAAATACCATGGGCCAAATATCGTGGGACAAATTATTATTAATACCATGGGAAAAATTATTATTAATACCATGGGCTAAATAACATGGGCCAAATACATAACAAGTAGGTAACATAAGCACTTTACAATTTCTTCTTGATTGGACTTTGAAGAATTTCTCTCCAGGTTCTTATGAAAGTATGGCTACCATCATGACTAGAGTTTCCTCATTCTAGCCTGTTTGCAGGGCTATGACAGGGGATGGACGGCTCGGTGGGAGCTCGGATATGGAGATTCCAATGTTTCTCTCTTCCCATGATGAGTAAATCACCGGTGACCTCTGCCTGGACTTCTCCTTCCACAGGCAACGATGTCTGAGGCATATTCCTTATGAGGAAGGGGCACTCTCCATTCCATTTCTGGATGTCTCCAATCATTTGATGAATATGCTGAAGACAATGGTGAAGAGGCAACAATTTTTTGAAATCCAGAGATATTTGGAAGAATGTGAAGAGGCAACCTTTTTTAGTAGCGAGCCATGGACAACAGGGCTCAAAAATCTTGCTTCACGTGTGATTTTTGGTAGCCCTCGATCCCGAGTTCTTATAACCCCGCCTTTGCAGATACAAATCACTCTTATGTATGGGAAAACCATACTTCTTTGGGTTCGCTCTTTGAATTTGGTGAATAACCTTTTGTATTCCCTTGAACTTTGGTTGGGGATTCCATATACCCTTCAAAAATGTCTCTATGGAGGTAAACAACTAGAGGATTATTTTCGGCTCTCATTTTATGATATTGAAAAAGAAGCTAAGGTGATTTTAACCCTTCGTCTGCGAGCAGGGGAAGTAGGTCAACAATCTTCCAGTAATGATTTCTCTTACGGGGATGATGTCCATGCACAAGCTCCCAAGAAAGCTGCTCAACCCTCTGAGGATCCCAAGCCATTTTTGGTTGATAAATTGGAGGATGTACCTTATGTATAAATTTCCCACTTGACACTTGAAAACTAGTTTCAAATTTATGCATAATCTTCCATTATTTGCAGATTCAATGGATTATGGCCTCACATGAAAGATCTCTACCAATGGATTCAATCCATATGGAAGAATAACATCAAGGTTATTTTATGCTCGAAGGGTTTCTTTATAGTGTTGTTTTCTGTCAATTAAGATTATAAAAAAGCCTTAACTAGTGGTCCATGGTTTTAGGGAAAAGTAGGGTTATTCGTCACCCCCTAGTTCCCACAATTCAACCATTCTACGAAATTCATTACGAAGCTTCCTATTTGGGTCAGGATTTCAAATCTACTTGTTCACTTATGGAAATTTTTTTTCTTTCAAGGAATTGGAAACTCTGTGGGTCACTTTCTGGCAACAGATCTTTTTATGGGGGGGAAGGGAATTTACACTTATGGTAGAATATGTGCCGAAATTGACAGAAGTAAAGGTATACCTAATAAAACCAATCTCAAAGTTTGTGATTTCGATTGAACACAATCCATGGACTATGAAAATACTGCTTTACAACGTTCTCACTGCCATCAAACATGGCATTTTCAGAACTCCCGTACTATGTTCCTCGCCCAAAAGAAGAGAAGTAATTGCAAATGCAACTCTAAAATTTGAAAACCTTGTGATCTGAATCCCATTGATGACATTGAGTCCTTCAGTTTGGATGAGGATGAGATTGAAGCAGATGCAAATGTAGCAGAGAAGGAGAATGATAAGACCTCAAAAGATCTTGGGGAGGCCAATGCTTCTTCAGGTGCTCAGAAGTGAGCACATGAGTCCTCCTCCTCCCACTCAGATAAGGAGACTCTACCATTAGTCAAAAACAGTCTTCAAGTGGTTTTAGCCCACTCGCTCCATGACGGTTGGGTTAAAGTTACAAAAAATAATGGAAATAAGGGTTTTATTGAGGATTTATCCCATTCTGGGTAAATTCTTGTGTCTGTCTCTTATAGTTTCCATGTTTCATTTTCCTCCATATTTCTCTCTTGTATGCTTTTCACAACTAAGGTTGATAGTTTATCATTTTCGGCTTCCGTGCTAGCTAGTCTCTCTTGATTTTAACTCTATGCCTTTTTAGAACATAATTAGTATCACTTACAAAAAAAAACATGGGCCAAATAACATATTTATAAAAAAAGGTATGGTAAATAAATAAATATAAAATAGGTATAAAGAGGCATGGTAAATAAATAAAAAAATACATCAAATAGGATTATAAATGAACATTTCATTATATGTCAAGCCTATGGGCCAAATGCCATGGTAAATAAAAGAGGTATGGTAAATAAATAAAACCTCTTTTCATATTTACTCTATAATATGCTTTATATTTACAAACACTCAAAAAAAATGTTTTATTTAGGTGCATCTCATGGGCCAAATACCACGGGCCAAATTATTATTATAATATATATTAATATATCATGATATATATTAACTCTAGATATATATGGAACGTAAGAAAAAAGACATAGAGTGATAGAGGTGTAGAGATATGGGAGTGACAATGGAGAGATGGACATAAACCAAAGGAGAGGGGAGAGGAGGAATGAAGAGAGAGAGAGAGAGAGAGAGAGAGAGAGAGAGAGAGGAGTGAGAGAGGTAGAGAAGGGTAAGAGAGGGAGATGGAGACCCAAATATGGATGGGGGAGAGAGAGGAGTGAGGGAGTGGGATAGTGAGAGGATTGGAGGGGCATAGAGAGAGAGAGAGAGAGAGAGAGAGAGAGAGAGAGAGAGATGGGGAAGAGAGAGGGAGGTAGGAGAGATAGGTTATATAAATCCCTAGGGATAAAAAAAAAAACTAATGTTGAAGTTTCGCATTTCAAGTAGGGTTCTAGTTGATAATGGTTGTAGGATGGGTCCCCAATTGGACCGACACTAAATTTGAAAAGGTGGAAGCGTAAAGTCAAGGAATGATGGCGTTTAAGGCTTCCAATCATAGCCCATGGTCACGTATTGCTTGGCACAAGCACCAATGTGCTTATTAGACCGCTAGTTCTAACGATGTGCACACATTTGCAACGACCAACGATTGGCGAGAAAGAGGCCAATGTAACATCCAAAGGAGATGATGACACATGGAAATGAAATGTACAAGATAAAATTTGTTGGTCACATGTACAAGATGACATGTGGCACCTTTTAGATGTGCAAATAAACTTATATTCTCCAGGATTATCGAATATCTAGATGGTGCAAGATACAAAACCACAGCCATTGGAATAATGGCCACTTCCCATCTTCTTCTTGAAATGCAGTATCCGGTTATTTTATTTTATATTGGAAAGCCCATTCGCTCCATGACGGTTGGGTTAAAGTTACAAAAAATAACAGAAAGAAGGGTCGTATTGAGGATTTATCCCATTCTGGGTAAATTCTTGTGTCTGCCTCTTATAGTTCCCATGTTTCATTTTCCTCCCCGTTTCTATCTTGTATGCTTTTCACGACCAAGGTTGATAGTTTATCATTTCCAGCTTCCCCGCTAGCTAGTCTCTCTTGATTGTAACTCTATGCTTTTTTAAAATATAATTAGTCTCACTTACACAAAAAAGAAACATGGGCCAAATAACATATTTATAAAAAAAATTATGGTAAATAAATAAATATAAAATAGTTATAAAGAGGCATGGTAAATAAATAAAAAAATACATCAAATAGGATTATAAATGAACATTTAATTATATATCAAGTCTATGGGCCAAATGCGATGGTAAATAAAAGAGATATGGTAAATAAATAAAACCTCTTTTTATATTTACTCTATAATATGCTTTATATTTACGAACACTCAAAAAACAAGTTTTATTTAGGTGAATCTTATGGGCCAAATACCACGGGCCAAATTATTATTAATACCTTGAAAAAAAATATTATTAACCCTAATATTAATATTAAAATATTATTTTTATTTTTATTAATAAATCTAATATTGATATTAATATATGTAATATATTATTATTAAATTTAATAACTTTGGATTAATATAATATTAATTTTTTTATATTATAATATATATTAATATATCCTAATATATATTAACTCTAGATATATATGGAGCGTAAGAAAAAAGACATAAAGTGAGAGAGTTGGAGAGATATGGGGGTGACAAGGGAGAGATGGACATAAACCGAAGGAGAGGGGAGAGGAGGAATGAAGAGAGAGAGCGAGAGAGAGACAGAGAGGAGTGAGAGAGGTAGAGAAGGGTAAGAGAGGGAGATGGAGACACAAAGATGGATGGGGGAGAGAGAGGAGAGAGGGAGTGGGATAGTGAGAGGATTGGAGGCGCATACAGAGAGAGAGAGAGAGAGAGAGAGGTAGGAGAGATGGGGGATGAGAGAGGAAGGACGAGAGAGAGGATGAGAGAGGGAGGGATAGAGAGATGGAGTTGAAGGGGGAGAGAGGGAGGGATAGAGAGATGGATTTGGATGGGGAGAGATTGAGAGAGAGAGAGAGAGAGAGAGAGAGAGAGAGAGAGAGAGAGAGAGAGAGAGAGGGAGAGAGGGAGAGGGAGTGACAAGGGAGAGATGGAGAGAGAGTGTGTATGTTTAGGGGTGAGATAAAGAGACAAATAAGGAGAAATAGAGAGAGAGAGGGAATGAAAATGGAGAGATGGAGAGACAGTGTGTATTTTTTGGGTGAGATAAAGAGACAAATAAAGAGATATGGAGAGAAGGGGGGAGAGAAGGTGAGAGGGAAAGATATAGTAACAAAGTTGTAGGGTGAAGAGAGATAGATAGAGAGGTGGGAGAGAAAGGGAGAGAGAGGATGTGAGATAGTGGAGAGGGGGAGGTAAGAAGAAATACATAGAGAGAAAGGTTGAGAGAGAGAGAAGAGTCAAAAGGAAGATGGAGAGAGAGGGAGGGAGGAAAAAAAAAGGAATGAGAGATGGAAGTGAGAGAGAGGGAGAGAAGGGGAAGATAGAGATATAGCTTGAAGGTGAAGAGAGGGAATACGAGAGATATAGTTAGAGGGAGGGAGGGACAAAGAGATTGATAGATATAGAGTGAGATAGTATGTGTGTTTGGGGGGTGAGATAGAGTGACAAAGAAGGAGATATGGAGGGAGATATGGATATAGATGGAGGGGGAGAGAGGGAAGAATATTTCTTGCATTAGATGAATTGATTTCAGTGTAGATGGTGATTTATAATCCTATTTGATTGCTTGCGCTAGATGTATTGATTTTAGTGTAGATATTGCTTTCTCAAGATATTTGATTTCTTGCACTAGACATGTTGATTTCAATGTAGATTATTTTGAATCCTATTATGATTTCTTGCACTAAATGCATTGATTTCATTGTAGATGGTGATTTCTAATACTATTTTATTTCTTGCACTAGATGCATTGATTTCAGTGTAGATGTGGATTTCTAATTATATTTAATTTCTTTCACTGAATGCATCGATTTCAGTGTAGGTGGTGATTTTTAATCCTATTTTATTGTTTTCAATAAATGCATTGATCTCAATGTATATGTTGGTTTCTAATCCTATTTTCTTACTTTCACTAGGTGCATTGATTTGAGGGTAGATGTTGATTTATAATCCTATTTGATTTATAGAATTATTTGCATTGATTTCAGTGTAAAAGTTGTTTTATAATCTTATTTGACTACTTTCACTAGATGCATTTATTTCAATGTAGATGATTTCTAACTATTTGATTGCTTGCACTAAATGCATTGATTTTAGTGTATATAGCGATTTCTAATCCTATTTGATTGAATGCACTAAATGAATTTTTTTAAGGCTAGATGTTCGTTCCTAATCCTATTTATTGCTTGCACAAGGTATGATGCTTACTACAACATCTCGAGCCAAAGATTTAAATGGTTTATGATTTCAAATGTCCTTTTCATACAATCAGTACGAAAAGATGACAAAAACAATAAGGGTGAAAATATTAATACTAGCAGAAAATATTTTTATATTGGTCACAATGAAGATAATTATGTAGTTTTGCAACTTCATCCATTACCCATAATACATGAAATTACTTGCAATTTTGTAATAGACCTTCAAGTTTTTAAATTTAGACCATCAAACTTGTACCAAAATCAAATTTGTGCTCAACTAAATTTATGAGCATGATTCAATTTACGATCATCATCCAACTGGATTTGGTAGAACTTCCTCTAGTAGAAGAATTCAACTTCTAGCTAGATTTTAAGATGTTCCAAGAACTGCACTATGTGTTCAAGAGTTGGTGGTCAACCTTAAAACAATTATGGCTGTGATCACTTCCTCTTGCAAGTGACTTTAGCCTCTAGCCAGATTTGGAAGATTTTGAGGAACAATACAAAGTTTTCCAGTGTTGGTGGTCATCTTTAAACCATTGAAACCTCAAATTATACCACCTATACCTCATTTCAAAGATCACAATCATCCAATTGCTACAATGCATATTTTTCATATTTGTATTATGGCTCTCTTCTTGGACTCATATATACCTCCTCGGATTAAGGGGGAGAATGTTAGACACCTAATCTGCATACGACATGGTAGAATATGAACAATCAATAGAGTGAAAGAGGACTTGGAAAATTAAACCAACGGTCACATAACATATTGTATTTATATATAACATATTTATGAATAAAAATAATGCATTTCATGCTTATATTTCATATATGGTTGCACATTCCGACACTAATAATAATAAAACATAATTTTAGCTACACTAAAAAAACTAATAAGAAAAATAAGTTGATTCAATTAAGTTTGTTATATCTTAAATTTGTTTGATTAACAAATTTATGAGGAATTTAATTTGTAAAATTATTAATACACACATGACATTGAAATGAGGAGCAAACATAAAAATTGAGTTAGTAAACATATAACTAGCAATTGCACCAAATGTTGGAAAGGGAATGCCGTAAGTATAGCATATGAAAAAGAGCATATATGAAGAGTGATTCCTCACCACATAAGTAGATTATTTGAGGGAACACCCACCTATGCTTTGGAGTGAATGTTTTCTTATCCTTCTCAAGGAGCAATTCATATTGGATGTTCCCCATTAGTTCAACTTCCAAAAGCATATCATTTTAGTATTTTATTTCCCAAAACAATGCATTTTTATTTGTAAAGGAACCATCAAAGACATAAATGAGATTGGGGATATCTTAACATATTAGCATTTAAATGAATAATTGATAAGGTTTTATCATAAACAATGAAGTGTTAAAACATAGAGGAAAAGGATTGAGTTACATACTCATAGATGCATATGGATCAAGTGGATTGTAGTTTAAGCTAAAAATTTGTGTGAAGTTGTTGAAGTTTGGATGTTGAATAAAAATATTCCAATCACTATAATTCATCATGTAATTAGAGCTTGTGATAGGATTTTCACTCTCCAATACTCTTTGTAGTTTAGCTTGACATGCTAATTTATTCTGATTGGGAAAATTTGAGAAGTGCACTGTACGAGAGGAGATGTATTGCTATTAGTGGGTGTTTATACACCCAGACTCATTAGAAGTGGGGAATATCTCATGGAATATCTCTTGTAATGAATTTAAAGTGCATGATTTGTGTGTGCTTTCAATTGGTTCAACTAAAAAAATAAAAATAAAGAGGACTCTAGCAAAGTGGATAGGGTCGACATACTCAATACAAGCTCCAAGAGAAGTGAGATTGTTGCGAAACCCACATGAACGTGTAGGGAAAGAGACATTAGTGTCATATTTGTGACACAAAAATTGAGAGTCCTCTCAGCCAAGAACTATGAATATATACAAATCACATTCCAAGTAAATGCAACAAAACAAAATTCACCACATTACATTGATTTCATAGGAAATCTAAATTCAAAATGATATGGATATCATTAATGAATTAATCTTTCCAACGTTATTAATTACTGAGCCATAAAATATGGGTTATTGAGCCATAAAATATGGGATGGTAACTATCGAGTTCTCCTCAAATTTTCAACTACACATAAGGCGGGGTTTTCCTTTTTAAGGGATGTAGAGATAACCTATTGGAATTTTATTGCTTACTATAATTTGGGACATTATTTTGGAGTGTGTTCAACATCGACACTAAAATTCTATGAACAAAATCATAAACTTCAACTACAATTCACATGGGAATGAACTACCAGGTTCTTTAATTTACATTATGCACATGGGAATGGGACGCCATGTTTGTTGTCTTTGGTAAAATAGGGTTACACTTTTTTTATCAATGAAGACATGTTGTAGAAAATTAGGGTTAATAATTCTTATCATAGGCCAAAAGGAGTCTAAAAACTCCACTTTGTGCCATAAAAACACGTGTAAAAAGGATAACTTAACACACTCTACACATGGAATTAGAGAACCTAACACACTTTACACATGGCATCGACATTTGATTTGATAATTTTCATGTATTCCGAAGTGGGATTTTTTACGTCGAATTCATATTTATCAGGATTTGGAATTTCCAATAACATGATAAAGGAGGAATGCCTAAAAAATATTCCTTCTCTTTGTTTCATTCGGGAAGCCTTATAGAGGATGGGCATTCAATATAATGGCATGATCTGATATGGAGCGATAATCAATCCCATAACAAAATCTTGGTTGTATCCAGGTCTCACTATAAAATTGAACACATCTCCTCCCAAACTTATATCTGATCTCACCTGGTTTTGCTTCACTTGGAAAACATCAAATATTTTCAAAACTTGGCATGGTCAAGTGAATTACTTTGAGAATAAATATTGAATGTAACAATACCTCATTAGATTTGTTCACAAGGTTGAAGAAACGCTTGGCATAACATCCTCCAACATGGTAATGTAGCATCTTCTCCTTTTCTCTTTTAGCCGAAGAAAACATTCACTTCTGCAAAATTCCTTTTTTTATGTTAGAAGATATGGCATCCTTCTCAGAACGTGTCTTGTAACATCAGGTGTGTTGTAATATGTACTCATGCAGAAATACTCATGCCGAACGTATAAACGTATGTACTCATGCCGAAACGTTCTTTCTTTTTCATTGATAATTCTAACTATGCTTGTAAAAACTCACTTTGATCGTAGTTCATCAGGTTGTTCAAGCAATGTCTTTATCAACTTTCATCTTTAATGTTCTATAAATAGATTAAAAATTAAAAATTCACTTTCATCATAGTTCATATGGTGTAATAGTTTGTTCTTGTTCAACCAATGTTTTTATAAACTTTCATGCCCTATGAATGGAATTTTGAGTAGAAAAATTACAAATCACAACTTGTAAATCGTCTTTTAAGAAATTCTGTCATCTTAAGAAATAAATCCAACCAAATGATGAAAGTAATTGAATGATATATCTTACAATAAAAATATAGCTAAACACTAAGAAGAAGCAAAGTTACTATGATGAAGGTGGTCCCTGGCCACCATTAAAAGGTTGTTGGTTTTGTCTATAACTTCCATGATTATACCTGGGGAAGTTTTGTCCATAACTTCTTCCACCATTATACATGGGAACATGGGGAAAAGTAGTTGCTACATTTCCAATTGAATGATATAATGTAGGATGTAGAGCTGGTGGTATCATACCAATTGGATGATATAATGTACCAGACGTCGGAGATGGTACCATGCCAATGCCAATTGGATGATATGAGGTAGGCCCTCTGGGAGTTGGCACCATGCTAATTGGATGATATGATGTAGGACCTCCGGGATTGTACATAGGGACACTAACAGAAACTCTTGGTTGCATATCAACTCTACTAGGCAACTGGGATAAATGAGATTGTAGATTTGCTTTTATCTCCTCTTTTTGTTGAGCCAAAGTAACATATTGAAGATATAGCTTTTCTCTTCTCTCCTCTTTTTGTTGAGCCAAAGCAACATAAAGAGGTTTTCCGAGGACAACTTTTTTGTGCATTTCTGCCAAAGCTCGGGATGCATCATTAGGAGATGAGAATGAAACAAACCCTGAACCTTTACTGTGTCCATGAAAATCTCTCATTACCTTGCATGAAGTGATTGTGCCATAAATAGTAAACAATTCTCTCAAATTGTTATCATCAATGCTATCATCTAAATGTTTTAAATAAAGATTTGTTCTAGATTTCCCCTTCAATTCAGATTTTTTGAGTGCTTTTCCAACATACCATTCTTTTCCATCAATTTTTTTGCCATTTAAACTCTCAACACACTTTGTTGCATCATCTGCATTCTCAAAATTGACAAATCCAAAACAAATTGACTTTCCGTCTGCATCCCTCATGACTGCCACACTCATAATTGTTCCATACTCACCAAAGTGTTTCCTCAAATCGTCATCCTTCATTAACTCTGATAAATTATCAACGCTCCATAATCGCTCCTCCTTTTTCATAAATGGGACAACATAAACGTGTCCGTCGTTTATCAACGAACCATTCATACATTTAATTGCATTTTGAGCTGCTTCTTCTTTCTCAAAATGCACAAATCCATACCCTTTAGATTGCCTCGATGCATGTGTTGCAATTTTAGAATGGGTCCAAACACAGAGAATTTGTGATATAGGGTTTGATTGTCTACTGCTTCGTGAAGATTCTTAATAAATATGTTTGTGGATGGGTGTGAGTACATTATCCGAATAGGCTTTCCATTAAGGGGTGTAAAATTCAAGCTGCGTAAAGCCTCGTTGGCATGTTCAACAGTGCTGTAATTGACATAGCAATATCCGAGAGAAGTCTTGGTCATGGCACCTCTGCAGATGTGAACACTGACCACGGTGCCAACCTGTTGGAAGAGTTCTTGAATCTGGGCGTCCGTAACATTGGGCTCCAAATCCCCCAGGTACAGAGATTTGAAGTTATCACTGCCATTATTAATCTGGGCATCCCGCACGTAAACTTCATTCTCCTGAGATTTGGGTTCTACTGATTCATCCTCTCTTTCTTTCTCGCTGCTACTATTAATAACTTCCTGTCTGTCGCTGCCATTATTAACAACTGCGTACTGTTGTTGTTTTTCTCCTTGGAGTGTCATTGCCTCGTTTCTCTTATTTCTTCTCTCTAAAGCTTCCCAATTAAAAATAAAAATGAATGAAAATATTTTACACCACTGATGTTTTGGCCTTTACGGCAGATTTATTGATATTTTTAATGTAATCCTTCCCCCTTGCGCATACAGAAATCAACTCTACAAAAAAAATTAGTTGTGAAAAGATAATATTTGTGAGTGTGGCACCAATTCAATGGTGGTAATGATGATATACTTAGCTATAGTTATACCTATGAAGTGCAGAGATAATATTTGTGAGAGTGCCGTAATGGTGATATACTTATACGGTGTCATCACGCCAATCTTTCCAACTGTTACGTTAAGTTTTTTCTTCACGAGTCGGCCTTTGAATTAGAATTGGAAATTTGAATAGAAAAAGCCAAAAATTTGAATTGAATTGTGTTTTTGTTATGGCTTTAATAGTTAAAAAATTGAGTAAAACTATTATTAAAAAAAATAATTAAAAACAAAATTCAATTAAATTGGTTGTTAGTTTATATTATATATTATGATGAATTGTGTTTTTGACATGGTTTTAATGGTTAAAATTTTGAGTGAAATTATTATATAAAAATAGTATTAATTTTTTTTTACTAACTAATTTAATTAAAGAGTTTGTTAGTTTATATTATGTTTAGACTTTATGATTCTGAATTTTAATTTAATTATCAATAATTATTATGTTAATAGTTTGTATTTAACCTCTATAAATTATTATAGAATATCCTTGGTAGTATACAAAAAAATATAAAGGTTGAATGTAGTTATGTCTTTTTTGCACTTTTAATCAAACACATTAATTAAGGAAAGCATCATATGAACTAGTGTTATATGAAATGAGTTATAGATTTTTGGGCATATGGTATTGAGAACTAGTGGTTTTAGCCTACGATATTGCAACAAAGCCTCTCTACAGACTAAGAATTTCCATGATAAAATGGGGGTGAACCTCCATGGTCAAGGATCTTCTTACATATTTTTTTAGAATCTATCTGTCTAACTTATATATTAATTCTTCTTATCAACAATAATAATATATAATAATAATTTTAAATAAATTTATAATTTAGTTAATTCTTATGATTTTTAAATTTTAGTAACTTAAGATGTATGATGAAATAAGTGTTTTGATGCTTATTATATTCCTATCCCCATTTACCTGCCATTTATCACATTTGACCTTTTTCAATTTCACTTTACTCTTTAGAGAGTAAGAGACATGGCATATGCATACGTATGGATACACTTAGCACAATCTTGCATAGTTAATTGAATTACAAACAATGGTAATATCAAAATAGAAAAGTAAAGAATTTTAAGTACTCATGATTGCATTACAATAGATAAATATTCCCATTTAATTTGATCTTGTGTTGGAGAAAAAGGATGCTCACACATGATATTTATCTTGCAATATATTGTTGTCAACTATTAGTAATTTGATAGTAAAAGATCCAAGAAACAAATCAATTAACACAAAATAAATTATTATAGTATTGCAAGATCCATGCTTACTATCATAGAATTAAGTCATAAGCATCATAGTATATAATAAAAATGACAAAACTTAAGCAACCAAAGAAAAAAAGATGATGACTTACATGTTCATCATGAGGATCTCGATAATAAGCTAGTAAAGCACTTAAAATAGTTAGATAATGATACCAATAAATGTGAACACCAAATGTATATAGAATTTCATCAAATTGTAAATATATTGTTGACCTAAATAACTATTCCATGCATTGATAGAGATCATAACACATTGAGAAATCATTGAGTGCTAATTTAAGGGATATGACTATGTAGTCAATTTCATCATGGTACAAATTGAACATTCATATAGTAACATTTTAAGAGCTAACACCACATATTTAAACGTTAATTAATGATTAAAAAATCAATGTAGCCAATTCTGGTCATTCAGCTCATGCATAATAAACAATGTTAATGATTACCTCATTCTTTAAGATTAGCTTAGTCATGGAATGCACAAACATGGTCAAATATGGCCACTCAATATAATCCAAACATAACATATCTAGTGGTAACCTCTATCCATATTATTTAGGTTCAATCCTCACTATGGTTCCTTTTGGGCAATCTTTATCCTTCTCCTTTTGGTTCAATCTACAACATGGATCCTAGTGATTCAACAATAAATTGGAAATGCAATATTGTTTTTCCACACTCGCTACTACTCTTGTTGTCATGTTCTATGTTTTTTCTTGTGATTCATTTTCAATCATCATTTTGTTTGTCAATTGACTGCATGCTTCCATATATATCAAGTCTTTTGTATCACAATGAGCATTTAAACCATCAATGTTATGTCTTGCACGTGTCACATGTCACATCAACCTTTTGCATGATTTCATATACATCACATGTTTCATCAATATTTCAAATAAGATGCTTTCTATTAGAACATACATCAACCTTTCAAACGAGTTCATCTATATCACATTTTTCATTAGTCTTCTGTATTAGATCCTTTATATCACAAATTGCATCAACATTTTCTGTGAGGTTATTAGCTACATACATTGCATCATGCATGTCATCAATTTGATTCTATTTTTTCTCCTAATTTTATCTAATGTGCATTAATTAATTGATCCTTCATATTTATTTTAGCTTAAAGATTAATAAGCCAATAATGCAATTCATTTTTATAATCTTACGATCCCTAGACTTCCTAAGATATGTTTTGTAAATGTTTTATTGCTTTACCCATTTGTCATTATTATCATGCTTTCTTTCATTTATTATTTTGATTATACATGTTTATGTGTTGCCCTTGATTTATTTCTCTTTTAGGATGAATTAGATGAAGTCTCGAACTAGAATTTGTCTTTTAGGATCAATAAAATTACCTAAAATCCATTTTAAAATCTATTATAATATTATTATGGGATAAAAATAAGATTTATACATGTTCAATAGAATTTTTTTGAAGCAGTTATATATTTTCTTGATATGAACAACATGTTGATTATGTTTTCCTTTTCCATTTACATTTGTGCTTGAATTGAAAAGGATTGTATCCTTTTCCATTGTGTGTAGGATGCTTGTAGTTGTGGGGCTACTCTTAGTTGGTGCTTGAAAAATACAAGATCCTTTCAACTATATGGGTGCACTTGTGCAAGAAAACTCTTTTCAAATCCACTTTATTTCTATGAATATGCTTTTTGTATGTAGTTTTTAAGTGAGTCAATCTATCGATGATTTTACAAGTGTCCACACCCTTCAAAATTTGTAAATTTGACATCTCATAGGTGTGTGCACTTGGATTGATTGATTATTTACATGTTGAAATTTTATTTCTAATAGATGCAAGGACTGTCCAGTTGAGCGATACCTTCACTGCTAACAAAGTTAGTAAATGAAGTTATGGGATACATCACATTACTTATGTAGTAATAGCGTGATCTCTTGGTGTCAAGCTATGTGCTCCCTAAAATTATTTCGTGTAAACACTATAGTAACAATACAT
The DNA here is from genome assembly GCA_034641835.2 of Pinus albicaulis. Classification (NCBI taxonomy): domain Eukaryota; kingdom Viridiplantae; phylum Streptophyta; class Pinopsida; order Pinales; family Pinaceae; genus Pinus; species Pinus albicaulis. The sequence continues at coordinate 3,289,509 of MU968426.1, read as the reverse complement.
TACAACATCAAAAATTCACATCCAATACATTGGATTGGTGAGGGCTTGTGAATTGAGAACAAAAATTATGGATATAGATTAGTCATTGGGCACTAGTGTGAATTGATTAAATATATGATTAATTGTGACAAAATGCCCATATTATTATTAATATATACTATAGAGTGACAAGTGATTATTATATTGTAGGTAGATCTAAAAAAAACATGGAATTGACGAGTATTTTGTCACATATGCCTTATATATCTAATCAATAATATTCTACATTCTGAGAGGTCTCACTGAAAATTTGAAACATCAATCTATGCCATTGAAAAATTCAAATAAATCAAACCCTTAGAGTCATTTAAACAAATAATTTGCTATTTATCACATCGCAAGTGAACAAAAATATTGCATCCCTACATTACATGTATCAATGAAAATAAAACGATTTTATTTTTAATGGAAGGAAAAAAAATGGATGGTGGAATCTATTATCACTATTGATAGAAATCAAGAAATTTTATAGATTTAGTTGCAAAATAAGCCTCTAATGTGGAATGTGATCTAGAAAATAACTTGAATTTTAGCTAGTGGAACATAGGGACTCAATTTATCTAAGCTAGAGGAACATATGGACTCATCTGCTCATGTGGATGAAGTCATTATCAAATCAAAATACAACAAGAAAAGACCCCTTGTGATATTGCTTTATATTCTTGTGATTTTTACTTATTCTTAACAATTGTGCAAGCGGAAGGGGTTCTTGAAATGAAATGTTTGCTTGGATTGATATTACCTAAGTATTATTTCCAGGAATGTTGAGATTTTTCACAATTTTTGTCATTAATGTCAAGTCTAAGTCATTGATGTCAAGTGAAGAGTTCAGGGGGAGCTTAGTATGTGTGTTATCTTTGATGTGTTTATGTGTGTTGCATCCTTGCTTGAGGTCAAGAATGAAGATAATATATTTGAAGGAATTTTATTATTCAGTTTTGTAGCCAAAATAAGAAAATAAATGTTTAGTTGGATATTCCTCTTTGATAAATTTCCAATAGTATATGGAAGTTGATATAAATCCCTAGGGATAAAAAAAACTAAGGTTGAAGTTTTGCATTTCAAGTAGGGTTGTAGTTGATAATGGTTGTAGGATGGGTCCCCAATTGGACCGACACTAAATTTGAAAAGGTGGAAGCGTAAAGTCAAGGAATGATGGCTTTTAAGGCTTCCAATCATAGCCCATGGTCACATATTGCTTGGCACAAGAACCAATGTTCTTATTAGACTACTAGTTCTAATGATGTCCACACATTTGCAACGACCAACGAGTAGCGAGAAAGAGGCCAATATAACATCCAAAGGAGATGATGACACATGGAAATGAAATGTACAAGATAAAATTTGTTGGTCACATGTACAAGATGACATGTGGCACCTCGTAGATGTGCAAATAAACTTCTATTCCCCAGGATTATTTAATATCTTGATGGTGGAAGATACAAAACCATGACCATTGGAATGGCCACTTCCCATCTACTTCTTGAAATGCAGTATCAAGTTATTTTATTTTGGTAATTTTTTTCTTAAATCTCTTAACTCTTGGATTCTTGGATAGTTTGATGGCTCAACTAGTGCTTGTGCTTGTGATCTGTAAACTACCATGCAGATTCCATAAGACAAATCATCACAACATATCTGATAATATTATATTTAAAATTTGAAACTCTATACTATTACAATTTTCTTAGATTTCTAGGTCTGTATATTTTACTGTAAATAGTGCATGCATGCAAATAAAAACTATGCAAAAAATATAAAATGATAAAATAAAATCTCACACACACGTTAGACACAAGGTTTTCTTTGTGAAACCATTTCAGGAGAAAAACCCAGTTTTAAGGTGAGGTTGCTCCTCTCTCTTTCTTTGTCTAGAAATACAGCTGTGAGCACACAGAAGTATGGTCTTTGGTTTGTGAGTTGCTATTGTGCACAAATCCTATGTGTGTGCTCTACACCCTGTCCCTCTTGGCTATTTATGCATAGTTATGGAAAAAATGCACTTGAAATAATGGAATGCCTCTTCTTGCTAGTGGCCCGATTATAACACATCCTGACAACCTATTAGTACTTAATTTATATGTGCCTATATATATATGATGCATTTTTTTGGTTCATGTTTATGTACTTAATTTATATGTTGGTGTTGATGTTTATATAGTTAGGTCATGCTAGATATGTTAATTTAATGTTCTTGTAGATATATGTCTATGTGATAACAATTATTTGACATGATATCTATATTAATTTGAGGATGTGTGTGGTGATGTTGTTAGATTAGAATTCTTGTGTTTTGTTAGATGTTATCACGATGATAATGCCTTGGTAGATCATTATATTTCTGTGTTAGATAATGATGTTTATATGTGCTAGAGGTGTATATAATTAGATGATGGTAGTGAATTGGAATGTGTATCTTAGATGATGTTTATGTTTGTTAGATCGTTATCATCATGATGTTTATTTTTATGAAATGATATTTATTATAGATTATGTATTGGTGAACTTATATCAAAATTTTATATATGAAATTGTAATCAGAATGACTTACTATAAAAAAATGCATATATATTTTTTATAACTTACAAAGTTTTGTATGGTTGAAACTATGATTGTAAAATTATGATAAATATTTTTCAATTTCTTAGATAATTCATTTGTATTCATTCTAATAAAATTAGTGAAATATTTGAATATTCACAAGGAATAATAATTAAAGGTAAAATAGTTTACCTTGTTTTTAATGATACCAAAATGTGTAACTCATTCAATTTTTAATATAAAATAATAATAATAATAATAAATATTCAAAAATGAAATTTAACGAATAAAATATTACACTATGGTCGATCTATAATTTGAGAGAGAAAATGAGTACTATAGATCCATTTTAATCACATATTTATCAATCACTAAAAGAGATTAAATCTTTTGGCATGTACATCATTTTTCAAGTTTTACATTGTAAGAAGAGATGTTCATATAATGAGATTCGATCAATCTCGACTCTTGGTAGATCCATTGTTAATATGGAACTATTATGACCTTATCAGGGATGGCCACGTGGTCCACTACGGTTAGTAAAAATTCTTAGTTGGTGACCAATAAGTTTTGCGGGGTTCAACTTAGTGACCTCTCGTCCACGCAATATATGCCCAACCAATCAGGCTGCAAGTGATTATAATGTAATATTTTCAGTGGTTTATATTTAAATTTCAACGACGGATTGGTTGGGGGATGGGCAGGCAGAAGGGCATGCTTGATCGGCCCGACCCTTGGTTTTTGACAACCCTACTCGTGCCCAATTCCCAGGCCATATGACAACCAGGAGACCGAGAGTGGTACCGTAGAGATCATGTGGCTTATATCCTATACTCCTCAGTATTTTAGATGCAACGAGAGTGTTATTTTTGTAGATTGAAGCTTGCAAATTTATGTGTTGGGAATTTGAGCATATAATAAAAAATGCCACCATTAGAAGCTAGACTTGGAGGAATAGCTCAGAAGGGGTGAGTGTTTGATAGCCCAATATATGGCACATGTGTAGATGTAATGTAATAAATGTAATGTAAGTAAACATCGGAGTATAGAGCACATGTGTAGATGTAACGTGTGTAATTATTTGAAGTGTCTCCTCAATTATAATCCATATAATTGTAATAATTTATATATTTGTAATAATTTCCCCTTCCTATTATCCCAATTCGAACACTCAAAAAAGAGGTATGGTAAATAAATAAAATTATAAATAAATCGGTCTTATGGTAGATAAAAAAAAAACCTATTTTTATACTTAGTATGGTAAATAAATAAAAATATAAATGAACTAGAGGTATGGTAAATAAATAAAACCACTTTTAAAATTTACTTAGTAAACCTGTTTATATTTATGAAAAATAAAAAAATAGGTTTCATTTGGGTGAATCGTAGGCGCCAAATACCATGGGACAAATTATTATTAATATAATGGGCTAAATACCATGGGCCAAATACCGTGGGACAAATTATTATTAATACCATGGGCCAAATACCATGGGAAAAATTATTATTAATACCATGGGTTAAATAACATGGGCCAAATACATAACGAGTAGGTAACATAAGCACTTTACAATTTCTTCTTGATTGGACTTTGAACAATTTCTCTCCAGGTTTTTGTGAAAGTATGGCTGCCATCATGACTAGAGTTTCCTCATTTTGGCCCGTTTGCAGGGCTATGACGGGGGATGGATGGCTTGGTGGGAGCTCGGATGTGGAGATTCCAACGTTTCTCTCTTCCCATGATGAGGAAATCACTGGTGACCGCTGCCTGGACTTCTCCTTCCATAGGCAACGATGTCTGAGGCATGTTACTTATGAGGAAGGGGAACTTTCCATTCCATTTCCAGATGTCTCCAATCATTTGATGAATATGCTGAAGAAAATGGTGAAGAGGCGACCATTTTTTGAAATCTAGAGATATCTGGAAGAATGTGAAGAGGATACCTTTTTTAGCAACGAGCCATGGACAATAGGGTTCAAAAATCTTGCTTCACGTGTGAGTTTTGGTAGCCCTCGATCCCCAGTTCTTATAACCCCACCTTTGCAGATACAAATCACTCTTATGTCTGGGAAAACCATACTTCTTTGGGTTCTCTCTTCGAATTTGGTGAAGAACCTTTTGTATTCCCTTGAACTTAGGTTGGGGATTCCATATACCCTTCAAAAATGTCTCTATGGAGGTAAACAACTAGAGGATTATTTTCCGCTCTCATTTTATGATATTGAAAAAGAAGCTAAGGTGATTTTAACCCTTCGTTTGAGAGGAGGGGAAGTAGGTCAACAATATTCAACTAATTATTTCTCTTATAGGGATGATGTCCATGCACAAACTCCCAAGAAAGCTGCTCAACCCTCTGAGGCTCCCAAGCCATTTTTGGTTGATAAATTGGAGGATGTACCTTCTCTATAAATTTCCCACTTGACACTTGTAAACTAGTTTCAAATTTATGCAGAATCTTCCATTATCTGCAGATTCAATGGATTATGGCCTCACATGACAAATATCTACCAATGGATTCAATCCATATGGAAGAATAACATCAAGGTTATTTTATGCTCTAAGGGTTTCTTTATAGTGTTTTTTTATGTCAATTAATATTATAACAAAGCCTTAACTAGTGGTCCATGGTTTTGGGGAAAAGCATGGTTATTCGTCACCCCCTGGTTCCCAGAATTCAACCCTTCTATGAAAGTCATTACGAAGCTTCCTATTTGGGTTAGGATTTCAAATCTACTTGTTCACTTATGGAATTTTTTTGTCTTTCAAGGAATTGGAAACTCTGTGGGTCACTTTTTGGCAACATATCTTTCTAGGGGGGAGAAGGGAATTTACACTTATGGTATAATATGTGCCGAAATTGACATAAGTAAAGGTATACCTAATAAAACCAATCTCAAAGTTTGTGATTTCCATTGAACACAGTCCATGGACTATGAAAATACTTCTTTCCAATTTTGTCACTGCCATCAAACATGGAATTTTCAGAACTTCTGTACTATGTTCCTTTCCCAGAAGAAGAGAAGTAATCGCAAATCCATCTCTAAAAGTTGAAAACCTTGTGATCTGACTCCCATGGATGACATTGTGTCCTTCAGTTTGGATGAGGATGAGATTGGAGCATATGCAACTGTAGCAGAGCAAGAGAATGATAAGCCCTCAACAGATCTTGGGGGGGCCAATGTTTCTTCAGGTGCTCAGAAGCGAGCACATGAGTCCTCCTCCTCCCACTCAGATAAGGAGACTCTACTTTTAGTCAACAACAGTCTTCAAGTGGTTTTAGCCCACTCGATCCATGACGGTTGGGTTAAAGTTACAAAAAATAAAAGAAATAAGGGTTGTATTGAGGATTTATCCCATTCTGGGTAAATTCTTGTGTCTGTATCTTATAGTTTCCATGTTTCATTTTCCTCCATATTTCTCTCTTGTATGCTTTTCACAACCGAGGTTGATAGTTTATCATTTTCGGCTTCCGTGCTAGCTAGTCTCTCTTGATTGTAACTCTATGCTTTTTTAAAATATAATTAGTCTCACTTACAAAAAAAAACATGGGCCAAATAACATATTTATAAAAAAAGGTATGGTAAATAAATAAATATAAAATAGGTATAAAGAGGCATGGTAAATAAATAAAAAAATACATCAAATAGGATTATAAATGAACATTTCATTATATGTCAAGCCTATGGGCTAAATGCCATGGTAAATAAAAGAGGTATGGTAAATAAATAAAACCTCTTTTCATATTTACTCTATAATATGCTTTATATTTACAAACACTCAAAAAACAAGTTTTCTTTAGGTGCATCTTATGGGCCAAATACCACGGGCCAAATTATTATTAATACCTTGCAAAAATTTTTTATTAACCCTAATATTAATATTAAAAATCATTTTTATTATTATTAATAAATCTAATATTCATATTAATATATGTAATATTAATATTATTAAATTTAATAACTTTGGATTAATACAATATTAAATTTTTTTTATATATTATAATATATATTAATATATCATGATATATATTAACTCTAGATATATATGGAACGTAAAAACAAAGACATAGAGTGATAGAGGTGTAGAGATATGGGAGTGACAAGGGAGAGATGGACATAAACCGAAGGAGAGGGGAGAGGAGGAATGAAGAGAGAGAGAGAGAGAGAGAGAGAGAGAGAGAGAGACAGAGAGGAGTGAGAGAGGTAGAGAAGGGTAAGAGAGGGAGATGGAGACCCAAATATGGATGGTGGAGAGAGAGGAGAGAGGGATTGGGATAGTGAGAGGATTGGAGGGGTATAGAGAGAGAGAGAGAGAGAGAGAGAGAGAGAGAGAGAGAGAGAGATGTGGAAGAGAGAGGGAGGTAGGAGAGATGGGTTATATAAATCCCTAGGGATAAAAAAAAACTAAGGTTGAAGTTTCGCATTTCAAGTAGGGTTCTAGTTGATAATGGTTGTAGGATGGGTCCCCAATTGGACCGACACTAAATTTGAAAAGGTGGAAGCGTAAAGTCAAGGAATAATGGCTTTTAAGGCTTCCAATCATAGCCCATGGTCACAGATTGTTTGGCACAAGAACCAATGTGCTTATTAGACCGCTAGTTCTAACGATGTGCACACATTTGCAACGACCAACGAGTGGCGAGAAAGAGGCCAATGTAACATCCAAAGGAGATGATGACACATGGAAATGAAATGTACAAGATAACATTTGTTGGTCACATGTACAAGATGACATGTGGCACCTCGTAGATGTGCAAATAAATTTCTATTCTCCAGGATTATCGAATATCTAGATGGTGCAAGATACAAAACCATGACCATTGGAATAATGGCCACTTCCCATCTTCTTCTTGAAATGCAGTATTCGGTTATTTTATTTTGGTAATTTTTTTCTTAAATCTCTTAACTCTTGGATTCTTGGATAGTTGGATGGCTCAATGAGCGCTTGTGCTTGTGATATGTAAACTACCATGGAGATTCCATAAGACAATTCCTCACAACATATCTGATAATATTATATTTAAAATATGAAACTCTACACTATTAAAATTTTCTTAGATTTCTAGGTTTGTATATTTTACTGTAAATAGTGCATGCATGCAAATAAAAATTATGCAGAAAATAGAAAATGATAAAATAAAATCTCACACACACATTAGACACAAGGTTTTCTTTGTGAAACCATTTCAGGAGAAAAACCCAGTTTTAAGGTGAGGTTGCTCCTCTCTCTTTCTCTATTTGGAAATATGGATGTGAGAACAAAGAAGTATGGTCTCTGGTTCATGGGGTGCTATAGCGCACAAATCATATATGTGTGTTCTACACCCTGTACCTCTTGGCTATTTTTGTGTAGCTATGGAACAAATGCACTTGAAATAATGGAATGCCTCTTCCTCCTAGTGGCCCGATTATAACACATCCCGACAACCTATTAGTACTTAATTTATATGTGCCTATATATATAAGATGAATTTTGTAGGTTCATGTTTATGTATTTAATTTATATGTTGGTGTTGAAGTGTATATATTTAAGTCATGCTAGCTATGTTAATTTAATGTTCTTGTAGATATATGTCTATGTGATAAGAATTATTTGACATAAGATCTATATTAATTTGAGGATGTGTGTGGTGATGTTGTTAGATTAGAATGATTGTGTTTTGTTAGATGTGATCACGATGATGATGCCTTGGTAGATCATTATATTTGTGTGTTAGCTAATGACGTTTATATGTGCTAGAGGTGTATATAATTAGATGATGGTAGTGAATGTGAATGTGTATCTTAGATGATGTTTATGTTTGTTAGATCGTTATCATCATGATGTTTATTTTTTTGAAATGATATTTATTATAGATTATGTATTGGTGAAATTATATCAAAATTTTATATATGAAATTTTCATCAGAATGACTTACTATAAAAAAATGCATATATATATATATATATATATATATATTATAACTTACAAAGTTTTGTATGGTTGAAACTATGATTGTAATTATGATAAATATTTTTCTATTTCTTAGATAATTCATTTGTATTCATTCTAATAAAATTAGTAAAATATTTGAATATTCACAAGGAAGAATAATTAAAGGTAAAATAGTTTACCTTGTTTTTAATGATACCAAAATGTGTAACTCATTCAATTTTTAATATAAAATAAAATAATAATAAATATTCAAAAATTAAATTTAACCAATAAAATGTTACACTATGGTTGATCTATAATTTGAGAGAAAAAATGAGTACTATAGATCCATTTTAATCACATATTTATCAATCACTAAAAGATATTAAATCTTTTGGCATGTACATCTTTTTTCAAGTTTTACATTATAAGAAGATATTTTCATATAATGAGATTCGATCCCTCTCGACTCTTGGTAGATCCATTTTTAATATGGAAATATTGTGACCCTATAGGGGATGGCCATGTTGTCCTCGACGATTAGTAAAAATTCATAGTTGGTGACCAATAAGCTCTGCGGGGTTCAACCTAGTGACCTCTCGTCCACGCAATATATGCCCAACCAATCAGGCTACAAGTCGTTCTAATGTAATATTTTTAGTGATTTATATTTAAATTTCAATGGTGGATTGGTTGGTGGATGAGCAGGCCGAATGGCATGCTTTATCGGCCTGACCCTTGGTTTTCGACAGCCCTACTCGTGCCCAATTCCCAGGCCATATGACAAGTAGGAGACCGGGAGTGGTGCCACAGATAGCATGTGGCTTATGTCATGTAATCCTCAGTATTTTAGATGCAACGAGAGTGTTATTTTTGTAGATTGAAGCTTGTATATTTATTTGTTGATAATTTGAGCATATAATAAAAAATGCCACCATTAGAAGCTAGATTTGGAGGTGTAGCCTCATAAGGGGTGAGTGTTTGATAGCCCAATATATGGCACATGTGTAGATGTAATGTAATAAATGTAATGTAAGTAAACATCAAAGTATAGAGCACATGTGTAGATTTAATGTGTGTAATTATTTGAAGTGTCTCCTCAATTATAATCCATATAATTGTAATAATTTATATATTTGTAATAATTTCCCCTTCCTATTATCCCAATTCGAACACTCAAAAAAGAGGTATGGTAAATAAATAAAAATATAAATAAATCGGAGTTATGTTAAATAAATAAAAAACCTCTTTTTATATTTAGTATGGTAAATAAATAAAAATATAAATGAACTAGAGGTATGGTAAATAAATAAAACCTCTTTTTATATTTACTTAGTAAACCTCTTTATATTTACGAAAACTCAAAAAAGAGGTTTTCTTTAGGTGAATCTTAGGCGCCAAATACCATGGGACAAATTATTATTAATACCATGGGCCAAATACATAACGAGTAGGTAACATAAGCACTTTACAGTTTCTTCTTGATTGGACTTTGAAGAATTTCTCTCCAGGTTTTTGTGAAAGTATGGCTGCCATCATGACTAGAGTTTTCTCATTCTAGCCCGTTTGCAAGGCTATGACGGGGGATGGACGGCTAGGTGGGAGCTCGGTGTGGAGATTCCAATGTTTCTCTCTTCCAGTGCTGAGGAAATCACCGGTGACCGCTGCCCGGACCTCTCCTTCCACATGCAACGATGTCTGAGGCATATTCCTTATGAGGAAGGGGCTCTCTCCATTCGGTTTATGGATGTCTCCAATCATTTGATGAATATGCTGAAGACGATGATGAAGAGGCGACCATTTTTTGAAATATAGAGATCTTTGGAAGAATGTGAAGAGGCAACCTTTTTTAGCAGTGAGCCATGGAAAACAAGGCTCAAAAATATTTCTTCATGTATGAGTTCTGGTATCCATCGGTCCCCATATCTTATAACCCCACCTTTTCAGATAAAAATCACTCTTATCTCTGGGAAAACCATACTTCTTTGGGTTCGCTCTTCGAATTTGGTGAAGAACCTTTTGTATTCCCTTGAACTTAGGTTGGGGATTCCATCTACCCTTCAACAATGTCTCTATGGAGGTAAACAACCAGAGGATTATTTTCCGCTCTCATTTTATAATATTGAAAAATATGCTACGGTGACTTTAACCCTTCGTCTGCGAGGAGGGGAAGTAGGTCAGCAATTTTCCACTAATAATTTCTCTTACAATGATGATGTCCATGCAAAAGCTCCCAATAAAGCTGCTCAACCCTCTGAGGCTCCCAAGCCATTTTTGGTTGATAAATTGGAGGATGTACCTTCTGTATAAATTTCTCACTCGACACGTGAAAACTAGTTTCAAATTTATGCAGAATCTTCCATTATCTACAGATTCAATGGATTATGGCCTCGCATGATAGATCTCTAACAATGGATTCAATCCACATGGAAGAATAACATCAAGTTTATTTTATGCTTGAAGGGTTTCTTTATAGTGTTGTTTTCTTTCAATTAAGATTATCAAAAAGCCTTAATTAGTGGTCCATGGTTTTGGGGAAAAGCAGGGTTATTCCTCACCCCCTGGTTCCCAGAATTAAACCCTTCTATGAAAGTCATTACCAAGCTTCCTATTTGGGTCAAGATTTAAAATCTACTTGTTCACTTATGTCACTTTTTTGTCTTTCAAGGAATTGGAAACTCTGTGGGTCACTTTCTAGCAACAGATCCTTATAGGGGGGAGAAGGGCATTTACATTTATGGTAGAATATGTGCCGAAATTGACATAAGTAAAGGTACACCTAATAAAACCAATCTCAAAGTTTGTGATTTCCATTGGACATAGTCGTTGGACTATGAAAATACTACTTTCCAATGCTGTCACTGCCATCAAACATGGCATTTCAGAACTCATGTACTATGTTCCTCGCCCAAAAGAAGAGAATTAATTGCAAATCGAACTCTAAAAGTTGAAAACCTTATGATCTACCTCCCATGGATGACATTAAGTCCTTCAGTTTGGATGAGTATGAGATTGAAGCAGATGCAAATGTAGCAGAGAAGGAGAATGATAAGCGCTCAACAGATCTTGGGGGGGGCAATGTTTCTTCAGGTGCTCAGAAGCGATCACACGAGTCCTCCTCCTCCCACTTGGATAAGGAGACTCTACCTTTTACTCAGCAACTGTCTTCAAGTGGTTTTAGCCCACTCGCTCCATGACGGTTGGGTTAAAGTTACAAAAAATAAAGGAAAGAAGGGTCGTATTGAGGATTTATCCCATTCTGGGTAAATTCTTGTGTCTGTCTCTTATAGTTTCCATGTTTCATTTTCCTCCCCGTTTATGTCTTGTATGCTTTTCACGAGCAAGGTTGATAGTTTATAATTTCCGGCTTCCCCGCTAGCTAGTCTCTGTTGATTGTAACTCTATGCTTTTTTAAAATATAATTAGTCTCACTTACAAAAAAAAAAAAACATCGGCCAAATAACATATTTATAAAAAAAAGTATGGTAAATAAATAAATATAAAATAGGTATAAAGAGGCATGGTAAATAAATAAAAAATACATAAAATAGGATTATAAATGAACATTTAATTATATATCAAGCCTATGGGCCAAATGCCATGGTAAATAAAAGAGGTATGGTAAATAAATAAAACCTCTTTTCATATTTACTCTATAATATTCTTTATATTTACAAACACTAAAAAAACAAGTTTTATTTAGGTCAATCTTATGGGCCAAATACCACGGGCCAAATTATTATTAATACCTTGCAAAAAAATATTACTAACCCTAATATTAATATTAAAATATTATTTTTATTATTATTAATATATCTAATATTGATATTAATATATGTAATATATTATTATTAAATTCAATAACTTTGGATTAATATAATATTAATTTTTTTATATTATAATATATATTAATATATCCTGATATATATTAACTCTAGATATATATGGAACGTAAGAAAAAAGACATAAAGTGATAGAGGTGGAGAGATATGGGGGTGACAAGGGAGATATGGACATAAACCGAAGGAGAGGGCAAAGGAGGAATGAAGAGAGAGAGTGAGAGAGAGACAGAGAGGAGTGAGAGAGGTAGAGAAGGGTAAGAGAGGGAGATGGAGACACAAAGATGGATGGGGGAGAGAGAGGAGAGAGGGAGTGGGATAGTGAGAGGATTTGAGGGGCATAGAGAGAGAGAGAGAGAGAGAGAGAGAGAGAGAGAGAGAGATGGGGGATGAGAGAGGAAGGACGAGAGAGAGGCTGAGCGAGGGAGGGATAGAGAGATGGAGTTGGAGGGGGAGAGAGGGAGGGATAGAGAGATGGAGTTGGAGGGGGAGAGATTGAGAAGTGGAGAGAGAGAGAGAGAGAGAGAGAGAGAGAGAGATAGAGAAAGAGAGGGAGAGGGAGTGACAAGGGAGAGATGGAGAGAAAGTGTGTATGTTTAGGGGTGAGATAAAGAGACAAATAAGGAGAAATAGAGAGAGAGAGGGAATGACAATGGAGAGATGGAGAGACAGTGTGTATTTTTTGGGTGAGATGAAGAGACAAATAAGGAGATATGGAGAGAAGGGGGTAGAGAAGGTGAGAGGGAGGGATATAGTAACAAAGTTGTAGGGTGAAGAGAGATGGATAGAGAGGTGGGAGAGAAATGGAGAGAGAGGATGGAAGAGAGAGGATGTGAGACAGTGTAGAGGGGGAGGTAAGAAGAAATACATAGAGAGAAAGGTTGAGAGAGAGAGAGGAGTCAAAAGGAATATGGAGAGAGAGGGAGGGAGGAAAACAAAAGGAATGAGAGATGGAAGCGAGAGAGAGGGAGAGAAGGGGAAGATAGAGATATAGCTTGAAGGTGAAGAGAGGGAATACGAGAGATATAGTTAGAGGGAGGGAGGGACAAAGAGATTGATAGATATAGAGTGAGAGAGTATGTGTGTTTGGGGGGTGAGATAGAAAGACAAATAAGGAGAGATGGAGGGAGATATGGATATAGATGGAGGGGGAGAGAGGGAACAATATTTTTTGCATTAGATGAATTTATTTCAGTGTAGATGGTGATTTATAATCCTATTTGATTGCTTGCACTAGATGCATTGGTTTTAGTGTAGATATTGCTTTCTCATGATATTTGATTTCTTGCACTAGACATGTTGATTTCAATGTAGATTATTTTGAATCCTATTATGATTTCTTGCACTAAATGCATTGATTTCATTGTAGATGGTGATTTCTAATCCTATTTTGTTTCTTGCACTAGATGCATTGATTTCAATGTAGATGTGGATTTCTAATTATATTTAATTTCTTGCACTGAATGTATCGATTTTAGTGTAGGTGGTGATTTTTAATCCTATTTTATTGTTTTCACTAAATGCATTGATCTCAATGTAGATGTTGGTTTCTAATCATATTTTCTTACTTGCACTAGATGCATTGATTTGAGGGTAGATGTTGATTTCTAATCCTATTTGATTTATAGAATTATTTGCATTGATTTCAGTGTAAAAGTTGTTTTATAATATTATTTGACTACTTTCACTAGATGCATTTATTTCAATGTAGATGATTTCTAACTATTTGATTGCTCGCACTAAATGCATTGATTTTAGTGTATATAGCTATTTCTAATCCTATTTGATTGAATGCACTAAATGAATTTTTTTAGGGGTAGATGTTGGTTTCTAATCCTATTTATTGCTTGCACAAGGTATGATGTTTACTACAACATCTCGAGCCAAGGATTTAAATGGTTTACGATTTCAACTGTCTTTTTCATACAATCAATACGAAAAGATGACAAAAACAATAAGGGTGACAATATTAATACTAGCATAAAATATTTTTATATTGATCACAATGAAGATAATTATGTACTTTTGCAACTTCATCCATTACCCATAAGACATAAAATTACTTGCAATTTTGTAATAGACCTTCAAGTTTTTAAATTTAGACCATCAAACTTGTACCAAAATCAAAGTTGTGCCCAACTAAATTTATGAGCATGATTCAATTTACGATCATCATCCAACTAGATTTGGTAGAACTTCCTGTAGTAGAAGAATTAAACTTCTAGCTAGATTTTAAGTTGTTCCAAGAACTGCACTATGTGTTCAAGAGTTGGTGGTCAATCTTAAAACAATTATGGATGTGATCACTTCCTCTTGCAAGTGACTTTAGCTTCTAGCCAGATTTGGAAGATTTTGAGGAACAATACTAAGTGTTCCAGTGTTGGTGGTCATATTTAAACCATTGAAACCTCAAATTATACCACCTATACCTCATTTCAAAGAGCACAATCATCCAATTGCTACAATGCATATTTTTCATATTTGTATTATGGCTCTCTTCTTGGACTCATATATACCTCCTCGGATTAAGGGGGAGAATGTTGGACACCTAATCTACTATTATAAAAAATAATAATTAAAAAAAAAATTAAATTAAATTGGTTGTTAGTTTATATTATATTATGATGAATTGTGTTTTTGTTATGGTTTTAATGGTTAAAAGTTTGAGTGAAATTATTATATAAAAATAGTATTAATTTTTTTTTACTAACCAATTTAATTAAAGAGTTCGTTAGTTTATATTATGTTTATTTTGGAATAGGACTTTATGATTCTGAATTTTAATTTAATTATCAATAATTATTATGTTAATAGTTTGGATTTAACCTCTATAAATTTTTATAGAATATCCTTGGTAGTATACAAAAAAATACAAAGGTTGAATGTAGTTGTGTCTTTTTTGCCCTTCTAATCAAACACATTAATTAAAAAAAACATCATATGAACTAGTGTTATATGAAATGATTTATAGATTTTTGGGCATATGGTATTGAGAACTAGTGGTTTTAGCCCACGATATTGCAACAAAACCTCTCTACAGACTAAGAATTTCCATGATAAACTGGGGGTGAACCTCCATGGTCAAGGATCTTCTTACATATTTTTTTAGAATCTATATGTCTAACTTATATATTAATTCTTATTATCAACAATAATAATATATAATAATAATTTCAAATAAAGTTATAATTTAGTTTATTCTTATGATTTTTAAATTTTAGTAACTTGAGATGTATGATGAAATAACTATTTTGATGCTTATTATATTCCTATCCCCATTTACCAGCCATTTATCACATTTCACCTTTTTCAATTTCACTTTACTCTTTAGAGAGTAAGAGACATGGCATATGCATACATATGGATACACTTAGCACAATCTTGCATAGTTAATTGAATTACAAACAATGGTAATACCAAAATACAAAATTAAAGAATTTTAAGTAATCATGATTGCATTAAAATAGATCAATATTCCCATTTAATTTGATCTTGTGTTGGAGAAAAAAGATGCTCACACATGATATTTATCTTGCAATATATTGTTGTCAACTACTAGTCATTTGATAGTAAAAGATCGAAGAAACAAATCAATTAACACAAAATAAATTATTATATTATTGCAAGATCGATGCTTAGTATCATAGAATTAAGTCATAAGCATCATAGTATATAAATAAAAATGACAACACTTAAGCAACCAAAGAAACAAAGATGATGACTTACATGTTCATCATGAGGATCTCGATAATAAGCTAGTAAAGCACTTAAACTAGTTAGATAATGATACCAATAAATGTGAACACCAAATGTATATAGAATTTCATCAATTTGTAAATATATTGTTGACCTAAATAACTATTCCATGCATTGATAGAGATCATAACACATTGAGAAATAATTGAATGCTAATTTAAGGGATATGACTATGTAGTCAATTTCATCATGGTACAAATTGAACATTCATATAGTAACATTTTAAGAGCTAACACCACATATTTAAACATTAATTAATGATTAAAAAATCAATGGAGCCAATTCTGGTCATTCAGCTCATGCATAATAAACAATGTTAATGATTACCTCATTCTTTAAGATTAGCTTAGTCATGGAATGCACAAACATGGTCAAATATGGCCACTCAATATAACCCAAACATAACATATCTAGTGGTAACCTATATCCATATTATTTAGGTTCAATCCTCACTATGGTTCCTTTTGGGCAATCTTTACCCTTCTCCTTTTGGTTCAATCTACAACATGGATCCTAGTGATTCAACAATAAATTGGAAATGCAATATTGTTTTTTCACACTCGCTACTACTCTTGTTGTCATGTTCTATGTTTTTTCTTGTGATTCATTTTCAATCATCATTTTGTTTGTCAATTGACTGCATGCTTCCATATATATTAAGTCTTTTGTATCACAATGAGCATTTAAACCATCAATGTTATGTCTTGCACGTGTCACAGGTCACATCAACCTTTTGCATGATCTCATATACATCACATGTTGCATCAATATTTCAAATAAGATCCTTTCTATCAGAACATACATCAACCTTTCAAATGAGTTCATCTATATCACATTTTGCATTAGTCTTCTGTATGAGATCCTTTATATCACAAATTGCATCAACATTTTTTGTGAGGTTATTAGCTACATACATTGCATCATGCATGTCATCAATTTGATTCTATTTTTTCTCCTAATTTTATCTAATGTGCATTAATTAATTGATCCTTCATATTTATTTTAGCTTAAAGATTAATAAGCCAATAATGCAATTCATTTTTATAATCTTGCGATCCCTAGACTTCCTAAGATATGTTTTGTAAATGTTTTATTGCTTTACCCATTTGTCATTATTATCATGCTTTCTTGCATTTATTATTTTGATTATACATGTTTATGTGTTGCCCTTGATTTATTTCTCTTTTAGGATGAATTAGATGAAGTCTCGAACTAGAATTTTTCTTTTAGGATCAATAAAATTACTTAAAATCCATTTTAAAATCTATTATAATATTATTATGGTATAAAAATAATATTTATACATGTTCAATAGAATTTTTTTGAAGTAGTTATATATTTTCTTGAGATGAACAACATGTTGATTATGTTTTCCTTTTCCATTTACATTTGTGCTTGAATTGAAAAGGATGGTATTCTTTTCCATTGTGTGTAGGATGCTTGTAGTGGTGGGGCTACTCTTAGTTGGTGCTTGAAAAATACAAGATCCTTTCAACTATATGGGTGCACTTGTGCAAGAAAAATCTTTTGAAATCCACTTTATTTCTATTAATATGCTTTTTGTATGTAGTTTTTAAGTGAGTCAATCTATCGATGATTTTACAAGTGTCCACAACCTTCAACATTTCTAAATTTGACATCTAATAGGTGTGTGAACTTGGATTGATTGATTATTTACATGTTGAAATTTTATTTCTAATAGATGCAAGGACTGTCCGGTTGAGCAATACCTTCACTGCTAACAAAGTTAGTAAATGAAGTTGTGGGATACATCACATTACTTATGTAGTAATAGCGTCATCTCCTGGTGTCAAGCTATGTGCTCACTAAAATTATTTCGTGTAAACACTATAGTAACAATACTTTACAACATAAAAAATTCACATCCAATACATTGGATTGGTGAGGGCTTCCGAATTGAGAACAAAAATTATGGATATAGATTAGTCATTGGGCACTAGTGTGAATTGATTAAATATATGATTAATTGTGACAAAATGCCCATATTATTATTAATATATACTATAGAGTGACAAGTGATTATTATATTGTAGGTAGATCTAAAAAAAATGGAATTGACGAGTATTTTGTCACATATGCCTTATATATCTAATCAATAATATTCTACATTCTGAGAGGTCTCACTGAAAATTTGAAAGATCAATCTATGCCATTGAAAAATTCAAATAAATCAAACCCTTAGAGTCATTTAACCAAATAATTGGCTATTTATGACATCTCAAGTGAACAAAAATATTGCATCCCTACATTACATGTATCAATGAAAATAAAACGATTTTATTTTTAATGGAAGGAAAAAAAATGGATGGTGGAATCTATTATCACTATTGATAGAAATAAAGAAATTGTATAGATTTAGTTGCAAAATAAGCCTCTAATGTGGAATGTGATCTAGAAAATAACTTGAATGTTAGCTAATGGAACATAGGGACTCAATTTATCTAAGCTAGAGGAACATATGGACTCAACTGCTCATGTGGATGAAGTCATTATCAAATCAAAATACAACAAGAAAAAACCCCTTGTGATATTACTTTATATTCTTGTGATTTTTACTTATTCTTACCAATTGTGCAAGCGGAAGGGGTTCTTGAAATGAACTTTTTTCTTGGATTGATACTACCTAAGTATTATTTCCAAGAATGTTGAGATTTTTCACAATTTTTGTCATTAATGTCAAGTCTAAGTCATTGATGTCAAGTGAAGAGTTCAGGGGGAGCTTAGTATGTGTGTTATCTTTGATGTGTTTATGTGTGTTGCATCCTAGCCTGAGGTCAAGGATGAAGATAATATATTTGAAGGAATTTTATTATTCAATTTTGTAGCCAAAATAAGAAAAATAAATGTTTAGTTGGATATTCCTCTCTGATAAATTTCCAACAGTATATGGAAGTTGATATAAATCCCCAGGGATAAAAAAAAAACTAAGGTTGAAGTTTCGCATTTCAAGTAGGGTTGTAGTTGATAATGGTTGTAGGATGGGTCCCCAATAGGACTGACACTAAATTTGAAAAGGTGGAAGCGTAAAGTCAAGGAATGATGGCTTTTAAGGCTTCCAATCATAGCCCATGGTCACATATTTCTTGGCACAAGCACCAATGTGCTTATTATACCACTAGTTCTAATGATGTCCACACATTTGCAACGACCAACGAGGAGCGAGAAAGAGGCCAATATAACATCCAAATGAGATGATGACACATGGAAATGAAATGTACAAGATAAAATTTGTTGGTCACATGTACAAGATGACATGTGGCACCTTGTAGATGTGAAAATAAACTTCTATTCTCCAGGATTATTTAATATCTAGATGGTGGAAGATACAAAACCATGACCATTGGAATAATGGCCACTTCCCATCTACTTCTTGAAATGCAGTATCCAGTTATTTTATTTCGGTAATTTTTTTCTTAAATCTCTTAACTCTTGGATTATTGGATAGTTTGATGGCTCAACGAGTGCTTGTGCTTGTGATCTGTAAACTACCATGCAGATTCCATAAGAAAATTCATCACAACATATCTGATAATATTATATTTAAAATTTGAAACTCTATACTATTACAATTTTCTTAGATTTCTAGGTCTGTATATTTTACTGTAAATAGTGCATGCATGCAAATAAAAACTATGCAAAAAATAGAAAATGATAAATAAAATCTCACAGACACATTAGACACAAGGTTTTCTTTGTGAAACCATTTCAGGAGAAAAACCCAGTTTTAAGGTGAGGTTTCTCCTCTCTCTTTCTTTGTCTGGAAATACAGCTGTGAGCACAAAGAAGTATGGTCTTTGGTTCGTGGGCTGCTATTGTTCACAAATCCTATGTGTGTGCTCTACACCTTGTCCCTCTTGGCTATTTTTGCATAGCTATGGAAAAAATGCACTTGAATTAATGGAATGCCTCTTCTTGCTAGTGGCCTGATAGCCTATTAGTACTTAATTTATATGTTCCTATATATATATATATATATATACGATGTATTTTTTTGGTTCATGTTTATGTACTTAATTTATATGTTGGTGTTGATGTGTATATAGTTAGGTCATGCTAGATATGCTAATTTAATGTTCTTGTAGATATATGTCTATGTGATAACAATTATTTGACATGAGATCTATATTAATTTGAGGATGTGTGTGGTGATGTTGTTAGACTAGAATTCTTGTGTTTTGTTAGATGTGATCATGATGATGATGGCTTGGTAGATCATTATATTTGTGTGTTAGATAATGACGTTTATATGTGCTAGAGGTGTATATAATTAGATGATGGTAGTGAATTTGATTGTGTATCTTAGATGATGTTTATGTTTGTTAGATCGTTATGATCATGATGTTTATTTTTTTGAAATGATATTTATTATAGATTATGTATTGGTGAACTTATATCAAAATTTTATATATGAAATTGTAATCAGAATGACTTACTATAAAAAAAATGCATATATATCTTTTATAACTTACAAAGTTTTGTATGGTTCAAACTATGATTGTAAAATTATGATAAATATTTTTCTATTTCTTAGATAATTCATTTGTATTCATTCTAATGAAATTAGTAAAATATTTGAATATTCACAAGGAAGAATAATTAAAGGTAAAATAGTTTACCTTGTTTTTAATGATACCAAAATGTGTAACTCATTCAATTTTTAATATAAAATAATAATAATAATAAATATTCAAAAATGAAATTTAACCAATAAAATATTACACTATGGTCGATCTATAATTTGAGAGAGAAAATGAGTACTATAGATCCATTTTAATCACATATTTATCAATCAGTAAAAGAGATTAAATCTTTTGGCATCTACATCATTTTTCAAGTTTTACATTATAAGAAGAGATGTTCATATAATGAGATTCGATCCCTCTCGACTCTTGGTAGATCCATTTTTAATATGGAACTATTGTGACCTTATCGGGGATGGCCACGTGGTCCACTACGGTTAGTAAAAATTCTTAGTTGGTGACCAATAAGTTCCACAGGGTTCAACCTAGTGACCTCTCATCCACACAATATATGCCCAACCAATCAGGCTGCAAGTGGTTCTAATGTAATATTTTCAGTGGTTTATATTTAAATTTCAACGGTGGATTGTTTGGGGGATGGGCGGGCCGAAGGGCGTGCTTGATCGGCCCGACCCTTGGTTTTTGACAACCCTACTCATGCCCAATTCCCAAGCCATATGACAACCAAGAGATTGAGAGTGGTGCCACAGAGAGCATGTGGCTTATGTCCTGTACTCCTCGGTAGTTTAGATGCAACGAGAGTGTTATTTTTGCAGATTGAAGCTTGCATATTTATGTTTTGGGAATTTGAGCATATAATAAAAAATGCCACCATTAGAAGCTAGACTTGGAGGCATAGCTCAGAAGAGGTGAGTGTTT
Organism: Pinus albicaulis; assembly: GCA_034641835.2. Classification (NCBI taxonomy): domain Eukaryota; kingdom Viridiplantae; phylum Streptophyta; class Pinopsida; order Pinales; family Pinaceae; genus Pinus; species Pinus albicaulis. The sequence goes on along the minus strand of MU968426.1, from coordinate 3,268,000 downwards.
GATAGCCCAGTATATGGCACATGTGTAGATGTAATGTAATAAATGTAATGTAAGTAAACATCGAAGTATAGAGCACATGTGTAGATGTAATGTGTGTAATTATTTGAAGTGTCTCCTCAAGTATAATCCATATAATTGTGATAATTTATATATTTGTAATAATTCCCCCTTCCTATTATCCCAATTCGAATAGTCAAAAAAGAGGTATGGTAAATAAATAAAATTATAAATAAATCGGTGTTATGGTAAATAAAAAAAAACCTCTTTTTATACTTAGTATGGTAAATAAATAAAAATATAAATGAACTAGAGGTATGGTAAATAAATAAAACCACTTTTTAAATTTACTTAGCAAACCTATTTATATTTACGAAAAATAAAAAAAGAGGTTTCGTTTAAGTGAATTGTAGGCGCCAAATACCATGGGACAAATTATTATTAATACAATGGGCTAAATACCATGGGCCAAATACTATGGGACAAATTATTATTAATACCATGGGCCAAATACCATGGGAAAAATTATTATTAATACCATGGGTTAAATAACATGGGCCAAATACATAACGAGTAGGTAACATAAGCACTTTAAAATTTCTTCTTGATTGGACTTTGAAGAATTTATCTCCAGGTTTTTGTGAAAGTATGGCTTCCATCATGACTAGAGTTTCCTCATTTTGGCCTGTTTGCAGGGCTGTGACGGGGGATGGACGGCTTGGTGGGAGCTCGGATGTGGAGATTCCAACGTTTCTCTCTTCCCATGATGAGGAAATCACCGGTGACCGCTGCCTGGACTTATCCTTCCATAGGCAACGATGTCTGAGGCATATTACTTATGAGGAAGGGGCACTCTCCATTCCATTTCCGGATGTCTCCAATCATTTGATGAATATGCTGAAGACAATGGTGAAGAGGTGACCATTTTTTGAAATCCAGAGATATTTGTAATAATGTGAAGAGGAAACCTTTTTTAGCAGCGAGCCATGGACAATAGGGCTCAAAAATCTTGCTTCACATGTGAGTTTTGGTAGCCCTCGATCCCCAGTTCTTATAACCCCGCCTTTGCAGATACAAATCACTCTTATGTCTGGGAAAACCATACTTCTTTGGGTTCGCTCTTCGAATTTGGTGAAGAACCTTTTGTATTCCCTTGAACTTAGGTTGGGGATTCCATATACCCTTCAACAATGTCTCTACGGAGGTAAAAAACTAGAGGATTATTTTCCGCTCTCATTTTATGATATTGAAAAAGAAGCTAAGGTGATTTTAACCCTTCGTTTGCAAGGAGGGGAAGTAGGTCAGCAATATTCCACTAATTATTTCTCTTACAGGGATGATGTCCATGCACAAACTCCCAAGAAAGCTGCTCAACCCTTTGAGGCTCCCAAGCCATTTTTGGTTGATAAATTGGAGGATGTATCTTCTGTATAAATTTCCCACTTGACACTTGAAAACTAGTTTCAAATTTATGCAGAATCTCTCATTATTTGCAAATTCAATGGATTATGGCCTCACATGACAGATCTCTACCAATGGATTCAATCCATATGGAAGAATAACATGAAGTTTATTTTATGCTCGAAGGGTTTCTTTATAGTGTTGTTTTTTGTCAATTAATATTATAAAAAAGCCTTAACTAGTGGTCCATGGTTTTGGGGAAAAGCAGGGTTATTCGTCACCCCCTGGTTCCCAGAATTCAACCCTTCTACGAAAGTCATTACGAAGCTTCCTATTTGGGTCAAGATTTCAAATATACTTGTTCACTTATGGAACTTTTTTGTCTTTCAAGGAATTGGAAACTCTGTGGGTCACTTTCTGGCAACAGATCTTTCTAGGGGGGAGAAGGGAATTTACACTTATGGTAGAATATGTGCTGAAATTGACATAAGTAAAGGTATACCTAATAAAATCAATCTCAAAGTTTGTGATTTCCATTGAACACAGTCCATGGACTATGAAAATACTGCTTTCCAATGTTGTCACTGCCATCAAACATGACATTTTTAGAACTCCTGTACTATGTTCCTTGCCCAGAAGAAGAGTAGTAATCGCAAATCCAACTCTAAAAGTTGAAAACTTTGTGATCTGACTCCCATGGATGACATTGTGTCCTTCAGTTTGGATGAGGATGAGATTGAAGCAAATGCAAATGTAGCAGAGCAGGAGAATGATAAGCCCTCAACAGATCTTGGGGGGGCTAATGTTTCTTCAGGTTCTCAGAAGCGAGCACATGAGTCCTCCTCCTCCCACTCGGATAAGGAGACTCTACCTTTAGTCAAAAATAGTCTTCAAGTGGTTTTAGCCCACTCGCTCCATGACGGTTGGGTTAAAGTTACAAAAAATAAAGGAAATAAGGGTTGTATTGAGGATTTATCCCATTCTGGGTAAATTCTTGTGTCTGTCTCTTATAGTTTCCATGTTTCATTTTCCTCCATATTTCTCTCTTGTATGCTTTTCACAACCAAGGTTGATAGTTTAACATTTCCGGTTTCCGCGCTAGCTAGTCTCTCTTGATTGTAACTCTATGCTTTTTAAAAATATAATTAGTCTCACTTACAAAAAAAAACATGGGCCAAATAACATATTTATAAAAAAAGGTATGGTAAATAAATAAATATAAAATAGGTATAAAGAGGCATGGTAAATAAATAAAAAAATACATCAAATAGGATTATAAATGAACATTTCATTATATGTCAAGCCTATGGGCCAAATGCCATGGTAAATAAATAAAACCTCTTTTCATATTTACTCTATAATATGATTTATATTTACAAACACTCAAAAAACAAGTTTTATTTAGGTGCATCTTATGGGCCAAATACCACGGGCCAAATTATTATTAATACCTTGCAAAAAAAAATTATTAACCCTAATATTAATATTAAAAATCATTTTTATTATTATTAATAAATCTAATATTCATATTAATATATGTAATATTAATATTATTAAATTTAATAACTTTGGATTAATACAATATTATTATTATTATTATTATTTATATTATAATATATATTAATATATCATGATATATATTAACTCTAGATATATATGGAATGTAAGAACAAAGACATAGAGTGATAGAGGTGTAGAGATATGGGAGTGACTAAGGGAGACATGGACATAAACCGAAGGAGAGGGGAGAGGAGGAATGAAGAGAGAGAGAGAGAGATAGAGAGGAGTGAGAGAGGTAGAGAAGGGTAAGAGAGGGAGATGGAGACCCAAAGATGGATGGGGGAGAGAGAGGAGAGAGGGAATGGGGTAGTGAGAGGATTGGAGGGGAATAGAGAGAGAGAGAGAGAGAGAGAGAGAGATATGGGAGAGATGGGGAAGAGAGAGGGAGGTAGGAGAGATGGGTTATATAAATCCCTAGGGATAAAAAAAAAATTAAGGTTGAAGTTTTGCATTTCAAGTAGGTTTCTAGTTGATAATGGTTGTAGGATGGGTCCCCAATTGGACCGACACTAAATTTGGAAAGGTGGAAGCATAAAGTCAAGGAATGATGTCTTTTAAGGCTTCCAATCATAGCCCATGGTCACAGATTGTTTGGCACAAGCACCAATGTGCTTATTAGACTGCTAGTTCTAACGATGTGCACACATTTGCAACGACCAACGAGCGGCGAGAAAGAGGCCAATATAACATCAAAAGGAGATGATGACACATGGAAATGAAATGTACAAGATAACATTTGTTGGTCACATGTACAATATGACATGTGGCACCTCGTGGATGTGCAAATAAACTTCTATTCTCCAGGATTATCAAATATCTAGATGGTGCAAGATACAAAACCATGACCATTGGAATAATGGCCACTTCCCATCTTCTTCTTGAAATGCAGTATCCAGTTATTTTATTTTGGTAATTTTTTTCTTAAATCTCTTAACTCTTAGATTCTTGGATAGTTGGATGGCTCAATGAGTGCTTGTGCTTGTGATCTGTAAAATACCATGGAGACTCCATAAGACAATAGCTCACAACATATCTGATAATATTATATTTAAAATCTGAAACCCTACACTATTACAATTTTCTTAGATTTCTAGGTTTGTATATTTTACTATAAATAGTGCATGCATGCAAATAAAAATTATGCAGAAAATAGATAATGATAAAATAAAATCTCACACACACATTAGACACAAGGTTTTCTTTCTGAAACCGTTTCAGGAGAAAAAACCAGTTTTAAGGTGAGGGTTCTCCTCTCTCTTTCTCTATCTGGAAATATGGCTGTGAGAACAAAGAAGTATGGTCTCTCGATCGTGGGGTGCTATAGTGCACAAATCATCTATTTTTTCTCTACACCCTGTCCCTCTTGGCTATTTTTGCGTAGCTATGGAACAAATGCACTTGAAATAATGGAATGCCTCTTCCTCCTAGTGGCCCGATTATAACACATCTCGACAATCTATTAGTACTTAATTTATATGTGCCTATATATATAAGATGAATTTTTTAGGTTCATGTTTATGTATTTAATTTATATGTTGGTGTTGATGTGTATATAGTTAAGTCATGCTAGATATGTTAATTTAATGTTCTTGTAGATATATGTCTATGTGATAACAATTATTTAACATGAGATCTATATTAATTTGAGGATGTGTGTGGTGATGATGTTAGATTAGAATGCTTGTGTTTTGTTAGATGTGATCACGATGATGATGCCTTGGTAGATCATTATATTTGTGTGTTAGCTAATGACGTTTATATGTGCTAGAGGTGTATATAATTAGATGATGGTAGTGAATTTGAGTGTGTATCTTAGATGATGTTTATGTTTGTTAGATCGTTATCGTCATGATGTTTATTTTTTTGAAATGATATTTATTATAGATTATGTATTGGTGAACTTATATCAAAATTTTATATAGGAAATTGTAATCAGAATGACTTACTATAAAAAAATGCATATATATATTTTTTATAACTTACAAAGTTTTGTATGGTTGAAAATATGATTGTAATTATGATAAATATTTTTCTATTTCTTAGATAATTCATTTGTATTCATTCTAATAAAATTAGTAAAATATTTCAATATTCACAAGGAAGAATAATTAAAGGTAAAATAGTTTACCTTGTTTTTAATGATACCAAAATGTGTAACTCATTCAATTTTTAATATAAAATAATAATAATAATAAATATTCAAAAATGAAATTTAACCAATAAAATATTACACTATGGTCGATCTATAATTTGAGAGATAAAATGAGTACTATAGATCCATTTCAATCACATATTTATCAATCACTAAAAGATATTAAATCTTTTGGCATGTACATCTTTTTTCAAGTTTTACATTATAAGAAGAGATGTTCATATAATGAGATTCGATCCCTCTCGACTCTTGGTAGATCCATTTTTAATATGGAAATATTGTGAACCTATAGGGGATGGCCATGTGGTCCTCGACGATTAGTAAGAATTCATAGTTGGTGACTAATAAGCTCTGCAGGGTTCAACCTAGTGACCTCTCGTCCACGCAATATGTGCCCAACCAATTAGGCTACAAGTCATTCTAATTTAATATTTTCAGTGGTTTATATTTAAATTTCAATGGTGGAATGGTTGGTGGATGGGCGGGCCAAAGGGAATGCTTGATCGGCCCGACCCTTGGTTTTCGAAAACCCTACTCGTGCCCAATTCCAAGGCCATATGACAAGTAGGAGACTGGGAGTGGTGCCACAGAGAGCATGTGGCTTATGTCCTGTAATCCTCAGTATTTTAGATGCAACGAGAGTGTTATTTTTGCATATTGAAGATTGTATATTTATGTGTTGATAATTTGAGCATATAGTAAAAAATGCCACCATTAGAAGCTATATTTGGAGGTGTAGCCTCAGAAGGGGTGAGTGTTTGATAGCCCAATGTATGGCACATGTGTAGATGTAATGTAATAAATGTAATGTAAGTAAACATTGGAGTATAGAGCACATGTTTAGATGTAATGTGTGTAATTATTTGAAGTGTCTCCTCAATTATAATCCATATAATTGTAATCATTTATATATTTGTAATAATTTCCCCTTCCTATTATCCCAATTCGAACACTCAAAAAAGAGGTATGGTAAATAAATAAAAATATAAATAAATCGGAGTTATGGTAAATAAAAAAAAACCTCTTTTTATATTTAGTATGGTAAATAAATAAAAATATAAATGAACTAGAGGTATGGTAAATAAATAAAACCTCTTTTTATATTTACTTAGTAAACCTCTTTATATTTACGAAAACTCAAAAAATAGGTTTTCTTTAGGTGAATCTTAGGCGCCAGATACCATGGGACAAATTATTATTAATACCATGGGCCAAATACCGTGGCACAAATTATTGTTAATACCATGGGAGAAATTATTATTAATACCGTGGGCTAAATAACATGGGCCAAATACATAACGAGTTGGTAACATAAGCACGTTACAGTTTCTTCTTGATTGGACTTTGAAGAATTTCTCTCCAGGTTTTTGTGAAAGTATGGTTGCCATCATGACTAGAGTTTTCTCATTCTGGCCCATTTGCAAGGCTATGACGGGGGATGGACGGCTCGGTGGGAGCTCGAATGCGGAGATTCCAAAGTTTCTCTCTTCCCGTATAGAGGAAATCACCGGTGACCGATGCCTAGACCTCTCATTCCACAGGCAACGTTGTCTGAGGCATATTCCTTATGAGGAAGGGGCACTCTCCATTCCGTTTATGGAAGTCTCCAATCATTTGATTAATATGCTGAAGACAATGGTGAAGAGGCAACCATTTTTTGAAATGTAGAGATCTTTGGAAGAATGTGAAGAGGCAACCTATTTTAGCAGCAAGCCATGGACAACAGGGCTCAAAAATATTTCTTCACATATGAGTTTTGGTATCCATTGGTCCCCATATCTTATAACCCAACCTTTTCAGATAAAAATCACTCTTATCTCTGGGAAAACCATACTTCTTTAGGTTCGCTCTTCGAATTTGGTGAAGAACCTTTTGTATTCCCTTGAACTTAGGTTGGGGATTCCATCTACCCTTCAAAAATGTCTCTATGGAGATAAACAACTAGAGGATTATTTTCCGCTCTCATTTTATAATATTGAAAAATATGCTACTGTGATTTTAACCCTTCGTCTGCGAGCAGGGGAAGTAGGTCAGAAATTTTCCACTAATGATTTCTCTTACAATGATGATGTCCATGCACAAGCTCCCAAGAAAGCTGCTCAACCCTCTGAGGCTCCCAAGCCATTTTTGGTTGATAAGTTGGAGCATGTACCTTCTATATAAATTTCCCACCCGACACGTGAAAACTAGTTTCAAATTTATGCAGAATCTTCCATTATCTACAGATTCAATGGATTATGGCCTCGCATGACAGATCTCTACCAATGGATTCAATCCACATGGAAGAATAGCATCAAGGTTATTTTATTCCTGAAGGGTTTCTTTATAGTGCTTTTTTCTTTCAATTAATATTATCAAAAAACCTTAATTAGTGGTCCATGGTTTTGGGGAAAAGCAGGGTTATTCCTCACCCCTTGGTTCCTAGAATTCAACCCTTCTACAAAAGTCATTACCAAGCTTCCTATTTGGGTCAGGATTTAAAATCTACTGTGCACTTATGTCACTTTTTTGTCTTTCAAGGAATTGGAAACTCTGTGGGTCACTTTCTGGCAACAAATCCTTATAGGGGGGAGAAGGGCATTTACATTTTTGGTAGAATATGTGCCGAAATTGACATAAGTAAAGGTATACCTAATAAAACCAATCTCAAAGTGTTTGATTTCCATTGGACATAGTCCTTGGACTATGAAAATACTACTTTCCAATGTCGTCACTGCCATCAAAAATGGCATTTCAGAACTCCTGTACTATGTTCCTCGCCCAAAAGAAGAGAAGTTAATCGCAAATCCAACTCTAAAAGTTGAAAACCTTGTGAGCTACCTCCCATGGATGACATTAAGTCCTTTAGTTTGGATGAGGATGAGATTGAAGCAGATGCAAATGTAGCAGAGCAAGAGAATGATAAGCCCTCAACAGATCTTGCGGGGGCCAATGTTTCTTCAGGTGCTCAGAAGCGAGCACATGAGTCCTCCTCCTCCCACTCGGATAAGGAGAATATACCTTTTAGTCAACAACTATCTTCAAGTGGTTTTAGCCCACTCGCTCCATGAAAGTTGGGTTAAAGTTACAAAAAATAAAGGAAAGAAGGGTCTTATTGAGGATTTATCCCATTCTGGGTAAATTCTTGTGTCTGTCTCTTATAGTTTCCATGTTTCATTTTCCTCCTCGTTTCTGTCTTGTATGCTTTTCACGACCAAGGTTGATAGTTTATCATTTCCGGCTTCCCCGCTAGCTAGTCTCTCTTGATTGTAACTCTATGCTTTTTTAAAATATAATTAGTCTCACTTACAAAAAAAAAACATGTGCCAAATAACATATTTATAAAAAAAATTATGGTAAATAAATAAATATAAAATAGGTATAAAGAGGCATGGTAAATAAATAAAAAAATAGATCAAATATGATTATAAATGAACATTTAATTATATATCAAGCCTATGGGCCAAATGCGATGGTAAATAAAATAGGTATGGTAAATAAATAAAACATCTTTTCATATGTACTCTATAATATGCTTTATATTTATGAACACTCAAAAAACAAGTTTTATTTAGGTGAATCTTATGGGCCAAATACCACGGGCCAAATTATTATTAATACCTTGCAAAAAAATATTATTAACCCTAATATTAATATTAAAAGATTATTTTTATTATTATTAAGAAATCTAATATTGATATTAATATATGTAATATATTATTATTAGCTTTAATAACTTTTGATTAATATAATATTAATTTTTTTATATTATAATATATATTAATATATCCTGATATATATTAAATCTAGATATATATGGAACGTAAGAACAAAGACATAATGTGATAGAGGTGGAGAGATATGGGGGTGACAAGGGAGAGATGGACATAAACCAAAGGAGAGGGGAGAGGAGGAATGAAGAGAGAGAGCGAGAGAGAGACAAAGAGGAGTGAGAGAGGTAGAGAAGGGTAAAAGAGGGAGATGGAAACACAAATATTGATGGGGGAGAGAGAGCAGAGAGGGAGTGGGATAGTGAGAGGATTGGAGGGGCATAGAGAGAGAGAGAGAGAGACAGAGAGAGAGAGAGAGAGATGGGGAAGAGAGAGGGAGGCAGGAGAGATGGGTGATGAGAGAGGAAGGAGGAGAGAGAGGATGAGAGAGGGAGGGATAGAGAGATGGAGTTGGAGGGGGAGAGAGGTAGGGATAGACAGATGGAGTTGGAGGGGGAGAGATTGAGAAGTGGAGAGAGAGAGAGAGAGAGGGAGTGACAAGGGAGAGATGGAGAGAGAGTGTGTATGTTTAGGGGTGAGATAAAGAGACAAATTAGGAGAAATAGAGAGAGAGGGAATGACAATGGAGAGATGGAGAGACAGTGTGTATTTTTTGGGTGAGATAAAGAGACAAATAAGGAGATATGGAGAGAAGGGGGGAGAGAAGGTGAGAGGGAGGGATATAGTAACAAAGTTGTAGGGTGAAGAGAGATAGATAGAGAGGTGGGAGAGAAAGGGAGAGAGAGGATGGAAGAGAGAGGATGTGAGATAGTGGAGAGGGGGAGGTAAGAAGAAATACATAGAGAGAAAGGTTGAGAGAGAGAGTGGAGTCAAAAGGAAGATGGAGAGAGAGGGAGGGAGGAAAACAAAATGAATGAGAGATGGAAGCGAGAGAGAGGGAGAGAAGGGGAAGATAGAGATATAGCTTGAAGGTGAAGAGAGGGAATACGAGATATATAGTTAGAGGGAGGGAGGGACAAAGATATTGATAGATATAGAGTGAGAGAGTATGTGTGTTTGGGGGGCGAGATAGAGAGACAAAGAAGGCGAGATGGAGGGAGATATGGATATAAATGGAGGGGGAGATAGGGAATAATATTTCTTGCATTAGATGAATTGATTTCAGTGTAGATGGTGATTTATAATCCTATTTGATTGCTTGCACTAGATGCATTGATTTTATTGTAGATATTTCTTTCTCATGATATTTGATTTCTTGCACTAGACATGTTGATTTCAATGTAGATTATTTTGAATCCTATTATGATTTATTGCACTAAATGCATTGATTTCATTGTATATGGTGATTTCTAATCCTATTTGATTTCTTGCACTAGATGCATTGATTTCAATGTAGATGTGGATTTCTAATTATATTTAATTTCTTGCATTGAATGCCTCGATTTCAGTGTAGGTGGTGATTTTTAATCCTATTTTATTGTTTTCACTAAATGCATTGATCTCAATGTAGATGTTGGTTTCTAATCATATTTTCTTACTTGCACTAGATGCATTGATTTGAGGGTAGATGTTGATTTCTAATCCTATTTGATTTATAGAATTATTTGCATTGATTTCAGTGTAAAAGTTGTTTTATAATCTTATTTGACTACTTTCACTAGATGCATTTATTTCAATGCAGATGATTTCTAACTATTTGATTGCTCGCACTAAATGCATTGATTTTAGTGTATATAGCGATTTCTAATCCTATTTGATTGAATGCACTAAATGAATTTATTTAAGGGTAGATGTTGGTTTCTAATCCTATTTATTGCTTGCACAAGGTATGATGTTTACTACAACATCTCGAGCCAAGGATTTAAATGGTTTACGATTTGAACTGTCCTTTTCATACAATCAATACGAAAAGATGACAAAAACAATAAGGGTGACAATATTAATACTAGCAAAAAATATTTTTATATTGATCACAATGAAGATAATTATGTACTTTTGCAACTTCATCCATTACCCATAAGACATAAAATTACTTGCAATTTTGTAATAGACCTTCAAGTTTTTAAATTTAGACCATCAAACTTGTACCAAAATCAAAGCTGTGCCCAACTAAATTTATGAGCATGATTCAATTTACGATCATCATCCAACTGGATTTCGTAGAACTTCCTCTAGTAGAAGAATTCAACTTCTAGCTAGATTTTAAGCTGTTCCAAGAACTGCACTATGTGTTCAAGAGTTGGTGGTCAACCTTAAAACAAATATGGTTGTGATCACTTGCTCTTGCAAGTGACTTTAGATTCTAGCTAGATTTGGAAGATTTTGAGGAACAATACTAAGTGTTCCAGTGTTGGTGGTCATCTTTAAACCATTGAAACCTCAAATTATACCACCTATACCTCATTTCAAAGAGAAAAATCATCCAATTGCTACAATGCATATTTTTCATATTTGTATTATGGCTCTCTTCTTGGACTCATATATACCTCCTCAGATTAAGGGGGAGAATGTTGGACACCTAATCTGCTTACGACATGGTAGAATATGAACAATCAATAGAGTCCAAGAGGACTTGGAAAATGAAACCAACAGTCACATAACATATTTTATTTAGATATAACATATTTCTGAATAATAATAAGGTATTTCATGCTTATATTTCATATATGGTTGCAAATTCCGACACTAATAATAATAAAACATAATTTTAGCTACACTAAAAAAACTAATAAGAAAAATAAGTTGATTCAATTAAGTTTGTTATATCTTAAATTTGTTTGATTAAAAAATTTATGAGGAATTTAATTTGTAAAATTCTTAATACACACATGACATTGAAATGAGGAGCAAACATAAAAATTGAGTTAGTAAACATATAACTAGCAATTGCACCAAATGTTGCAAAGGGAATGCCGTAAGTATAGCATATGAAAAAGAGCATATATGAAGAGTGATTCATCGCCACATAAGTAGATTATTTGAGGGAACACCCACCTATGATTTGGAGTGAATGTTTTCTTATCCTTCTCAAGGAGCAATTCATATTGGACATTCCCCATTAGTTCAACTTCCAAAAGCATATCATTTTAGTATTTTATTTCCAAAAACAATGCATTTTTATTTGTAAAGGAACCATCAAATACATAAACGAGATTGGGGATATCTTAAGATATTAGCATTTAAATGAATAATTGATAAGGTTTTATCATAAACAATGAAGTGTTAAAACATAGAGGAAAAGGATTGAGTTACATACTCATAGATGCATATGGATCAAGTGGCTTGTAGTTTAAGCTAAAAATTTGTGTGAAGTTGTTGAAGTTTGGATGTTGAATAAAAATATTCCAATCACTATAATTCATCATGTAATTAGAGCTTGTGATAGGATTTTCACTCTCCAATACTCTTTGTAGTTTATCTTGACATGCTAATTTATTCTGACTGGGAAAATTTGAGAAGTGCACTGTACGAGAGGAGATGTATTGCTATTAGTGGGTGTTTATACACCCAGAATCGTCAGAAGTGGGGAATATCTCGGGGAATATCTCTTGTAGTGAATTTAAAGTGCATGATTTGTGTATGTTTTCAATTGGTTCAACTAAAAAATAAAAATAAAGAGGACTCTACCAAATTGGATAGGGTCGACATACTCAATACAAGCTCCAAGAGAAGTGAGATTGTTGCGACAGCCACATGAACGTGTAGGGAAAGAGACAATAGTGTCATATTTGTGACACAACAATTGAGAGTCCTCTCAGCCAAGAACTATGAATATATACAAATCACATTCAAAGTAAATGCAACAAAACAAAATTCACCACATTACATTGATTTCATAGGAAATCTAAATTCAAAATGATATGGATATCATTAATGAATTAATATTTCCAACATTATTAATTACTGAGCCATAAAATATGGGTTACTGAGCCATAAAATATGGGATGGTAACTATCGAGTTCTCCTCAAATTTTCAACTACACATAAGGCGGGGTTTTCCTTTTTAAGGGATGTAGAGATAACCTATTGGACTTTTATTGCTTACTATCATTTGGGACATTATTCAGGAGTGTGTTCAACATCGACACTAAAATTCTATGAACAAAATCATAAACTTCAACTACAATTCACATGGGACTGAACTACCAGGTTCTTTAATTTACATTATGCATAGGGGAATGGGACGCCATGTTTGTTGTCTTTGGTAAAATAGAGTTACACTTTTTTTTATCAGTGAAGACATGTTGTAGAAAATTAGGGTTAAGAATTCTTATCATAGGCCAAAAGGAGTCTAAAAACTCTACTTTGTGCCATAAAAACACGTGTAAAAAGGATAACTTAACACACTCTACACATGGAATTAGAGAACCTAACACACTGTATACATGGCATCGACATTTGATTTGATAATTATCATGTATTCCGAAGTGGGATTTTGTACGTCGAATTCATATTTATCGGGATTTGGAATTTCCAATAACATGATAAAGGAGGAATGCCTAAAAAATATTCCTTCTCTTTGTTTCATTCGGGAAGCCTTATAGAGGATGGGAATTCAATATAATGGCATGATATGATATGGAGCGATAATCAATCCCATAACAAAATCTTGGTTGTATCCAGGTCTCACTATCAAATTGAACACATCTCCTCCCAAAATTTTGAACACATCTCCTCCCAAACTTATATCTGATCTCACCTGGTTTTGCTTCACTTGGAAAACATCAAATATTTTCAGAACTTGGCATGGTCAAATGAATTACTTTGAGCATACATATTGAATGTAACAAGACCTCATTAGATTTGTTCACAAGGTTGAAGAAATTCTTGGCATAACATCCTCCAACATGGTAATGTAGCAACTTCTCCTTTTCTCTTTTAGCCGAAGAAAACATTCACTTATGCAAAATTATTTTTCTTTTATGTTAGAATATATGGCATCCTTCTCAGAACGAAAAATTTTTGGGCATCCCAAAACTCTCCTAAGAATCCTCACCATTCACTCTGTAGACTCAAATTATTGATAGTTGATACAAGACTGATTTGCAAGTGTTGTAAGAGAATAATAAAAAAGTTGTGCCTTTTGAAGAAAAATTTTCATTTATGATTCATAATTCATGTAAGTCATGCATAAAATATGCCTACCTCTTCCTCCACCACTAGTGTTTGTTTTTTATACCCTACCTCTTCGTCCACCACTAGTGTTTGTTTTTTATACCCTACCTCTTCCTCCACCACTAGTGTTTGTGTTTAACATGTTATTAAAACAACTTATTTGTTTTCACTTGTGATAATATCCTTTTTAAGTAAATCATTTATATTCACCTATATATTTTTGTTTATATTTGGAAAACAATGAATTCTTTTAAACCTTTGGGTCCATTTGTGACTACTCCAATGGATATCTCTCTTGAAGTGCTTGCACAATCAACCCTAAAGCAATACAATAATTAATCACAAACCTCAACCTAAAAAAAATGTATTTCCTTATTTTTAGATCTTAAATGGATTTTAGTTTTGAATCCTTGTTCACATTTGACTAGAATATACCTACAATTATCCCACCTTTTCCTCTTGCAATGTCCATAGCTTTATGCATTTATCTTAACATATATTAACATATTATATATTCCTAATTTTCATTAATAAATAAAAATTCATTTGTTTAGGCCTTCTTGTGTGGATTTTTCTTGTTATTCATGAATCATTACTATAAACATTGTAAATGAGATTGATGAGGTGGGTGCTCTTGGTTTTTGTTTGCAATTTATATGTAATTAAGACAATTGTGATCATGTAGAGTATTTGAGTAGGTTTGACCTTCTGGAAATAGTTAGTAGAGAAGAATAACACATTTTTTGCTCTGGTTATGAATAGGATTCATGTCCAATTTTGTTTACTTTCATTGTTTGATCATATGGTGTGGTTGATCGAATTGGACTGACAATGAAGGGTTGTAGTGAATTTATCCAGATAATGGTTTGTTTGATTATTATGCTGGGAATAATGGGAGGTAGCCATGGTAATTATAATGGAGGAATTGTAGTTATGATGGCTAAAATAACATCCACATTGAACACAACCCCAACACCAACACCGACACTCGCACCAGTCTTCACCAATATGAAAAATTTGCTATCATTATTTGGGTTACTCGAGACTTCCTTGAGTTTATTGGAATCTAACAACCTACTTATAGTTCTACAAGCACAAGAAAAAAATGCGGAGCAAGGTATTAAAATATTTACAACATATGATACTGCATTCTCTTCTCTCCCAAAGAAAATTTTGGGCAATTTGTGCCTTTCTCAAGGTTATGTAGTGGTATATTATAAAAAAATGATTTGCAGGATTTCTGTGATAACAAACCAAAACTATTCTATTTATAACATATAATAGATGTAGAAAAGCAACATGCCCCTTCCTCCTTTGGTGTTCCTGCCTATACAAGTTACCTTATGAACATGTTCTTAAGACAACTAGTCTATACTAACCTACTTGATATGTGATTCTATGTTTTTAAAGTAACTTCAAAAAATAATCATCAACAAAAATAACCATGTGCATTTTATTGTGGAATATTTGATACTTGCTAACATGTTCTTAAGATAAATAGTCTATATTAACCTACTTGATATGTGGTTCTATGTTTTTAAAGTAACTTCAAAAAATAATCATCAACAAAAATAACCTCGAAAAAAATTCTCAAAAAAAAAGCATGTTTCATTAAGAACTAAATTAAGGGCAGGGCAAGTGATACCCGCCAACATATAGATGGCCAAAGAGAGCCTAGGCACCTCGTGAATTGAAAATGGACACGCCAACATATATATGGCCAAAGAGAGCCTAGGCACCTCGTGAATTGAAAATGGACACGCCAACATATAGATGGCCAAAGAGAGCCTAGGCACCTTGTGAATTGAAAATGTATGTTTAGAGAGGTTGCATTGATGCATTGATTCAAAAGGAACTTTAATTGAAGGAGTTGTTGAATGAGAGTTGGTTTGTTAGCTTTTAGGCATTTATGTTTGTCCAAATAAGGAGAATAAATTTGTTGGCAATAATATCCATGAAATATCTTATAGCTTGAATGTAGCACTATGTGAATTGAAAATGGATGTTTATAGAGGTTGCATCGATGCATTTATTCAAAAGGAACTTAAATTGAAGGAGTTGTTGAATGAGAGTTGGTTTGTTAGCTTTCAGGCATTTATTCTTGTCCAAATAAGGAGAATAACTTTGTTGGCAATAATATCCATGAAATATCTTATAGCTTGAAAGTAGCACTATGTGTTTTTCTTCTCATCAACAAATTTTCTGACACTAATCATAAAATATATATACAACTCTTTTTATATTTTATACATGTCGTTTTTTGAAAAGAAATTTCTAAGATTTTATAACTTGAAAGTAGCACTATGTGTTTTGCTTCTCATCAACAAATTTTCTAACACTAATCATAAAATATATACACAACTCTTTTTATATTTTATACATGTCCTTTTTTAAAAATAAATTTATAGATAGTTCTTTGGTTGCATATTAATTTGAATCATCTAATATATAATATATAATTCTTTTTAATTTTATAGTGTTTTTTTATATAAAAAAAAATCCAGATAATAATTTTAATTATAATCTTTTTCCAAATATTTTAGAACCTAATGTGATTTGAATTGTATATTAATTTATCATTAGAATATTTTTAATTACAAATGCCTAAATTGGAAAAGATTTGGAAGCTTCATTTTTAAATTATAACATTGGACATATACATAATACTTATATTTAAAAAAAGGAAGCTCAAACCTTAATTGAGAAGCAAACCAACTATACAATGATATAAAGCCTGTACCAAAAATATGAGATCATAAAGACTATATAATTTTCAGACTAAATTTTCACAAACAAATAGAGTGCATAAGACAATTGTTTGGTTGTATGAATTTGAATCATAAAATATAT
Source organism: Pinus albicaulis (assembly GCA_034641835.2). Taxonomy (NCBI): domain Eukaryota; kingdom Viridiplantae; phylum Streptophyta; class Pinopsida; order Pinales; family Pinaceae; genus Pinus; species Pinus albicaulis. Next base: position 3,251,215 of record MU968426.1, on the reverse strand, counting down.
GCACATTTTTAAAAAAAATTATTGTTTTTTTTTCATAAAAAAAATTCAAATAATAATTTTAATTATATATTAATTTTTTTCCAAATATTTTACAACATAAAGTGATTTAATTATTTATTAATTTATCATTAGCATATTTTTAATTACAAATGATGAAATTGGAGAATAATTGGAAAACATAATAGTCATATTTTCAAAATATATACACAATGTTTTTAAATTTTATAGTTTTTTATAAAATAATTTTCAAATAATAATTTTAATTATATAATAATTTATTTGAAAATATGAGATTATAAAGGCTATATAATTGTCTGAGTAAGATTTCAAAAAGAAATAGAATGCCTAAAACAATTATTTTATGGCATATAAATTTAAATCATAAAATATATACACAATGTTTTTAAATTTTAATTTTTTTTTATAAAATAATTTTCAAATAATAATTTTAATTATATAATAATTTATTTGCAAATATTTAATAATTTATAATTATATAATAATTATTTAGAATAAATTAAAATTATATAATATTAATTTATCAGAATATTTTTAATTATAAATACAATAGGAGTTAGACAAAATATTTATGATAATGTTATATAAATCTTAAAAAAAATATATTCTATTTACATTTAAATGAATAAAGAGAACCATCAACATAACACGTGTCTTAATTTATCAGAATATTTTTAATTATAAATAGGCAAATAAGAGTTAAACAAAAAATTTATGATAATATGATATAAATCTTCAAAAAAAAATATTATCTGTTTACATCTAGATGAATAAAGAGAACCATCAACACAACACGTGTCTTGTAAAATCATGTGTGTTGTAGTATGTACTCATGCAGAAAAGTATATACTCATGCCGAACGTATAAACGTATATACTCATGCCGAAACGTTCTTTCTTTTTCATTGAATTTTCTAACTATGCTTGTAAAAACTCACTTTGATCGCAGTTCATTAGGTTGTTCAACCAATGTCTTTATCAACTTTCATCTTTAATGTTATATAAATAGATTAAAAATTAAAAATTCACTTTCATCATAGTTCATATGCTGTCATAGTTTGTTCTTGTTCAACCAATGTTTTTATGAACTTTCATGCCCTATGAATGGAATTTTGAGTAGAAAAATTACAAAGTCGATCACAACTTGTAAATCGTCTTTTAAGAAATTCTGTCATCTTAAGAAATAAATCCAACCAAATGATTAATGAAAAAAACTGAATGATATATCTTACAATAAAAATATAACTAAATAGTAAGAAGAAGCAAAGTTACTATGATGAAGGTGGTCCCTGGCCACCATTAAAAGGTTGTTGGTTTTGTCTATAACTTCCATGATTATACATGGGGAAGTTTTGTCCATAACTTCCTCCACCATTATACATGGGAACACGGGGAAAAGTAGTTGGTACATTGCCAATTGAATGATATAATGTAGGATGTAGAGCTAGTGGTATCATACCAATTGGATGATATAATGTACCAGACGTGGGAGTTGGTACCATGGCAATGCCAATTGGATGATATGATGTAGGCCCTCTGGGAGTTGGCACCATGCTAATTGGATGATATGATGTAGGACCTCCGGGATTGTATATAGGGACACTAACAGAAACTCTTGGTTGCATATCAACTCTACCAGGCAATTGGGATAAATGAGATTGTAGATTTTCTTTTATCTCCTCTTTTTGCTGAGCCAAAGTAACATATTGAAGATATAGCTTTTCTCTTCTCTCCTCTTTTTGTTGAGCCAAAGCAACATAAAGAGGTTTTCCGAGGACAACTTTTTTGTGCATTTCTGCCAAAGCTCGGGATGCATCATTAGGAGATGAGAATGAAACAAACCCTGAACCTTTACTGTGTCCATGAAAATCCCTCATTACCTTGCATGAAGTGATTGTGCCATAAATAGAAAACAATTCTCTCAACTTGTTATCATCAATGCTATCATCTAAATGTTTTGAATAAAGATTTGTTCCAGATTTCCCCTTCAATTCAGATTTATTGAGTGCTTTTCCAACATACCATTCTTCCCCATCGATTTTTTTGCCATTTAAACTCTCAACACACTTTGCTGCATCATCTGCATTCTCAAAATTGACAAATCCAAAACACATTGACTTTCCATATGCATCCCTCATGACTGCCACACTCATAATTGGTCCGTACTCACCAAAGTGTTTCCTCAAATCGTCATCATTCATTGACTCTGATAAATTATTAACAAACACGTTTTTAAACTTGGCTTCTACATTTTTTTGTTCAGGCTCTGGCTCCTCTTTCGTGAAATTCGTTTTTTCTCTTTCCTCTCTTTTCATGAGTTTCATTTGTTCTCACTCCTCCGTTTTCATAAATGGGCCAACATAAATGTGTCTGTCGTTTATCAATGAACCATTCATACATTCAATTGCATTTTGAGCTGCTTCTTCTTTCTCAAAATGCACAAATCCATACCCTTTAGATTGCCCCGATGCATGTGTTGCAATTTTAGAAGAAAGAATGGGTCCAAACACAGAGAATTTGTGATACAGGGTTTTATTGTCTACTGCTTTGTGAAGATTCTTAATAAATATTTTTGCGGATGGGTGTGAGTACATTATCCGAATAGGCTTTCCATTAAGGGGTGTAAAATTCAAGCTACGTAAAGCCTCGCTGGCATGTTCAACAATGCTGTAATTGACATAGGAATATCCGAGAGAAGTCTTGGTCATGGCATCTCTGCAAATGTGAACACTTACCACGGTGCCAACCTGTAGGAAGAGTTCTTGAATTTGGGCATCTCTAACATTGGGCTCCAAATCCCCCATGTACAGAGATTTGGAGTTATCACTGCCATTATTAATCTAGGCATCCCGCACATAAACTTCATTCTCCTGAGATTTGGGTTCTACTGATTCATCCTCTCTTTCTTTCTCACTGCTACTATTAATAACTTCCTGTCTGTCGCTGCCATTATTAACAACTGTGTACTGTTTTTGTTTTTCTCCTTGCAGTGTCATTGCCTCGTTGCTCTTATTTCTGCTCTCTAAAGCTTCCCAATTAAAAATAAAAATGAATGAAAATATTTTACACCATTGACGTTTTGGTCTTTACGGCAGATTTATTGATTTTTTTAATGTAATCCTTTTCCCTCGCGCATACAGAAATCAACTCCACACAAAAAAACAGTTGTGAAGAGATAATATTTGTGAGTGTGGCACCAATTCAATGGTGGTAATGATTATATACTTAGTTATAGTTATACCTATGAAGTGCAGATATAATATTTGCGAGAGTGTCGTAATGGTGATATATTTATACGGTGTCATCACGCTAATATTTCCAACTGTTACGTTAAGTTTTTTCTTCATGAGTTGGCCTTTGAATTACAATTGGAAATTTGAATAGAAAAAGCCAAAAATTTGAATTGAATTGTGTTTTTGGTATGGCCTTAATAGTTAAAAATTTGAGCAAAACTATTATAAAAAATAATAATTAAAAACAAAATTCAATTAAATTGGTTGTTAGTTTATATTATATATTATGATGAATTGTGTTTTTGTTATGGTTTTAATGGTTAAAAGTTTGAGTGAAATTATTATATAAAAATACACTAGAAAATTTGGTGGAAATTCCGACGGCCAATTCATCGCTATTCCGACACATAGTCATTGCAAGAGCGACAGTTCGAGGGCGTGAAAAATGTGCTTTACCATACCGTCGTAGTTCTGACACAATTAAAAAGAGTCACACTATCGACACCTTTTCCGTCACTTCCAAACAAGCGTCACTCTTCCAACATTTCCCAATCCATCGCACTTTCGACCTTTGTAAACTGTCGCACTTCCAATGAAATGTGGTCTGACGTTTTGAACGTCGCTCTTCCGACGTTTTTAAATTGTCACAATTACGACGAAATGTGGTCCGACATTTTGAATGTCACTCTTCCGACGTTTGTAAACTATCGCAATTCCGACGCAATGTGGTCTGAAGTTTTGGACGTCGCTCTTCCGATGGTTGTAAAATGTCACAATTCCGACGAAATGTGGTCCGACGTTTTGGACATCGCTCTTCCGACGTTTGTAAATGGTCGCAACTCTGATGAAATGTGGTCCGACGTTTTGAACGTCGCTCGTCGAACGTTTTTATACTGTCGCTCTTTCGACATTTCTAATCTGTCGCAATTCCAACGCTTACAAGGCGTCAATATAGTGATGATAGGTTCAATTTAAAAAAAAATAATGAAACTTTAAAAGAGGAAAAATGCTATTTTGAATATATTATATGAAGTAAAACAGTCCATGAAGTCATTACATTTTCACATCTAAAGATTGGAACCCAAATATCCATCCAGAAAAGTGGAAGTCCAACCCCAGACAATGATAGAAAAATACCCCATGTCACATACAGGGACATGATATAAAACCCAGTAACGGTCCACATGGAGATTATCGACAATTTGAGAAAGCATCCAAATATGCTCGAGGCATCTATAAGAAAGTGAAATAGCAGTATGTAGAATAGTAAAGCAACAGATAGAGTACCGACGTCCATTGTTCCAAATACAAATTAAAGTACCCAAAATCCTTGAACAGAGAAAAACGCTAATCATGTGAGGAGTTTAATATGTCCAAGATATAAAAAGACCATCAGACCATATCAATAAACCAGCAACATAGACCAGCATAGCTAGTTTTGAAGGCAGAGTGATAAACATTAATCATTTTTTTTTCACAAGAGAAAAAATGTTGTTTTGAATATATTATATGAAATAAAATAGTCCATGAAGTCATTACATTTCACATCTGAAGATTGGAACCCAAATATCCATCCAGAAAAGTGGAAGTCCCACCCCAGAGAGTGATAGAAAAATACCCCATGTCACATACAGGGACTTGATATAAAACCCAGTAACGGTCCACATGGAGATTATCGACAAATCTGAGAAAGCATTCAAATATGCCCGAGGCATCTATAAGAAAGTGAAATAGAGTATGTAGAATAGTAAACTAATAGATAGAGTACCAACATCCATTGTTCCAAATACAAATTAAAGTACCAAAAATACTTGAACAGAGAAAAACGCTAATCATGTGAGGAGTGTGATATGTCCAAAATATAAAAAGACCATGAGACCATATCAATAAACCAACAACATAGACCAGCATCGCTAGTTTTGAAGGCAAAGTGATAAACATTAATCATTTTTTTTTCACAAGAGAAAAAACGTTGTTTTGAATATATTATATGAAGTAAAATAGTCCATGAAGTCATTACATTTTGACATCTAAAGATTGGAACCCAAATATCCATCCAAAAAAGTGGAAGTCCCACCCCAAAGAGTGATAGAAAAATACCCCATGTCACATGCAGGGACTTGATATAAAACCCAGTAAAGGTCCACATGGAGATTATTGACAATCTCAGAAAGCATCCAAATATGCCCGAGGCATCTATAGAAAGTGAAATAGTAGTATGTAGAATAGTAAAGCAACAAATAGAGTATCGACGTCCATTATTCCAAATACAAATTAAAGTACCCAAAATCCTTGAACAGAGAAAAACGCTAATCATGTGAGGAGTGTGATATGTCCAAAATATAAAAATACCATCAAACCATATGAATAAACCAGCAACATAGACCAGCATCACTAGTTTTGAAGGCAGATTGATAAAAATTAATCATTTTTTTTTCACAAGAGAAAAAACGTTGTTTTGAATATATTATATGAAGTAACACAGTCCACGAAGTCATTAAATTTTCACATCTGAAGATTGGAACCCAAATATCCATCCAGAAAAGTGGAAGTCCCACCCCAGACAATGATAGAAAAATACCCCATGTCACATACAGGGACATGATATAAAACCCAGTAACGGTCCACACGGAGATTATCGACAAATCTGAGAAAGCATCCAAATATGCCCGAGGCATCTATAAGAAAGTGAAATAGCAGTATGTAGAATAGTAAAGCAATATATAGAGTACCGACGTCCATTGTTCCAAATACAAATTAAAGTACCAAAAATCCTTGAACAGAGAAAAATGCTAATCATGTGAGGAGTGTGATAACCATCTGTAGAAACCTAGGCTCGCTTGTAAGATCAGGCTCGCTTGATTGCAAAATTGGTAACCATCTGTTGCATCCGAGATGTAAGGTTCAGGCTCGCTTGTTTCCATTAGTAGCCTGCTACAACATCCACCCTGTTCATAGCAAAAAGGTTCCTGTAGATATACAGAGAACAAGTATAATACGTAGACCATATAAACATGGCTCTGTATTTCAAAAAACAGGTTTAAAATAGAAATAGGGCAATATTTTTTTTCTAAGTAAAGTTAATCTATTAACAGTGGGAATAAAATTACACCAAAGTCAAAATCATTGCCCAGACTCATGGCGAATTTGTCATCAAAAAATCAAAAAATTAAGAAGACTGCCCTCATACAGGGAAACCAGTCTTGAACATTTAATTTACAGAATTCAAAAATATTACAAAGGTCCAACATAGTGAAATAATCTAAAAGCAGCCCAATTAAGTGGGTCACGAAGCAAGAAAAAAAAATTAACCAAACTACTCCTCCGGCTCCTCGGCGATTCGACACCATCCTTCGGAAGGTCCAGGATCGCTAGGTGCTACCTCCACATTCATGCCACGGCTCCCCTCCTGAAGGCCCGAATGCTGGCCGGCTCTTTCCGAGCTTAGACCCGCTGGATGGGTGCATTCTTCCTCCATTTGGGCCTCCTCGCGGAAAACCACAGTGACTGAAGCTATAATTCGTGGGTGGTTGAGAGAGCAATTAAAGGAAAATTGCACAGTGCGCATCGTCGGAGAAGGTGAACTAGCAATGGGAAAACGAGGAGCAGGGGAATCCATACGGTGGCTAGATCCTAAAACCCGACCCCGCCCACTCCTAGTATTTGGATAGTGTCTTGCATAATCACTGGACTGGTCAGAAGACAACTCGGTTGAGGGGCTGGAGGGAGCGCGCAGGAATTGACCTCTAGTGCTCCCCCTGCGGCAATGCATCCTTTGACGCACGCGAGGCATGGGTGTAGTCTCACTAGCAGTGGGCGCAAGAGGAGACGGAGAAGAAGAATTCCAAGAAATAGAGGAAGACAAACAAGGACCAGACTGGAAGAAATGAATATATGCAGCAAGGTCTACGTAGTAGTTCAGCTGGCCACTTCTCAATCTCGTCACAGTGAGCAGGCAGTGTAACCCAGCAACCGGCTCGTGTAAAAAACGATAGCTAAATGCCATTTTACAATGAAATGAAATTGAAGGATGCTCGTCATAATTAATCTCTGATCATTAATGAGAGCCGAAGGCCGGATCATATTGGAGCATGCAGAATCGCTAATGGGAGTGGAGGTCTGATCTTGAACAGTGTTAAAATTTAATGCGATTTGATGTGAAAACCTTGGAATTTAATTGAACAACGTTAAATCTTAATGCGATTGATATGAAATCACCACATCCATGTCCCATCGCCTTAAATGCCATCGAATGCACCCACAGCCGGGAGCAGGGCAAGTTTTATTGAGGACACATGGCAGAAATTGATTCGAGCGAATCTTTGTTTGGGCCGCTCACGCAGTGGAAATCTGGACCCGAAAAAGATTAGGGCGAATTTGATAAGAAATTCGCGTCACAACTCTCCCTCCATACGCCAGCCCAAATTTGGACCCGAAAAATATTAGGGAAGAATTCATTTGGTTTTCGCGTCACAAAATTGGCCGATGTCAGCAAGCTATTTTGGAACACGAATTTGGTTTGAATTATGGTTTATCGCCATTTGAAGTCTGGCGGGCTCGACTTGAGAACAATTTTGTTTGATCCCATATTATAAAATTTGTGTTGGTTTTCTCTGATAATACACATATTTATAATAAATCATGGTAATACCACACTAAACATGTGGAAAAGTTATATAAATTATTGAGAACAATCATTTTTATGTAAAAATATCCAAATGTGCTTTTGGGAAATAAGAATTCGAGTATTTGGTTCATATTGTTTTAAAGGAAGGAGTGAAGTTGGAGCCTTAAAAGATGCAAGCTATTACAAAATGACCTATTCCTAAGAAAATCAGGGTTCCTAGAATATCTTTTAGACTTACATGATATTATTGATCATTTGTTAAGAATTATGCATGCATTTCAATTCCACTCACATATCTCTTGAAGAAAATATCATTTATATGAAATGATGAGGCTACTTTGGCATTCTCTCTTTTAATGGATGCCATGTCTTCTACACCAACATCGGTTGCACCTACTTTTGGTAAAACATTCATAGTAGAGTGTGAGGCACTAAGACAAGGAATTTACGTAACATTAACACAATAAGGGATATCATTGGCTTTTAAAAGCAAGGAATTCAAAGAAAATATTTGGTGAAATCTACGTATGAAAAATAAATGGAAGCAATATTACATGTAATAAAAAATGGGGATAGTATATCATTGGGAGGTACTTTAAAGTCGAGATATACCATGATAGCATAAATTATCTTTTGAAGCTATGGATTTCATTGGAAGATTAACAAAAATGAGGAGAAAAAATGCAAAGTTTTAATTTTGAGATAATCTGCAAAAAGGGTAAGGAAAATTTAGTACATGATGCTCTTTCTAAAATAGAAGAGGCCTTAAATTTATATCCAATTACATTTTCTATTCCTAGGTGGCTAGAAGAAGCTTTCCATAATGGAAAAATGACAATAGTACTAAACAAAAACTAAAATTTATAAAGGATGGGATGAACTCTATGGAGCATTGGGAGTGAAAGAGAGATATACTTTGGTGCAAATGTCGAATATTTTTATGCACACAAGCATATTTGAATAAACAAATATTAATGGAGTCCCATGTCTCTCTGATGGTAGGACGCAGGGTTCCTTAAAACATCTCAAAGGATCAAAAAATATATTTTTGGAAGGAATGAAGTAAGATATTACAATTTTTTTAAGAGAAGGTCAGGTTTGCATAATAAATAAAAGAGATATAGTAAAATCTCTAGGGTTACTTCAACCATTCCACATACATATTCAAAGACTAGAAGATATATCAATAGACTTTATTATAGGGTTACTGAAATATAAGGTAAGTATTACATTTTTGTGGTCATTTATATAGACAAATTTTGTAGATTTTTTTTGTAGAGCTCAAAGTACATAAGCAACAAGCCAAGTGGCAGAAGTGTCCGTGAAAGAAATTCATAGTCTTCATGGTTTTCCTAAAGTAATAGTAACAAGAAACTTTTGGAAATAATTATTTAATAGGAGTGGAGAAACACCAGCTGCCATGAGTTCTACATATCAAACACAATCAAATGATCAAACAAAAATAGTTAACAAATTTTTTTAAGGTTATGTACAATGTTAATCTTTAGAAAAGCAACTTAGTATGCCATAATTAATAATCATTCCCTGTTCACTTTTGTTAATAGGTTTATGTCAGACGATGATGCAGGGACATTAGGCACTAGCTAGCAATGTAGGAGGTTTTGTCCACATGTTGTGGCTAGGAGGGTTCAAAAACATTTGAGTTGTAACAGCTAGGTGTCAATACCTCAGCGGACTGTATTACTTAGACTAGTTAGAGTTGTAGGAGTCGAACAGTTTCAGTTAGTTGAATTATTATAATTAGACCTTTAGATTTCTAGAACGGTCCTCTCAGAGGAACCGAAGAGATGTATGTTATGTATATAAATTGTAATTCCTCGGATGAATAAAAGTAGAGAGGGAAGAGGAGAGTAGAGAGGGGATTTTTTCAATAAACCTATGTGTGTGAACAATTGTTTCCAGTTAAATGATTTCCAAGCTTAGTTTCCATTGAATTATCTCGAACTGCTAATTGTGAAGAATTGTTTAACTGTGAGGCTATTACGTACTGATAATTCCATTCTTCTGTCTTTGAATTCTCGTAAATCGTTGGATAACCCTATGAACTCACCCCACCCGAAGGCGAGGTCTGTGTAGAGAACCGAGGTCGTGAACAATGTTCAAATATAAAAATCTTGCTTAATAAAGAGACAAAATTGTTGTGCTTTCGGAACCTGACTCGAGGATTGGACATGAGTTAACAAAAAAAAGGATAGCGGAACCAGACTTGCACCCATGGTCAAGCTCTATACCAAAACCACGAGCAGAATCACAAAAGCGGGTTGCCCATATCACACCGCTTTTGCGGAGTAGGCGGTATTTCCTATTCATGAGCGATTCCATAGGGAATGTGACATGTGGTGAAGTGACCCCCCGAAAAACCACCATTTAACCTGCGCCTTCCCACGTTAAAGCCCGATGTTGGAAGCCGAGCAAAATTTCCAAGAGTCGTTGATTTGGAGATGGGCCATCGGACGGTGGTCACACGTTGAACTTTCCTGGAGGTTAAATAAGGTGTGCGGAGGATATCCAGGTACGATACGAGTGTTTGATTGGTTATTGATATATATAGGTGGGGCCGGATTATAATGAAATTTTTTAATTAAACGATTGGTGGATAATTAGCATAATTCTAGAGCGTGATTGTTGTAAGGCTGGGTGGTGAAATATAGAGCTGAAAGTTCATTACAAGTTATTTATTTAAAAAGAAACGTGGAGTATAAATACAAAGTGTTAAAAGTTAAACATTGGTTATAAGGCTTGGAGATAATATAAAGTCGGGAATATAAATTAAATTCCAACCATTGTGGATAGTATTTATTTATCAAATTCTACGAATTTCTACGAATTTGATAAATAAACCCGAAGAAAGAAGAAGTCAATTAAGACTCAGGCTGGAGGAAAATAACGGGGTAAACCAAGGGAAAATGCTGACAGAGCGATTGTAGACACAGCATCTCCCCTTAGGGGTCCAATTTCAGTTTTGTTGTGTCACACGATGATCTCTCTTCTCTCGCATTTACTTGTATTGAAGATCACTATTCTAGGAATAAGGAGTTATTTTCTCCAAAAATAACCCTAGCCAAACATTGAGAATGCATCAAGGATATCTTTCTATGCTTCATAAGTACATATGTTCTACTTCTAAATCATCTCTTGGAAGTGGTTGTTTTGCTGGAAATTATTCACCAGCTGGTTTCATACCAAAGTCTTTTTCACATTTTCAGCATCCAATACATGAAAAAGATAATGGTTTAAAACAACATAAATATTTGAAATTTTGCAAGAATTGTCTGGTACACTTTCAATATGAATTTTGAAGTCAAGTGCATGATGTTGTATACGATCAAGTGTCATTTTGAATGCCAAATGCTTCACAAGAAACTTCTCAACATGCTACCCTGCAGTAAGGATTAAATGACAATAGTGCATCAACTATTTCCATAATAAAAGTGCACCTCGGCCATAAGACTAAACAACTACAAATGTTGTAGATCTAACAAGACCACACAATCAAATGTATTCCACAAGGCCAATACTGTATGAAAAATGAAAAGGAGTTTGCAACCAAAAATACCTTAGGCAACTAATTCAATTAGATACACCAAACCATCAGCAAAAAGGAAAACCAGCCTACTTGGCCCCAAAATTTTCAACTGGGTCCTCTAATTCAACCAATATTTTTTCATTACACTGTTAATAACAATAAAATTTGACTCAGCCATAACTCTTTCCTTTTATTGTTGTGAAAAGCTTTATGCATCACTTTAATGTGGCTAGTCCATAGGCCAAGTAGACCAATGGGTAGCAAATATGTTTCTTTTCACCTTTGAGTTTTCAAATTATGCCTACCAAATCTAAGACATTTAAGAGGGGGAACTAATACAACGTTAAAAGGAAAACCAGAGCACACATCTACAAATTACTTCCTTAGCTACTGCCACACCATCATTAACTATTTTCGGAGAACCATGCTTGCTCTCCCAGACAAAATTTTTCCCTTCGCCCCAAGGGTGACTCCAACAAGATCAACAAGTTTGTTCACACCGCCTGCAAGACAAATTGACAATGCTTTCAGTATGTGTGCAATTGAATGCCAGACCATATGCCAAAAAAACCCTCCATGAAAAATTAAAATAACACATTAAAATCGAATATAAGTGGACAAGGAAAGATCCACCGCAGTGAAGTTTCACGTGCAGGTGACCTTCCTTCAAACATAATTTTTTCTCTGACCTGCAATTTTTTTGTCACTGAGCCATCCTTGTTGAAGTACAACTAATTTTCCATATCTCTTGTATTAACTACCTTCTCTCTATCACGTAATCTTAGAGTCCCTCTTCTGCTTGAGATATTAAAGGAAATTGGTGAAAAAACTGAAATATAAGACAATTGTCTGACATAATTATCAAACATTGCACCCAACTTCTTCCCCTTTCCATTGTTACCCAATGAGGTAGATGTGGCAATTGTTGTCATACTACCCAAAGCAGAGGCCATCTTCTCTTATTCTAAATATAGAATTACAAGATCTTCATATTAGTATGAACCTTAAAAAACATGACTCCCATTGCTAAAAACCACTTTTAAGTTGTAATAGGAAAACTAAACAACTATCGCAACTTTTGGAAACTTCTGGAGAATTAAGAGAGAAACAACCAAAGATAGATACAACCACAATCCTCATTTTAATGAGACCGGATTATATATTTGCATTAAGATAATAGAAATAAATCACGGCTATATTAAGGCCAACAAAAAACAATATTTAACCAGTGTCTCTCACGGCCTTCAGGTTTCCATGCTAGAGGTTGCATATTTTTAATTTAAATTATTGACCTCTTGTGCCCATATATGAATGAATCCAATTGGATATCTACATCAAATGCTCCTTTATATCCCCAAAAACAAATTCCCTACTACAAGAGCACCAATATTGATGGATCACACCACACCATCCCACCCACTAGAAACGGTGAAAAAGGAAACCCGAGAAAACATCTGAAATATCTCAAGATGACTATATGGGTGGTTCTTATGAATCAACCAACCATTCAGAACATGCTCATCAATCCAAACCATGAGTATTATGTGACAATATTCAAGCAGGCACTGAATCAGATTTCTGAAGCTATGTTAGAGAAACCCTAAACTCTCACCGAAAATAGGTGAAATGTGACACCACTCAGAGATTTACATGTGCCAATTGGTACAAGTGGTAGAAAATTGGCATGCTCAAACAACGAAGTGATGTAGGAATGACATGAGGGAGAAAATATCAGACAAGCCTCAAATCTCGAGAACTAAAGCTCATCACCAACCTGAGATTAACAACTTTACATGATGTAACCTATGAAATCGTAAATGGAGAAATCATAGTAACAATAAAGTAACCTATGTAACAATAAAGTCGGATTCATCCTGGGATTGGTAAATGGAGAAATCATAGTGAACAACAGGAAACATGCAGAGTTGCTTACAATCAAATAGATGAAAAAACACATATATAAAACCTAGATAATAATCATGAACAAGCTTAATATTGAATTATGAATTGTAAAGGAACTTACAAAATGTGACATTATGAAACTGGTCAAGTGCACAAGAAAAAATATGTTGGGCATGACCCTGGTTGACAAGTTGTATTGCTCATGATGCAAGAGGATTTGTACCTGCACTGCCAAGTCAATCAAAATCCATCATTATCTATACAATAAATACAAGTATTTGATGTTGTATTTTTTACTCTAAGATGCATTCTTATGATAATGTTAGAACATATGTTGAAAATGTCAAAACATACCTGAATAAGCTCCTCTTCATTTCAAGAACAATTTATTGGAGTCGCCTGAACTTGGAACAAGCATCCCACGATCTGAAAGAGCAGCAACTAAGTCAACAGTGACTTTTTTGTTGCTACGTTGGATCGAGGGAGGTTTTCTCCAAGATTAAATCACTCCAATAAATTATTCTCTACTAAACAGGGCCAACCACGTGAACGTGGAAGCTCTTATGGCCCCTCCCCCCCCTCACATCACTCTCAATTCCCTAATACCCAATCTATATTTCATTTTTTACTTTCATAAGCAGAAAAAAAAATAGTCAATAACTAATAAAAAAACAATGCAACAAAAAGTATGCAAGGAAACATTGAAATTAGTGCTTGACATAAAAATAGTATGATAAATGATTTTTTTATATAATGCAAAAATGTTCCAAGTATGGTAACATTTGTCTTATAATAATACAATATTTTACATTATCAAATTTTCTTTTTCTTATTCCTATTTCTAAAGCTCCTAATTACATCATCAATATCATCGTGATCTCGCTCCTATTTCATGCCTTTCGACCGCACTAGCTGACCCAGAAGCGTAGTCACAAACTGTCTCATCCAATGACGGGGCATTGCCTACAAAAATAGATAATATTAAATTTTAATTTTCAGTTTTTAAATATCATTGAACTAGTTCAAAAATATTAATAAAAAAAATTGCATGAGATTATTTACCTCGGTGCAATTGTCGCCATTGGGATCAACTGTCTCCTTGGTTTTCCTTCTGGGTGGTAAGATCCTCAAGGGAAACATTCTCAATAATTTAAACAAAAAAAGTTATAAGGACAACCATAAAGGTATAATTAGAAAAAATTATAAGTGGAAATTAATTACTGTCACGGCCCTCACTGATAGTAGCATTGTCAGCCTGGTCCCCACTACAATGATCATGTTGCACGTGAGGAACATCTACATCTGGCTCTACAACTGGGTTATTTTCCTCGTCGGCAGTGCTGCTCCCCAGATTTAAAAAAAGTTGTTAGAAATTAAATTTATGGATGAAAACAAACATATTGAAAGGTTAACATTTTACCTTATCAGGCATTCTAGATCTTGGGACCTGCCCCAAGCTTCTACGACGTTCAACTACGACTTGATAGCCGAAATGGAAAGTGATACTTTTATCTTCCTCTGTGGTTTTTGTTCCGAAGTCGTAACCCTACATTACATATCATTGTGTATTTTTAATGTTATTTGATAGGATTACAAAAACGTTGTAAGGCGATACAATTAATTATAAGATGTTTAGCTACTTACAATTCGTGCAGCTAATTTCAAGTAGCCGTCGTGGCCTAGCTTGTGATGGCCCTTTTTTCAATCCTAGCTTTGGTTGCCTTCGAGGTGTCAGGAAACCTATCATCAAAATATTGAAGTCAGATACGACGTAGCACATTTTTATTTTAGACATAGAGAAAATTAAAGATATTGAATTAAAGTTGTAATTTACCTTGCGGGTCCAGTTGGAATTTTTCCTTCTTTCTTTGCCCTTTTCTCTTTTCCTTCATGGATGAGTGCTCTCCACTCACTCTCTAGAACTATGAGAGCATGCTCGTATCTAGGGTTAAATTACAATTGCATCCTATAGGTGTCCCTGGTATATTTCAAATATTTGACAGCTGCCCAAGCCACCACTGTTCTGTCAAATGTCACCACCCCAAAAAGGGCTTCTAGATAATCTAGAAGTTCTTTTTTGAGGTCGGAATTCTAGGAATTCCACCTTGTGCGTATGGTTGGGCCAAAAATTACCAACGCATGGCTCTCCAAAAACCTGTAGAACTCATTTTTTCCTACACAGAAAAGAAGATATTATCATTAATTTAAAAATAAAAATCATGATAAAATATGTTTTAGATAGAGTACATGAAATAGTTAAAATATTAAAACTTACCTGGGAGTTGTACGTGTTTTATAGGGACACCATCATCGTTCACCAACAACGTGCCATTAATGGTCCCCGTGGAGCTGACACGTGTAGCTCTAGGAAATGCAATAATGAAGTTGGCCATATCAGCGTCATCACTACCAATGCGTTCAGTGGTTGGCTGGGTGTCTGCTTGGGAAGGGTGTGTTTCTTGGCTGGCACCTAAAGGAGTAGAAGGTGTACGAGAGTTTTCATGGGAAATATCTTGCCCTTGTGTATCACTACCACGGACATCGAGTTCAGCAACTGTCAGATAACGCTACATACAAAATAAATTTTTGTTAGTTTAGTCAATGTAAAAATTAAAAATCAAACTATCATAATTCATCTCATGTAGAAAAAAAAACATATCCTTTTGATTTTTTATTATTACCGGATATGTTTCTAGCTGGGTCATAAGTTGTTTTATCCTCTCTTCTGTTTCAGGTGTTTGAGGCGTGTCTATCAAAGTATCAAATTCCAACCTTGATTTTCGCGCCCTTTTTCACAGCAAGAGAAATGGAGATAGGGATGAAGAAAGCTCTTCCTCATAGAGGGAATCATCAGGTGTACCATGGCCAGGTGTCTGCATATTTGAACAAAATTAATATTATTTCAATTATGTAAATAACTAAAATACCTGAAGATAGAGCAATGCTGGCACTTTACATGTTCTTCTGCTGGCCCCTTTCCGCAATCATCCTGTCTCGGGGTTGTTCCTGTACTGCCCTGATCAATGTTAGTATGAATCTTTCGTAGTAAAAGATCACTTTAGCTACGCATAAAAAATAGCCCTAACATCAATTATGGCTGCAAATATCTTTAAATATGCAATTAGGTGATCCAAATAATGCTGCACAAATCCAGATCTAAGCATAAAAGACATTAAGCAGTAAAAATAAAACGTGGCTCCATGCATCCAATAGACAAGACAAGAACAATGTATTTGAAATAATTTTTGGCATGTATTGCAGACTCCGAGAGGAAAACAAGAAAGGTGTTTCTGATTCTCCTCAATGGGATGGGTTCTTGAAAGTCCTCAGCATTTCAGATCTAAAATTTCTCTCTCTTTTTGGTGTAGAAAACCCAGACAAACATAGAACTCAAAGGGAGCTCACAAGGCAAAAATGGGGAATGTGACCAAAATTATAGATCTAGAGTGATCTAATGCAATGAAAGGTGACTAATGAATGGGGAAAACCCTTCTATTTATAACAAAATATTAGGGCGGTCTAGAACTTGGTGCATGAATAAAATATTATTAATCAAATTCTAGAACAACCCTTTAGGAATATTTTATTATATTTGTCAGTGGAGGGAAAAGGATTTTTGACTTGGGTCAATTCCTATTTATAACAATAAATAAATAAATGATTTATTTATTATTTTAAGGAAATGGTGGGAATATAATTAAATAAATAATGATTTAATTAATTATTTATAAATGATTTAGTCAAATTTAACTAGGAATATTATTTAAATAATGATTTAAATAATTTATTCCTAGGAAATAATCAAATAAATAAGGATTTATTTAATCAATTTCCTTTTTTTGGGTTAAATATGACCAGGAAATATAAAAAAATATTGATTTGTTTATTATTTCCTTTTGGGGTTTTCTATTTAGACCATAAACAAGTTAATAAAGGTGTTTTACTAAGTTATTTCACATAGTGAAAGCAATTTTACTTAGGGTAAAATTGGTCTTACATGGTGTACTTGGGTTAATCTAATGATAATAGGTTAGATGACCAAAAAAATGGTGTAACACACTCCCCCAACATACGAGTGTTAGGAGAAAATCGTATGACCGAAGTATGTTGTAAGAACTCAATCACTAGACATCAAGAGGGAAGTCAGAGAGAGAAATGTAAGGTAGTCTAATGTGCTAAAGGACTAGACCCTGAGGAGATGAGACTTACAGGCGCAACAAGTCTCTAGTTTATGAAGTGGTACCTATGCTAAAGGTGGCGGGGGAGGCATACCTATGCCCGCCGAGACAAAGTACAAAAGAATAGTATGTCTAGTAAACAAGGAACCAAACTATAAAGTACATGTTGGCATAAATACGAGCCAGAAAAAATAGAATGATAAATCCCACATACATGCTATGCCTAGAATAATAGTCAGGACTTATACAATAATATTTTAGTACATGACATACAAATACAACCCAAATTCCCCCTATACACAGGGAAGGGCTCGCAAAATTTGACTGATACATGCAAATCAAAGAGGCGCTGCAAGCGGCTGAGGCCGATATCATAAAATGGGAGGAGCTGCATCAATGGATGAAATGAAGAATTCATCCAGGAATGTGGGGGGATACCTGTAGGGCCACCCCCTCATGAGGGTTGAGACATCTCACACACTCCCGCTAATCACCAATAGCTGTTGCTGCATCACTGGACCATCAAGTATACGGATCGTGATCATGTTGAAAGGAGCTCGAACCAAGGTACACCGCCCTCTAGACCTGGCTTCTGGATTAAATGAGATGATGTCAACAGAAGGAGGGCCGCCATAGGTGAGGCAATAAGGGATCCCTAACTAAGGCATGAGAGAAAATAGTAGAGTGACTAACAGGCAGACACTAATGATGATGATGAAATGAGGGATACTAAGTAGCGGATGGACGACTTCCCTTGTTAGAGCATAAAGGGCATGAATGGCTTGGAAGCGACTGACACAATATCATGGGGGATCGGGGACAATGGTACTGAAGGCAATAATGTGCAACACAAGAGAGGGACCAAGCCATGAAGGATGGAGGACTATAGCGGGATACAAAGGGACTCGAGATAGACTCCATAACAGATGATGACTCAAATCGGATGCTCTAAACAAGGGCGACTCGATGGTGCTACCACACAGTAAAGGTCCAATGGGGGATCATAAAAAAATGAGTACAATAGGGTATCTCATGATGAAGATCAACACGAACAAAGACAAGTAAGGAGGCAAAGTGGTGCCCCAAGTAAAAGTGGTGTAAGTGAAGAAATTCGATTTTGAGGAGGGTTGAAGAGACCCTTCATGGACAAAATGTGTCCTGGTGAAGTATCAAAACATGAAAAACTAATAGATGCCCATTTGAGTTCTTGGTGATAGCTTTCCAACGGTGCAGACGGTGTGTCAAACGGGGCTACGGTTTGGTCGCAGTAGGCAAAAGAAAAAACAAGGGGTTTTTTTTCTAATAAGGCATTTTCTCTCCAAAGTCATTCATTTGCTTGTGTAGCTATGGTAAATGTGGAGAGGAGAGAAGGCCCTAAATCTTGTGGCAATCGTAGCGGAAAAACCGACCATTGGAATCGAGATCCATCAGTTGTAGGTAAGAGGCCTAATCCTACTCTTTGTTTTTGATGGATTAAAAGTTCAGATTAGGGTCTTAAATCTTAGTAACAACTCCTACCTCATAATTATGGCCGGGTTGCACTTTTTGGGGAAAAAACTGCGACCTGGGACACAGGTTTGGGCTAGAAAAGTGCGACCTAGCCCAGGATTTGGCAAAAAAGTGTGACCTGCTAGATGGAGGTGGTTTTAGTGTTTTTATGGGCTGAGATCCAGTTTTGGTGTGATTGAATGCAGTTTTTCTTATTTGTAGACTGAAAAAGATGATGGTTTTGTGCAGATATGGCAGATATACGGATCAAGTGGAGAGAGAGAGACCTAGGTACATTACAGACGGAAATCCAAGCGGATTAGGGTGTCTGTCGTGCATTGGCCAGGTTTGGGGTTCTGAAATTTGTGGAGAACCCATTGATGAGGGCTGGGGAGTCCTTGTTGGCCCAGATTGTCAGTTATTGGGATCTAGATCATGAGGTGTTTATAGTGTAGGGGCACAATATTGAGCTGACAGTCCAGGATCTATATTTCCTGACTAGTCTCCCACAATTAGGGATGGTGGGAAATACATAGCTAGTGTTACCACGAGGGTGTAACATCATGTAGTTCGTAGAGTGACATTGTCGACCAAGTGTCCGAGTAAAAGGAACTCGGATATCAATTGGGGATCTAGAGAGGTTAGAGACCCAGGCAGTGGCAACAGCAGTGTTGTGGATCTTGGGCAGCCAGACACTCCATCACATCACTGGAGGGCAGATGATGATTGTAGAAAGTGTGTTGAGTGGGACCTACTATGGGTGGGCCCAGATGATGTTGGTGGCGTTGAAACGATAGCTGTCGCTATGTAAGCAGCAAGTGAACCATGATTGTGTGTATGGGACTGTATTGTGCTCCTTCTTTTTTGAGAAGATCTCGACTTTACGACCTCATGTACAACTACCTGATGGGGGTCCGAGAGAACCCAGGATGCGTCGGTGGGGCCGACTACTGTGTAGAGGAGGGGGAGGGGTAGTCAGATGAGTGTTCCGACCAAAGTTCTTCGCCCATTGGGATCAGATGCCATTGTATATAGACGACTAACCCTATAGTGGGATGAGTTATTGGGGAGATCCGGACAAGCCACTTCTGTCCGGTTGAGTATGGGGGCCTGATGGTAAGTGACAAGTAACTAATCTGTTATGTGCATGTTAAAGTTTGTGAATAGTATGTATGGTAATGATCCTTATACTTTTTGGTATGTAGATATAGCTCCGGTGAAACCAGCCAGATATATGGGACGACCTGTATTAGGTGGGACTAAAGGTGCTAGTAAATCGAGAACAACATAGAATGAGGAGATTGCCGCTCTTTTGGAGGACATTCGTCGTAGATGTGAGGGGCTGCTGACCAGTGTGTCGGAGCAGGGTTGGCAGGACTTAGACGACCAGTACATAGAGCTATGTATTGGGCTACCCTCAGAATGGCGAGGTATCATGTGGCGCATGGTGATGGCTGGTCAAGCTATGCGTGTTCTACGAGTTATGGGAGTAGAGCCATTGGCTCGGGATCCTCCAGAGAGTGATTAGATGTAGCGCAGCTGGTGCCCCCCAGTGTGTATGTAGGGGCAAATGGTGCCCCCAAGTTTTTAAGTTTTGTTTTTTGTAACATGCTATGGGCATGTCATATGTTTCAGAGTAGATGGACTCTAAAAACATGTTATATGATATATATTATGTATATACATTTTGTTGATGGTTTGAAATGTTATTGTCTTGTGTGTGATAAATGCTAATCTAGAACATGATTTGCAATTTGATCTACGTAGTGATTTTGACTTCTAGGTATATGGTTGAAAGTAATGAATCTAAATTCACGTATCAAAATTTCCACTCGTAAATATTGTCTAAATAGGATAGCGTTATGCACACGATAGAAACCATTAAGTTATAAGACAAGAAGTAGGGAATCTAAACGAACGTGCAGATGGAGGATGCGATGAGAGAGGGCAATGGCTAAGAGACCACATACTGCATTATATTTGGCCTGATTATTGGTGGCATTACCAATGTAGACCCCATTTTCAAGAATGAGGGTATGCAAGGGGGTAAAGATGGCCCATGCAGTCGAGGTGAGATTCCGGGAATAGTGACTTGCCCCATCGGCATAGCCAATATAATGTGTGGATGAGAGGGCCGGCGGAATAGTGTCACAAGACAAGGAATGGGAGGAAGGAGAATAATTATGGCAGCGTGAGTATAGGGTAGACATCCAACGACAACTACGGGAGGGAGTAGTCTGGGTAGGATGGCTAGGACTCGTAGGTCGAATAGAGGGAGATGAATGAGAACCATGGGAGGAAAAGCGGGAACTCATGCTGCGAAGGACATCATAGATACAGATGGTATTATCCTGGTTACGGGAGGAAAGGGAAAGGTCGAGGAAACCACACGACACTGCAAAGTTACCAAAATCATCAGTGTGGGAAGAAAGGCACACATACGGATCGTCACGGGAGATGACAGAAGAACAAGTAAAAAGATGGTCAAAGCATGTAGAGCCCAAGGATGTTGCTGAAGGAGAATCAAGAAAAAAAGATGGAGTGGATTCAAAGGGAATGTACTCCGAGGTTCGTGTGGATGATGAAAGGTAGAGAAGGGGGGCAGCAGGTTCTGAAATCTCAACATCAGGGGGAGGAATGTTAATGGTAGCAGGGGTATCCTCGAGTAAGCCTGACGCATATTGAGCAAGGATAGGAGAGGCGGATTGATTTTGTTCAACTTCTTATTCACGAATGACCTCTAAAGAGGCTTAGTAATATGTGAGGTGAGGGAAATGGTGAGAATAATGGCCATGGAACCCACACAGAGCAAAGGGTTTGTTGGTGCGAAGATTCTTTGGGTTCTTGGCAGCGAATGAGGAAGAAGCAGAGGGTTCATGGACCGTAGATTCAGGGAACGCAACCTTAACCATTGGTTGGATATAGGGCAACTTAGGACAAGTATCGGTGGCATGAACGATACCATCACAAAAGGCACAAGGTTTGGGGGGTGGGGGAGGGGTTGCGTCGGGTATGGTGGCCTTGTCTTTGGATGCCCCCTTGCGAGCTTTTCGTTTCTTGCCTGTAGCTGACACAACATGAGGATGGTCTGGTGGAGGGGCTAGGGGCACTGTAGGAGCAAAGGGAATTGGTTGAACCGGTGTCACAGAAAGGTATGGTTTGGGGTGGCCGGGTGGGGTATCGGATGGAGGAGTAAGATACCATACAGGTATTCCCAAGGTCAAATTAGGGAGGGATAGGGTGGCCATGATGGGAACCGAATAGACTTTGGGAGGGGGAGCAAGGAAAGGTATCTGACTGGCTGGGTAATGGCCAGGAGGGATGGTTCCCATATGGTGGAGACCTGGGGGAACCGATTCAGGAGGGTAGGGAGGTTCCTGAGTGCTAGGTGGGTGGGAAGGTCCAGGCGAAAGAGGTTCGGTCAGCTGAGGCGAAGGGATAGGAGCAGGTTGTGGCGGGTGAGATTGAGGTTGCTGACTAGCCGAAGCAGGTTGTGAAAGGTTAGCCTAAGACGATTGCATCATGCAAAAATTTTCTAAGCTGGGATCAGAGACAGGAGGAGGGGGAGGACCCAAGAAGGTGCCAAGCAAGGAGGAGTCTTTGTAGACACTAGGGGAAACACTAGTCAAAGAATCAACAGTTTTCTTATTGGTGACAACAGAGATGGTAGAATCAGGGGAGGTCTGAGATTTTGATTCATGATAGGACAACTGGTTGATGGTGAAAATATTCACATTATGAGGGAAAAGAATCTTGCGGTGGACAGCGCATGGGACGACAGACATGGCATAGGTGTATCTACGCCCCAAAAGAATGTTATAGTCAAGAGGGGCATCAATAACTTCAATGTCAACACAAACAGTCTTGCCCACAAGGGTGATAGGACAGTTACAGAATAATCCAATGGGCTGGGAGGCATGGCTATCCCACGCACATAGGGTGATTGTGGAAGGGGCCAGCTCAAGAGATTCGAGTTTTTTCCAAACCGAAGCAAAAATCACACATGTAGATGCCCCCTCGTCAATAATACACTGAGTGACGTTGGCATTTCAGATTTTGACTGGGATTTGGAAAGCAACAGAAGCAGGGAGGGGGGGATGGTCGGACTGATGGGCATCGAAAACAATCAATTTTTCATTAGCAGGATCTACAGCACCCACGGCAGATAGTAGAGCCTTCTTTTGAGAAGGACACGACTGGAGGAGTTCCAGTGTTGAAATGGCAGCAGGAGATTGTGCCAGATCATATACTATGCTATATGAATGGGTAGCTCGACCAGAGGCAACGTTTCAGCATAATGGGCCCTTAGGAATCTTGGTATGAACCTCATCTTTGGGCGGAGGGATTTGCAAGGGACCATTGGGTGTCGACAGAGTCTTTGTAGGACCTGAAGATGGGGACTCGGTGACAGATGGAGCGGGAGGCGTGGAGTACTGACGAGACCGAGTTTGAAGGTTAAGGTCGATAGTGAGAGGCTGGTCAAAGGCCATCATGAGGATCTGGTAATCAGAGGAACTAGAAGGGGAAGGTTGAGTGGTTACTAGGGCATGACGTGGTTGAGTAGCCACGAATCCTTGTTGAGGGAAAGGATCGGTAAACACAGTGGGTTGAGAAGTAGCCTTATTGGGAGGGACAGTAGGGAAGGAATTTTGTCCCCGCATGGTGGCCAGAGACTCCCACATCTGCTGCATCTGTGGTAATAGGGGACAATCGTGAGTGTAATGACCATAAACATCGTAACAAGAACATGGCTTATTGGTACAAAGCGGCCTGCCCGGCTTGGGCTGAGAGCCTTGTGGCTGGTTGGAAGTGTTAGGGTCAATAATGGAAGGATTGGATCCATGATTACCAGAGGTAGATTGATTGCATTTCCTCTTTCGTTGAGAAGGAAGAGAATTAGTCGCGCCCTGCTGCGCAAATACTTGCCCTGGAGGGGGTAGTAAGTGCGGCTGCGGGGGTAGAGAAGGCAAGGGAGTGGGAGGTCCAAATGTTGGAGGAGCTGGGACATTAGGCTATGGGTAAGGACAAGGGTTAGGATGGGCAACATTGAGGTAAGCAAGAGTGTGGGAAAAAGGAGGAGGCATGTCGTATCCTAGATACATGCTACCTAGAGGGGGGAAAGTGCTGGAGGTGCTGGCCCCTCCTGGAGGGAAACCATAGCCCATAATAGGTTGAGCAGAGGTATGGGAAAGAGCTCCAATGATACTGTCGGCAGAGTGAGATGCCCCTGGGGTGTTAGGGCCACCGGGTTTGGGGAGGTCAGGAAGGACGGTATAAACATAACTAGATTGAGCATAGATAAGGTCATATTTCAAGGCTATTTGGAGGGTGGCTTCTTCGGTTTGGGGAAAGTGGGATGCAACATCTTTGCCAATGGGAGGTAAGAGAGAGCGAAGGAACCAGTCCATATAAACCCCTATCTTCAAAGGTGAGAGCTCGACATAAGCTCTGTCTTCTCTGCCATTCTTGGACATGAGAGGAAAGGTGGGTCGAAGAGGATTGACGAAAATAAGTCAATAGTTTTGTACCAATGTCGTATCGGAGAGGGAGCTGGAAATAAGATAAAAAGGCTTGGGCAATGGTCGCAAAGGTGGTATGGGAAGAGGTGGCCCGGTCAACATACCATTTAGAAGCTTCGTCGATAAGCGTGCATTGGAACAATCTAAGATGAATGGAATCGTCAGTAATGGAATTGGATGAACACCACATGTGGAAAGATCGGATATGGTTGGAGGGATCTTCACTAGCAAGGCCTTCGAACTTGGGAATGTCGGAGGGGAGCTTGGTTGGCATAGCAAGCCAACTGACATCGTGGCAAATAGGATCATTGATCAGCTGATTGAAGTCGGGGAGACTGAGACTGGCCATATAAGGGAGCAAAGGGAAAATCGAGGTAGGTCCCGTGGTGGTTCCACTAGAAACAGACCTAGCAGTAGAATTGGGGTTGCCACTAGCGCTAGGCCCTGAACTAGACATGTTGAAGGTAACAGGGGGAGAACTAGGAGTAGGGGGAGAACCCGAACAATCAGAAGAAGAGTTAAAGTGCGGACTCGAGGGAGGACTAACTCGATGAATACGAGTAGGAGGAAGTCGACCAACCAGAAACTGAGGGTGAAGGCCAAGAAGTCTCCGGGATAAATGCCTTGGAGGCGCAATGATGACAGGAAGAAGAAAAATCGACAAGGGTAGGGAGGGGAAAAAACAAGTGATGTCAATGTCGAAACAAGGGCAGAGAGGTGCAATGTCAATTGATTTTAAAGTATTTTATAGGTGGTGTTAACCAGGCTCTTCTTCACTTAGGGTCAGTGTGTGGCATGAGTTAATTTTAATTTTTAAACCCAGACATTTTGAGAGTAAAAGAAAAAGTGTGTTGCGTAACTGAAAATAAATCTGCAGTAAACAAGACTGTAATAACAGAAAATTAACAGCTAACAATGCATCAATCTAACCCAAGAAGGCGGGTCTCTCAAAACTAGTCTATAAGAGGGAAAAAATCTAATCAAAACACACTAAAAAGAGGCCAATAGATCTGAGATCGGGAGGGACAGGGATCTAAAGGAGAAATCTGCTAAAAAAAGGTGCAGAAAATAGAAAAGAGGTAGAGGCAAGGTTACTGCTACAAAAGAGGGAATCAACTAAAGATAGGAGGGACAAGGAGGTGACCCTAGAGATAAACCCAAACAAAACTATATGAGGTGATTTGAAAGGGAGAAGAGCTGATATGTAGGGATCTGAAAATGAGGCATCAGATCTGAAAAGAAGAAGGCTGAAACTCTGAAAATTCAGACGTCTGAAACAGCTAAAACTCGCCCACAAAAAGTGGAGGGTATTAAAGCGCTAAGGAGAAATATTCCCACTTAGTTGAGTGAAACAGATTAGAAACTGGTTTAAACGGGCAAAGACGGAGGCTGAAAAACCCTGACAGAAGCTTTAGACAAACCCAGAAAAGTTGTTGGAAAATTGCAGAAAAAAGTGCAGGTCGCAGGTTCTGACCTGTTGTCAGTCCAGGTCGCAGTTTTGGGGTAGAAAAGTGCGCCCTCCAGTCCAGGTCGCAGTTTTTGGGCCAATAAGTGTGACCTGCAGATCCGGGTCTCTCGGTAGCAGATTTCAAAAAAAGTTGTCATCTCAGCTGCGGCTGATGTCTGTCACCTGTGCAATAGGGCCAGAAACACACGAAAGTTAAAAATTTTAATGTTTGAGGATTTTAGAGGTGAAAAGCACCATAAAAATAGGAAAAACAGAAAATTGAAGATAAACCCTAAGGTCTGAAACAGCTAGATATGCAGGAATATATAAAACGACAGCGGTCACAAAAGAAAACTCGTGTGGAGTCGCCAATTGTTAGTATGAATATTTCGTTGTAAAAGATCACTTTAGCTACGCACAAAAAATAGCCCTAACATCAATTATGGCTGCCAATATCTTTAAATTTTCAATTAAGTGATCCAAATAATGCTGCACAAATCCAGATCTAAGCACAAAAGACATTAAGCAGTAAAAATAAAACATGGTTCCATGCATCCAATAGACAAGACAAGAACAATGTATTTGAAAGAATTTTTATATTGTATTAAAAAGGGGCACCTGAGAGGAAATCAAGAAAGGTGTTTTCCAGTTATCCTCAATGGGATGGGTTCTTGAAAGTCCTCAGCGTTTCAGATCTCAAATTTCTCTCTCTTGTTGGTGTAGAAAACCCAGACAAACATAGAACTCAAAGGGAGCTCACAAGGCAAAAATGGAGAATGTGACCAAGTATAGATCCAGACCGATCTAGTGCAATGAAAGGTGACTAATGAATGGGAAAACCCTTCTATTTATAACAAAATATTAGGGCGGTCTAGAACTTGGTGCATGAATAAAATATTATTAATCGAATTCTAGAACCACCCTTTAAGAATATTTTTTTTATATTTGTTGGAGGGAAAAGGATTTTTGACTTGGGTCAATTCCTTAATTTATAATAATAAATAAATAAATGATTTATTTATTATTTTAAGGAAATGGTGGGAATATAATTAAATAAATAATGATTTATTTAATTATTTATAAATGATTTAGTCAAATTTAACTAGGAATATTATTTAAATAGGGATTTAAATAACTTATTCCCAGGAAATAATCAAATAAATAAGGATTTATATAATTTGTTTCCTTGTTTTGGGTTAAATATGACCAGGAAATATATAAAAATATAGATTTGTTTATTATTTCCTTTTGGGGTTTCCTGTTTAGACCATAAACAACTTAATAAAGGTGTTTCACTAAGTTATTTCACATAGTGAAAGCAATTTTACTTAGGGTAAAATTGGTCTTACATGTTGTACTTGGGTTCATCTAATGATAATAGGTTAGATGACCAAAAAATGGTGTAACAATCAGTCTACCACATTGCAATAAAATTATAAATGTAAAAACTTGAAAACAATATCTAACTTGAAAACACAAAATGAAAACTGAAATAATTTCTAATAAGACACCGGAAGACAAAGTTAGAGTTTCAAATATTCCTTGCATTGAATGCAGTCCTGGAAACATGTCATTGCACATTAAGGCACCCAAACAAGAGACAAGTTGACAATGAGACAAAACTGGGTTATTTGTAGTGAAATTTTAAAATCTCAAAAGGTATATTAATTATCGAAACAAATTAGCTTCATAATTAACCTCTTGAAATATGAAATCAAGATTCATATTAGCATATTAAATATGGATTCATGTTAATGGAATATGATCCAAGTTTGGAGTTACACCTTTATATGACATGATATCAAATCTTTGGTGGTTCTAATAACTCCATTATTCTTGCTAAGATCTGCCTCTCTTCTTGTTTAACATTATTTTCCCATTAGACCTATCTTAAAATGTTTTTTGTTCTCTTGTGTTGTAACTCCATGTAGAGATAATTATTTGGTATCTATTAATTACCTTTGCTCAGGGATTCTTTAGTGTGCAATTATGCCTAAGGTTCACACAACATTTGAGCTTCAAGAAATAAATGAGATATAGGTTTGAGCTTGATGTAGTAAAGAATCCTCTTGGAACACCTAGTGGATGTCAACCTCTATATAAATTTTGATACATTAGAGCCACAACATAAAACACATGCAGATTGGGAAGGAGGAAAAACAAAGACCTTATATGAAGAAAAATCTGTATATGACCCTATATTAAAGACTGACTACTGGGCTGACTATTGTTTGGTAGGGAAATTATACTTGAGAAAGAAAAAATCTCCATTTTAGGAGTTGTATCAGCTGATCTGGATGAATGTGGTGACAATTATATGTATGAAGTCTCTGAAAAAAAGGAAGAGTAGGTTCCACTTAAGTATTTGATGAGAAAAATTAAATATGAGAATAGAATTCTAACTTTGAAGAGAAAAGTGGAATGAATTGTGATTCTGGACCGCCACTTGAAGTCTTAGAATTATTTGTTGAGGGCTAGAAATGAATACTTTGTAAAGGAGACATAATATTTAAAATAAAAAGTCGAATGTTAGAGGATGCATGTAGCATTTATGAAAACTAAACATAGGAGGGACAAGAGGCAATTGAAGAAGATTCAAGGCACAAGATCAGAAATCAACATCCTAATGAAAAAGTGATGAAGCTAGGGCTTCAAAATTTTGGTTTTTTATGGAGTCATTTGGCACACCCCTATTTGTGTGAGGAAACAAAATGAAGTCATGTTTGGGGGATGTAAATCATATAAAATGTCTCATTTTTTTTATTTAATACCCTCACCACTCCCCTATTTTACCAATTTTGAAGGATATGCCTAGTATTTCCATGCTCTTTTGATGTAATCTGGAGGATTTGAGTACAAGTTGCTTATTGTTATAAATGTGGTAGGTACATATTTAATTTGGATCAAAATGCCTCATTTATTATATTTTTATAGTTTAAAACTTTTACAAGTCACTTACCTAAGTAGGTGTAGCTCTTGTACTCATTTTGGTGTTCCGAAACTAGTCATGGGATTGATGCACATGTTACCGGATTCTTGCACCAGTTACAGAGTTTGTGCACCATAGTCAAGGCACAATACTATTGGTTATTGGAGATATATAAATGGGATCGTGGCCAATTGGATGATTGAATATTTGTGAATATATCTATGAAATGAGATTGAAGGAATGTGTGCACCTACCCCACCCCTGCAGTCAACATAGTAGCCTGAGGAGGAAGTAACTTTTTTCTAAAGAAACCCTCACACAATGGACCAAATATTTTTAGTTAGATAATGGTTGTACCAGATTGATCACTGGAGGGACGTTGTTTCCTGTTTTTCTTTATATGTGATTGGCTTCATTTTGGCGAGATTTATAATGTAATCAAATTTTATAACATGAGTTAAAGCTTAGAGATAGGTTAGTGATGTTATGGTATGGTTGAATTGTTAGTTTGAATTCTGGTATTGCTTTTTCTCAGTTGGGTATGAATCACTAAGCTCATCATGTATTGACATACTAAACTTCATTAATACATAAGCTAAATGCTAGGTTCTTCTCTATTATTGTCATTTTTTATGTGATGATCTATTGTGTTCTGTAATCTAATATCGCTTTAAGAGGGTGCAAGATGGCTGGTCAAGGCCCAACAAACCAAGCTTGACATGCCTCCATTAGAATATTATCATGTGGGTTTTTAATCCCATATCTAGTGTGATTTTCTTATGGTGTGTTTTATCTACATGCAATCTAGTTTAGTTGTCTTTACGCTCTGTATTTTTCTATATATTTCCTTTATACCTTGGTTTTATGTTATTCGACGTTAAGATCTAAAAGGATAATCACCATAAGTGAATGAAATAGTTTAGTTTCTTTCATATAAACTAGGTTACACAAATCAAATCTCTAGCACAATTATATTTCGTATATGGTTAGTGGTAAATATAGGTTTAATGTTAGTTTGTTTTCTGGGTATTTCTAATTATCAAAGTTAAAATAGTTGGCTAATCACATATAAACCCATTTTTTTTAGGCATATAATGAGATCATATGATAGGATATGTGATCCAATCATGCATGAGAGTGAGTCAAGGCTTATTGCAGGAGTGAACCCAGAACCAACTGCCCACCTTAGATTACCATAAAACCAGTTTTTTGTCGATAGAAGGATATTCCAACAATATGAGACATGTGAGGAATCCAAAGCAACATTACACAAACACATAATAAATTCCCTATTTTGCATATTTTTAACACAAATTACTTGTTTCCAAAGTCCTTTGATGGATACTTCTCGCCAGAAAGTTTTTAAGAGGAGAGCCATATTAAAAGTCACAGTGTCTTTATTCCCCCAACCACCAAGGGTAGTTGGAGGATTAATCAAATACATGCTAACCAAATGGATTTTCCTTTATATACTTGTGCCAACCCAAAAAAATTGAGAAATAATGGTTTGTAATCTGTTGATCACACCCTTAAGTAACTTGAAGATGCACATCGACTAGATGGGGATGCTATGAAGGATGGATTTTATCAAAACAAGTCTACCCCAAAGAGATATCCACTTTTTTATCTAGTGTTTGAGCCCCTTCTCAATTTTATAAATGAGCCAACCCCAATCACAGATTTTGTAACCATTCGGTTTCAATATAAAGCCCAGGTATTGAAACCCTCCATCCATATTAACAAGAAATTGCAAATTTTTATAACATTTGGGACATTATAGCTAAAGGATTGTTGTATGATTACCATTTTGGTGGTCGAACCAACGGGTCCCCTGCTAAACCCCCGAACCAACGAACAGCTGACCGGTTGAATAAACAGTCGAACTCTCAGCACCACCGTTGTAGAGATAATGAAATCGATTAGGTCGAACTCTCAGCGCCGTTGCAGAGATAATGAAATCGATTTTGTAAGAATTGTTGTAAAAAGAGCATCTGGGTAATGAAATTGATTGGTTTGGTGTGACATCCACTAGATATATGGTACATTCCTTTGATATTAGTATATAAGGATAAGTATTTTCATACAATTCCTCTTGTGTTTTTGACCATATGTGTTTTATCGATATGATTTACAATTGATCCCTCTAGGTTGAGACGTTAACCCCTTCTTTACTACACATTGTAACTTGCACATGAACTTCTACCTTTCATGCACACCTTGAAATTATGACATCCCCTCGCTTGATTTTTTTATGTAACTAATTGTATATATGTGTTTTAATTTTTATAATGTTTAAATTTTGAAAGACATATGGAGAATTTAATTATTAGTACTTTATTAATGATAATGAATGATTGAAAAATTGTATTTTAGATGTTTATAACAAAAAAGGAGGTTTGGAAAATTAATGTTGGAATACATTTGGTTGAAAACAGATGAGGTTGCAAATTGATGGTGAATATTAATTACCTAGTAATAAGCCTTAGGCATCTAATCCGAATAATTATATTTATTGTGAAACTATGGAGTTGGCCAATTAATTATTTCCATAAAATATAGGATGTTTCCTTTAGGAGTGGGAAAAGAAGGCCCATTAATGAGCTAGAAATTACCTGCCACCTATTGGTGAGGTGGAGGTATTTACCAACTACAAAAATGAGTGGTAGATGGGAAATAGACAAAGATACTTTTTCTATTTTTTTTGTCTTCTTGTTGGAGGGGACTCACGATGTTTGAGGAGAGGTTGTGAGAGAAGCAAGTGAAAAGGAAAACACAAAAGTATATTTGCAAGCCTGTGCTTGAGGGGATAACTTCGGGGAGAAGTATCAAGGTTGGGTGGAGCCAAGTATTCAAACATATATTTTCCAGACAACAAATTCAAGTCATTATTCTTGTCTTATATTATGTTTTTAAGAGAAATACATAATTATGTTATGCTTCTAATTCTATGTAGCTTATACACTGCTAGAAATAATGACAAAATGAAATAATTAGAAAAATTGTTCCTTATTTTATTATTTCTAAGAGTATTTTGAAGAAATAGGTAAAAAGAAAAGGCAAGGAACTGTAGTACTGATCTACAAAGGCGTATATCCAGGAGGGTTTGAGTCGATTAGAAAAGGAAAGGAGCTGTAGTACTGATTACATGCAGGGTAGCTATAGTGATTAATGTAAAATTTTGAAAGGCTTGCCATGATTAATCCGAAACCTTTTTAATTTTTTTGAAATTCCTATTAAAACCATAGTTTATGGCGGTAATGCTCCACCATATAAATAGGTATTAAAACCTTTCAAATGCCAACTTAGGTTTGATTTAAAAATGGCATATAAATTTAATTTAGCTTGTACAATAGTAAGGCCATTATTTATTGGTTTGAAATAATAAACAACATGCAACAAAACCACATAATTAGTAAATTATTTAAAGACAATAATTCCTACATATTAAAATATAAAGTTATAACATACCAACTCATACTCGAACATAACATCTGTATCAATATTCTTCTTCTGTATCTTCTTGATCTTCATCCAAATGATCAACATCTATACCAATGGTGTTGAAATGATCGACCATGTCATCATCATCATCAATTATGTCTTTTTCAATAATATCCTCATCGACATCATCATCAATAATTGTTGCCTCATCTCCTATGCCTGGTTCATCTTCTAATATATCTTCTTCGTCTGTCAATGCATCTTCCTGCTCATCTGCCACTGCATCATCTTCTTCTTGATCAATATCATCTTCTTCCTCTACAGTATACTCTACTGTCCTTCCTCTTGGATCATATCTAATAGCAAATGACCATTCGTTCTCACCTAGAACCTCTGAGTAAAATACTTGTTTGCATTGGCTTGGAAAAACATAGCGATCTTTTCCTGCTTCAAACTACGATGTTTTAACCATTGGAAATCCATTGTCATATTGAATAAGTGTTCTATCATCATCACGAGCATTCATTCGTAGCCTATACCATTTGATGTCGAACAAAACTATTTTGAAGAAATTAAAGTCACACTCAAATATATCATCTAAAAACCCATAATATCTATTTTCAGATTCTCAAGGATGTTTTTCACTCCTGGAGGAAACATTAGTGACCTGGAATACTGCAGTTATCCCACTATTAGAATTTTTCCTTTTATCGTCCAACTGTTTAACATGAAATTTATGACCATTGCACCGCATAGCCTTGTGGTGTTTCAACTGCAATATGCCAAACATGAAAAAGATGCATTCTCAATTAATAATTAATCATATAATTTACACAGCATGAAAATTATCTGAAAAATCAAACTTGTTGTCACATTATAAATATAGTATAAAATAAGTAATGAATAAAATAGGTGAATTAATTGCTTACCTTTCTATCTTTCAAACCATATGCTAAATTGATTTCCCTGTCCGTAACGTTTCCATCTCCACTACGGTACGCTTCTCTAATCAATTTAGACAGTAGTTGCCATGATAACCTACCGTCATTACATTCTTTACATGTTTCAATCCATTCACTCATCCACTCAAGATTGTTTGCAATGTATAAAAGTAGTGCCTCATAATCTTCAGCACTTGAATAAAAATACAATAATTCACCAATATTAATAAATATTACTTATAACCATGGTAAATTATATTAATTAATAAACTATGAAAGAATAAGACCTAAATGAATATAATGATCATATACATGATGTAACAAAATGAAACATTATATGTATTATACATAATAAATCTTTTACCTCTCACTTTCTTCATTCTACCTTTTCCCAACAAGTGCTCCACTTCAATTTTTTTGATGGAGTTCACATCCCAAATACAATCCACCGCCTTCATAGCTGGCACAGCTAATATAGGAAGATAATGAATAATATACACCATGGATTGATATACCACATATCCCTCCACCATAGAACCCTCAAGTCGTGCTCTTTATCTAACCAAAGCCTTCAAGGATTTCAGGTGCCTCTCGACCATCCACATTGACCTTGTGTGTACTGGTCCACACATTTCAATCTCCTCAAATTAGTGTATCAAGTAGTGTTCTTGTGCATTGAAAAATGTTGGAGGTAGATACTTTTTCATTTCACACATTAGCCAAGGAATTTCTCTCTTCCAATACTTTATTTCATCTTGATGGATTTCTTTCAATGACAACCATCTGCAAATCATTACGCAAGGTTATTTCAATGAAACATAATATATATTTAATTACAAGTAAATTAATACAGCATTTCATTAAGTACGAAAAGAAATTGTAGCAATTAGATTTTGCGTATAAATCAAAACAAATTACCTCATGTATTTACTAAGACCATATATAGCTTGTTTGATGTTGTTTTCGAAGTCATTTGGGAGAGATACAGGTAGAACATACTATAACAATAAAAAATGAATCGTTATTGGTTTCCAAATTAAATAGAAAAAAGGAAAATTTAAAATATGTATTCAAGCAATAACATACAAAAATGTATACCAAAACAATTACCTTAACAAAGGTATGCCAATCATGTGTTTTCACCCCACTGAAGTCAACTTTCTTCGTTAATATATTATTTATGTTTGAAGCAAAACCTATTGGAAATTTAAATCTTCTAACGACCTCTTTTACATCATTGCTTTGTTGTTATATTAATAACCATGGAATATTATTATAATTTCGACCTCCATTGTTATTTGATCTGTCGTTCACACTTTTCATTGCATGATTCGATTTCTCAATGTCAGCACAAATTTTGTCAATTTTATCTCTATCATGTTCACCATCTATGGTTCACCATAACGTTTCTGTCACATTATTCCCGACATGCGTTGTATCAAACAAATGAGTTATTTTTAGGTACTCATAGTAGGTCAACCTTGCGAATTGAGAAGGATAACATTTCATTCCAGGTGGAAGTACAATATTTTTACCTTCACCGCGACGATGACCTTGATATCAAAGAATAAAATAAATCAGAACAATATTAATTATAAAATATAATAAAATAAATTCATTAGTTAAAACAAAAATTCCAAACATTACATAAACAAATAATATATATATATATATATATATATATATATATATACGCACACACACACACACAAATTACGTACCAGCT
Source organism: Pinus albicaulis (assembly GCA_034641835.2). Classification (NCBI taxonomy): domain Eukaryota; kingdom Viridiplantae; phylum Streptophyta; class Pinopsida; order Pinales; family Pinaceae; genus Pinus; species Pinus albicaulis. Next base: position 3,216,220 of record MU968426.1, on the reverse strand, counting down.
TCTTAACGATTATTAATTCTATTATATTTCAACGTCCAAAACTGAGGTGTCATTCTTCATGGTTTTAATCCAATTTCTTCTTTATCATTGAAAAGATGTTTTTCAGTAATACGATACTTATGGTTCCTAGAGAGGAAGTGCCTAAACTCATCAAACACCATCTTTCTTAAGTCTGGCGAATGACGATACTTCATCTTAGGGCCACAAACTGGACATGCAAATCTACCCTTTGTTTGAAGACCTGCAATTGATGGATCAATAAAAATTATACTATGAGATCATTTTTAAAACATGCAATATGGTATATCTAATTTAGATAATTATGTATTATATTAAAGTGCAACGAAATATTACATACCACAAACATGTGTTAGTCCTAGGGCATCATGAATTTTCCATACAAGCATTCCACGACATTGAAATCTCTTCTACTTGATTGGTTTAGTGATGTCATACATAGTGATGCCATGCCATAACTATATTAGCTCATCAATAAGAGGATCAATATATACATTCATATATTTGACCTGGTACTTACCTAATTGTTCAAAATTACGATACATAATAATTACTACCATGATATATGTATATATAAGTAAGCAAATAAATAAAATATATATTTATGCAAACAACGAGAGAAATGAAAATGTTACATTCAAAAAAATAATGTTTCAAATACCTGGAATAATCATAGTCAACATTATGTGCTCCCTCTTTATTGACATCCAAGGAGGAATGTTATTGTTGATAACAAAAATAGGCCACACTGAGTAAGTAGATCTAAGCTCTCCGAATGGATTAACTGCCATTGAAAGCCTGACATTACGAGGTTCATTTTTGAAATCTACATATTTTTCCTCGATTTCTCTAAATGCAAAACCATCTGCAGGCATTCGAAGAACACCATCTCCACTTCTATTCTTTGAATGGTAATCCATAAACTGTGCTATGTTGTTACACCTGAACATTCACTGCAAACGTGGAATTATGGGAATATGATGAAGAACCTTTTGAGGCACCTTTTTGGTTAGTTGATCTATTCGATATCTACTGGTACCACATTTCGGACATTCTGTTTTCAACGCATGTTCTCCGTAATATATAATATTATCTTTAGGACATGCATCTATAGTGTTATATTCCATTCCAAAGTGTTTCATAATAGCACGTAGATCTCGATATGTTCGAGGTAAAGTATTTGGCGATGGTAACAAATATTCACCCAACAATCTACAACATAAACAAAAACTAGTTAATGTAAAGATTATTAATCTCACACACACACACACACACACACACACACACACACACACACATATATAAGTATTGAATTATTATTTTACACATTTATTACAACTAAAAAAAGGGAAAATAATCAACATTTACATATATGTGATCATATATACATATTGCATACCTTAGGAGTTGTGTCATACATCTGTTCGACAAATTATTCATAACCTTTAAGTTCACCAACAACAATGTAGCAGAGATAAGAGTTGCATTTGAGTGTTCAAAAAGTCGTTCACTTGACCTTTCAATCAGAGGTACATCATAAATACCATCACTACTATCTCCACCATCATCATCTGACTCACCATACAAGTCTTGGAGCATTTGATTTGTCCCATCATTAATGTGAACTATCTCATTACTATCATCATGATCTACCTCCATGGGATCATTAAAATTACCGTCATCATTCGCTTCATGTTCCTCACCTTGTTCAACATCATTTCCAATACTAATATTTGCTGCAATATTCTCTTGTACTAGTGCAACATCATCTAATCTACTACTATTTAGCTATGGAAGCTAGTTGATCATCTGCAAAAAGTTGGGGGGCACTGTGCCTTTATGAAAATTACAAACATTAATCATTAAACATTAGTGCGCATATAAAAAATATTAAAATAATATAAAATTTTACGATATAATCAAAATGAAGATAGATAATTAATTACCATGGGATGATAGTCATTTGATGCACCATCAATGTGCCCATATTTCCTACAATGCATTGTTGCTGTTGCTATTAAAACTCTAACATTATTTCTCAAACAACATTTTTTGCAAGGGCAATAAACTCTACCATCACCCCTTTCACCCTTTTGAATTTTTTTTCCACCTCTAATGTTTTCTTCCATTGATGCAAATTATCCTATAAAGAAAATAATAATTATATTTAGCAATTATCTCTCTCAATGGTGTAGAAAATCCAAGACGTGTTGAACTCAATGGGAGCTCAATAAGCAAAAAGAAAATAAAAGTAGGCTTTTTACAAATTGTGACATTTTTACAAAATGTGGGCTTTTTACAAAATTGTGGGCTTTTTACAATTTGTGGGATTTTTACAAATTGTGGGCTTTTTACAAAATTGTGGGCTTTTTACAAATTGTGGGATTTTTAAAAAATTGTGGGCTTTTTACAAATTGTTTATATTTTTAATAAAATTGTCGGCTTTTTACTCCCAATAAAAAAGTGTATATCAATTTTATATATAATATTGAATGAATAAATTGAATTATATTTAATATTGAATGAATAAAAGTGTATGAATCAATTTTATATTTTATTTTACTCCCTTGCGATAGCCCATTTTATAATAAATTGAATGAATATTCTAATTCCAGTTTAACATAAAGCTGACAATTTCAATACTCCCTTTGGAAGCCCTTTCTCTTTTCACTGGTTATAACACCAACCAACCCAGAATTTCAATTCTCGATGCAGAGCTTACATATATGGTTCAAACCATAACATAACTCATTTACACCTATAACTGCCCTTCTATTAAAGCCCAAATAGATCTCGTATCCAAGGTTTCTCTTTTAATTTACACTCGCATGAACTTACCACTGTATATCAACAAACATTACATGGAACCTCCGCGGCATTAATTTAAATGCCAGCACCAACATAAATTAATATCTGATCCACATTTCAATTATGGGACAATTCACGATCAAAATTTCGAATCATAACTCAATGCTTTCCTTAGGTTCTCGCACCATAACCAACCAAGTTCGAATCATAACCAACCATCGCAAGAGAGACACTTTGCCACCAACCGTCATAAGAGTGACATGTCTCCTAACCATCGCAAGAGCGACACATCACCACCAACTGTCGCAAGAGCAACACTTTGCCACCAAACGTCGCAATAGCTACGCATTCTTCTAAACGTCGCAATAGTGACAGTTTCCTCCAAATGTCGCAATAGCAACACATTTTCTCTATAACGCCGCAATAACGACATACTTTAGAAATCCGTCGCAAGAGCGACACTATTTTGCAAACGTCGCAAGACCGACACTTGCCTCTAAGTGTCGGTATTGCGACACTTTCCTCTAAACGTCGGTATAGCGATGGTTTCAGGCGGGATTTGAAAAAAATGAAAAAAATTGGGGAAATTTCCGACATTTGGTCAAAACTGTTGGAACCAAGTGTCGAAATTTCCGCCAAATGTACTAGTGTCTAGTGTAGTCAATGGATCTTTAAGTTTATGTGTGAGGTGAAATGGAAAATAACTTTGGGAACCAAGGTAGGGCAAAGGGTAGTTAAGAATCATTTGTAAAATACCTATGAACAAGGAGGTATTTAATATTGATAAACAAAAGATACTAATCATGAGATAGGGCGCACCATTTACTCAGTGACAATACTTTTAAACAAACAAACATTGAAGATAAAAAATCCAGTAGAACACGAAAGCAAGACAACTTAACTAACTTCAATGATTCAACTTTCAAGATTTGAAAACATATAAGAAACATATAGCATAAATAAATGAAGAGGGAACGCCTAAACGTCATTCATTAAACTACAAAGAACTTTGAGGAAAACTGATAAGCATATTCAAAGGGCAAGATCGTAACAAGACCTCTTTGACTTAACCTATCAATCAATACATCAAAGAGAGATTTCAGGACAGAGTTTAGATAGCATTAAACAAGCAGGTCTTACCATGAATCATGTTTATAAACTAGAATATTAATCCAACAATAAAATAGAAAAGATTAGGTGGGCCTAAGGAGTAATGAAGAATTCTTTAAGCTAACCCAACAGAAGAAAACATGAAAACAATAGCTAACAGGAGGATTGAGGTGCCTCAAGCAACATTTCTCATCCTATACTTTTCTGAGCTATTGAAAAATAGAAAGATGGACATATGGAAAACAAGAAAAAACATGAACATATGAGAGATACATCACCATTAACTAAACTTAGGGATCCTGCAAGAAAGCCTTCATCACCATCAATCAAGGCAATCCATCCACAAGCTCCACAACACTAAATTGTTCTTCAACTTTCAAAAACCATGTATTTCTCTTAACACATCAAGTTCCCAACTGTTTAGAATGAATCCTCATGCCTTATATAACAAGCAAGGAAGAGGAAAACCAAAGAGAGTATCTAGAAGCCTATTGGCCAACAAGAAATATCCTAAGTTGTCCTTGAGGCCTTGCAAGGCCCAAGGCACAAAAATATCTAACAAATATCTTTTCCGGCCAAAAATAGCAATTAAAATGACTTTTAGGCCCTGACAAGAAAATGAAAACTTGCCAAACACACATTCTTCCTAGTCACCTATAGGAGCATAGCACACTATGTAAAAAATTAAAACTATGCTAGGAGCGCAGCACACTGTGTCAAAAATAAAAATTATGCTAGGAGCGCAGCACAGAAAGAGGCCTTTTTGCAGCAATGTTTTGGAGGCCTTCCCGATGTCGGAAAAGGCTCTGTGATGGCTCGTTGGAAAGCCATTGAAGTATAATTTCCAGATATACCTTATTTCTTCAATATAACCTCTGAAATTTTCTCAAAAAGTAAAAATTCCAAGACTGCAAGGAGTGCAACACATGCTTAGAAAAGTGGGCAGAAAGGTGAAAAAATGAGTGTTTTTTACTCTTTTAGGGGGCCAAAACAACTCCAATTGAGCTGAAAATTGGTGAGAATACTCCTCTAATGATGGGGGATCCAAAAATGTAAACCTATTATCTTGAATATGCCTTTGGAAAAAGCACATCACAGGGTGTGTTGCGCTCCTTGCGTCAAAATTTGCAAAAAACAAAAAGTTGTTCAATTTCTCTCAAAATTGGTAGGTAGGTGCCTCATGGGTCCCTGGAGACCTGTAGAGAAGCTTGGGCCAAAATACCAAACTTAGCTTGGTATTTTTCATCTTTTGGTGCCGGGCCCTCATTTTGGGCAGTTTTGAGTTTTTTCCTTGCAAAGTGGTTTCTTCATTTACAGTTCTCAGTCATTCTTCTTTGCAAGTTCAAATCTCTGTTGGCCTTCTCCAGTTTGGTCTCAAGATGTATGTTGGCCCTTTCAAGCCATGATTCCCTATTATGCTTAATTTCCATGGAAAGGAGTTCAGTGAGGGGAAATTGTTGCGCTTGGGCTGATTCTTGCTCCCCTTATCGTGCCAAAGCCTTTATTAGACCCATAGTTCTAGGCCTCCTTCTAGATTGACCCTCCTCATCCTCACTTTCTTCATAGGCACCAATGTACTCCTCCAACTTCACCTGTGCTCTTTGAGCCTCTTTCCGGTATTTGAGCACCCTTGCTTCATAGATGGCCTGCTAGCCACTCATTTGTTTGTTCTGCATTTGTAATAAATGAATGACATCCTTAGCTCTCTCTAATTCAGCTTCCAAATCCATGATCTGTGCATTCCTATATTGTAGGAGAGAGTTTGCAATGTTTGTTTCATTTTCCTCATCACTGTCTATGTGAATGAGCTCAAATTTTCTCTCCTCTTCATGATTGTCTTCTTCCTCTTTTATTTGTTATTTACCTTTTTCAATCATTTGAGATGAGGAGGATGACATGGTCCCTTGCCTTTTGGAGGCAGCAAACACATGCCTCACTCCTATTTGATAGGTAATGGGAAAAGGTACAACAAGTTACACTTGCAAACGTTGATCATAAGTGACCGTAGGACTGCTTTTCTCCTCATGTATTATCTCTGTGAGTGCATCCTTTTCACCTTGCCCTTGATTACCCTTTTGATAAGCATTCTCATGATCTCTTATGCCATCATTACTATTAAGACCCTTAGGACTTTCATCCTCTGTTTTTTCAATGCTAGAGGTGTCTTCATCATTGCTGGGTATATCTTCATTTCTATGACCGTCCTCTTCTTCATCTTTTGACCCACTATATTCACTGTCTAACTCAGCCTTTGTATCATTGTTTGCACTCTTGGTAGGGTTACTATCTTGGGCATTCTCATCAGCCTTTCCCTTACGGTGATGGTCATTTTCTTCTTCACTAGGTGATTTTTCTAGGTTGGCTTCTTCTTCACTATCCTGTTCATCATATTCATTGCTTGGCTCATGATATTCACTATTTTTCTCATTGAAATCACTTTCAAACTCTGATTCTTGGTTGCCTTTTCCATCTTGTTCACTATATTCTTTGTCCTCTTTGCTGCTTTCATATGCCTCCTCTCCACTGTCCTTTGTATTTTCAGTGTCACTTTCTTCATTGTCTACTTCTTTTCCTTGACTGTCATTTGTTTGTTGACTGTCACTAGGTTCATTGTTTTGGTCTTTTTGTAGCTCACTATTTTCCTCTTGATAAGCTGCCTCTGACCCTGTGTCCTTGGAATCATCCTCTTCACCTTCAAACCCATTGTTTTGGCCTTTTTTCTCATCATCTGGATGATTAATTTCTTCATTTTCATAATCCTCTCCCTCACTGCTTTCTTCATTTGCATCACTGCTTTTATCAATTTTTGTTGCATCACTTCTTTCTTCTTGGCCATCTCTTCTTTCTTCTTGGCCATCTTCTTCTCCTTGATTCCTTTCTTCATTTTTATTATCCTCTTCCTTACCACTTTCCTCATTTGCATCATCCTCTCCCTCACTGCTTTCTTCTTGGCCATCACTGCTTTCTTCATTTGCATCATCATCTCCATCACTTCTTTCTTCATTTTTATCATCCTCTCCCTCACTTCTTTCTTCATTTTCTAATTTCTTAGGGGAAGGTGAATGAGGAAGGTATATTTGAGGAAGCGATTCATGTGAAGAAGATGAACCAAGGTCAATGGAGGGTGATGGAGGTGTGTGAGGAGGATTTTTAGATGAAGATGGCAGACTTTGCAGAGGGATGGGTTGTGGAGTTATGAAATCATCATGGGCAATGAAAACCTCCCAGTGGATGCCTTGTTGTTCTAGTTGGTGTGAGACAATCACTTTGATGAGGGAATGATGAAAAATGCTTGACATTTGTTGGGATGGAGGCCTCTCTTGCATGATGGAAGACATTTTCTCAATACTTGGTAGTAGGGCATATGTAGCAGCTTGGTTTTGTTGAAGTGCATAAGGAGTCTTATGTGGTAGGAATAGACTCTAGAGAACATACCCTCGTAGGTGAAGTATTTCATAATGATATTCATTAGGAGAACATATTTGTCCAATAGATGAGAGAAGGGGAACATGGTTTTGCAATCACCTTGACAACTTGGTTTCAAGAATGGGCGATAGTGGCTTAGGTCCAGATGCATTTGTTTGAACCACCTTTCTCCTATGCAAGGTATTCCAGTGGCCTTAGAGATGGCATTGGTGGTCAACTCAAATTTCACCCCGGCTAGGTGTACTTGATGATTATGAAGGTTTAGGGAAAATAGCTTGGTCAACTGAGGGTGACTCTGGATCTTTTGTAATTTTTTACAGAATTAATAGCACCCCAATTATTGAAAACAAGAAAAAATAGTAGGGGATGTTATAAGCTCTTTAGTGCTTATAGGTTCAAACCTATTTGGCATCCCTCCCTTCCTTTGTTGCTTTTTAGGCCTTTGACTTGCCTCATCAATGTCAACATTCTCTTCTTCAGACATTTTGTTTTTTTACCCCTACCTCAAAATCCTTAAAGAGAAATGGCACTGCTTGTAGAATGATGTGACAATGGTGAATGATATGCTGAGGTTTCTAATTAGGTTAAGGCTCGACAGTGTGTAGGCCAAGTGTTTTCTTTAGGATTTCACTGCCTTCTCTAAACCAACTTTCAATTTTCTTTGTGACCTTATATTTTAGAAAAACATGAACATGAAGGAAAAGTTTAAAATACCTCTCTAAATTCCCCCACAAAAAAAAAATAGCTCAAAAAACCTTGTCGAGCGGCTCGGATCACCTTCTGAATGTGAAATTAGGCATAGGCTGCACGCTATGATAGGAGCGCAGCACAGATTCTGTTAGGTGGCTTGGGTCACCTTCTGAATGTGAAATTAGGCAGAGGCTGCACGCTGTGGCAGGAGCGCAACACAACTTCTATCGGGTGGCTCGGGTTACCTCCTAAACGTATTTTCGTGCAGAGGTTGCACGCTGTGGAAGGAGCCCAACACAGCTTCTATCGAGCGGCTCAGGTTACCTCCTGAACGCGTTTTCATGTAGAGGCTGCACACTGTGGCAGGAGCGCAACACAACTTCTGTCGGGAAGCTCAGGTCACCTCCTAAACGCATTTTTGTGCAGAGGCTGCACGCTGTGGTAGGAGTGCAGCATGGTGCCGGGTGGCCTTGAACGAGTTTTCGTGCAGAGGCTGCACACGACATTTTTTACAAGTGCATAGCGCCTTTGGATAGGAACACAGTGCCAAATGGAAAATAGCACAAGGAGACACTACAGAAGCGTAGCGCAGCAGCTCAGGAGCGCAGCGCCCAGAAAATTTTTCCCGAGGAATCTGTCGGAAAATTCGAAAAAAACCCTCACTCCTTCTACAAATATCCAAATGGTGAATGGAAGATGCTTTGTTGGAGTTTTTTTATACCCTTTGATAAAAATTAAAGGAAAAGCCCACTTTATAAGGTTTGTTCCCTTTTTATTTTGCTCTCTATCTTCCTTTGTCTCTTTGGTCCTGTAGGTGGGCAGTTTGATTAAAAAATTGTTCTTTTTACTGCTGGAGGCCTCTTAAGTTTCTTTTCAAATTGATAACCTTGCTGAAGAAGCCAAGACTATGCCTCTTACCTATATTTGGAAAATGAACCTATTTTATGACTTTTAACACCTATACACAACAAACTTATCATTTTTGCAATTTCTCCCTGTGACTGCTATTCTGCCATGTTTTCATCTTTAAGTAATGAAGAAAAAACCTCTTAGTGGGAGAAATACCCTAGCAGTAAGTATAAACAGCAACTTCGTATTTTGAGATGTGCCACCTTCATTTGAAACATTTCTTGTCTTAACCTTATCAATTTTCTTGTAAGAAAACACTTTTGATAGTCTTGTAAAGTGCCTTTCATGTTCATCTATCTTTTGCAGAATAGTCATTTGATAAGGAGGCCCTTGTTGGGAGTTCGACTGCTCTGTTGTAAACCAGGGGTATATCTATTTCTCAGGCCACTTGAATATGCCTCTAACTGTTCTTTAGAAAAAATACCCTTGAACTAACATTTATAGCCTCTTTTTGCTGATACTCTTCATCATTTTTATACCTTTGGTGTAGTGGAGTATTGATTTTCATGTCTGCCCTTCTTGATCTTCTTTAAAACTTCTAATTTTACCTTTTTATGAAGTGGAGTTAGTGCTTGTCTGCCAAACCCTAGAAGGTAGTTTAAAAACCCTTTGAAACCATCTGTTGTGATGAAGAAGGCTTCTTTGTCACTTTTTGACCATCTTTGTCCATCTTCCCAAACTTCTGAGTTTTTTGGGGATGCTTAGAAAAATCAAATAGTGTTGTCTTCTAAGTTCTCAAAGAAAAACTTATCAAACTCATTATTTATGTCTAAAAAGTCTTCAATGACCATTTGAAGGGGTGGAGGTGTCCTTTGCCTTTGTAACCCTGATATTTCTTTATTTCTTGAACAAAACAGTCATAAACCCTAACTCCAATCAAACCTATACCTTTCTGATTTCTTCTTGGTTGTGAGTGGTTTTCTTGTGATGGTGCCCCTTGTTGATCATGATTAGCCCCCTATTAATTTTTTACAAGCAAACAGGGGGTCAAATTGTCTCTGAGCTTTCAAGGAATGCATTCCTGCTGAAAAAACATCATCCTTGAAATCCCTTTATGCCCTTTGTCCTTTGATGAATCTCCACTATTGTTTCTAGTTAAAAACCTCTCTATTTTTGTGAAGATGAATGCCCAAAAAAGCCTCCATTTCCCTTATTTTATTCCCACTAATCCTCTATTTCAACACCATTTTCCCCTCCCCTAATTTCTCATTAATCCCTCATTGATCATTCAATTCCCCTTTTTTAACCTTACGAATACCCTTGGTTGTTCTGAAAATCCCTTTCCCTCTCTACTATTACCCCTTTTCGGCCTTAAAATGCATTGAAAAATAGCCCAAAACCCACTTTTCACCTTATGACAGGCTAAGCCCATTTTTAGGCTAGCCCCTTAACCACTTCCCCATATGCCCCGAGCGCTGAGACCAAGCGCTTAAGCCTTGGGCGCCTTATCGCAATCGGAAGTTTTCGCAGGGCACATTTCCTTTGTTCCTCTTGTTTTCCCCGATGTGATTGGACTATGGTCTATCAGCTCCCACAGTGATCCCCGCCATCGATCTATCAAGATCCGATGGCCTGGCGCTAATCGCACCGCACCCATCGCTTCTTCCCTTTCCTCCCTCCGATTTCCTGCCGACCGTCGATCTCCCCGCCAGATCCGACGGCCCAACGCTAATCACGTCGCACCCGTCGTTCCTGTCCATCCACTCTTCCGATTTCATCAGAGCCGTTGATCTGTCTCTAGATTGGACGCCAGTCGTTTAATTGCATCCCCGCTTCAATCACAATCGGAACTTCTTGCTGTGTCGCCCCCCCCGTCCCTTCCAATTACGATCCCCCGATCTGATCATAACCGTCCATCTGATCAGATCCAACGACCCTCATTTCTCCCGCTCCACCTCTTTTCCCCCATCCATCTTCTCGCCAATTTGATCTTCGCCGTTGATTCCCTTTGCGATCCAACGACTGGCGCTCAATCGCACTGTCGTCAATCAGAACTTTTTAAAGGTGTCACCCTCTGTCTCTCCCGATTGCGATTCGCCGATTCGATCGTGACCGTCCATTTGATCCAAGATCGATGGTCTACATCGCATCATGCTTGCACCCATATTTCTTCATCGGAGCCTCTTTTAACTGCATCATTTAACCTCCGTTGTTGATCGCCTCTTGCGATCCAACGGCCCAAAGCTAATCGCCCTCCCCCTTAGCCGGGTCCCACCACCAAATGGCCCGCGTTCATTCGCTTCCATCGCTTTTCTTTGTAAATCTAGCCAAACACTAAAATTTGGGTTTGAACGATTATTCTGGTCTATTCTACCAGTTTTCTCCTTCATTCACTATTTCAACCACCATTCCACAGGTTTTCAAAGCATCTCTTTCGCCACCTGGATTTTATAATTGGTTTATTTTATGATGCAGGTTTTTGCAGAGTGGTTAACTCACCCTGTATTCCATAATCACAGTCACTATGGTTTAGAACACAGAGAGGAAATTTCATCAATGGCTAAATATAGCAGCAAGTCAGAGTATCTGTGTCAAAGACCTGCCACGGCAGAAACGAAAGATTGAAGACAATTTGGGGATTTCTGATAATATTGATTATCAATAGCCCATCCTCCAAATTAAATTAGAATTAAAGAAAATCATGAAGAGCTACAGGAAGAAAAGCCTCTACTACCACATCAGAGGAAAATTGATTCCTCTCAGCCAACGTTCCGCCATTTGTGATAGCGACCGCCTCAACTCCACCTCATCAGCGAGCATTGTCAATTCATGATTCGGCCCTAGTGGCCTTTTACTTCCATTTTAGTTTGTTAATTTCAAGTTTTGAGTGGAATTAACCTTCCACTCCTCCATTTTTACTTTCTGTCAGAAACTGTTGTTTAATATTTTGTTTAAAACGGCCGTGAGCCTAGCTGTCAATGATGAGATGTCCCTTTTCCTCATCATGAATTTTGGTTATTTTTTATGGAGACCTCAAAATAATTACCAGCACGCGAGGAAGATATTTTTTCCCAAAAAATATCTTCTCGCTCATGTTTCTAAGGCCTCTATATAAGCAAGAACTAAAGAGAAAAAGAGGGGTTCCAGATTTATCAGAAAATTATGCAGTGAGAGAATTTTTGTATGCATTTTGTAGGAACTCTTATATGAATGTACAGAGCCCATTGGGTTTCAGTGAGGATGAGTTCCATCTGTAAGGAGGATTCTGGTTTTTGGTGTCTCACAGTTTGTAACTCTTCCCTTTATGTGTTAGTTTAATTTTTCATCACGTTTCATCCACTTTTCTTGTATCATGTTCTGGAATGCGAGTGGCTCACTGGTTTTCGGTATGAATTTATCCTAGTTGATACTCTTGCTTGAACCAGTCAAGCACTTTAAATATGGCTCAGGCATGATATACTGTTTCACTTTCCACTTCAGCCATACTTCTACTATATTAGCTTCTATGGGATGTTATTTTTAAAACTTTATTGTCATGTATGGATTCTTAACTTTGTAAGCCCATTACATGTTGATATTTGTTCCAGGATATCGTTCCAATGATAGTTAGTATTATCTCAATATTTCATACACAGTAAACACTTTCTGATCATCTATTTCTGTGAGGTACTTTAGAAACCGACCCTCTTTACAATAAGCTGCCTTTGAATTGTCTGATACATTTGTATTAGAGTATCACATCTTGCCTCTACAGTATTCCTTTCCCTATGTCAAGTTTCTGAAAGTTTTGGTCCCATTCTAATTAACTTTCTTGTTTACAAGAGATAGCATGAGAGCCTTTTGCTAATAAATCCTTATGTTATATCGTATGCTCCTTGCTATATAATATGTCCTAGGCACTGGTCTTTCACAACTCAAGGCTATCTCTAGGATTGACAACATGGGGAACGAAGTTGAGAAAAGTTAAATCCCTGGGCCTTGACAAGATCTTTATTCACTCTTCAGAAAGGTGAGCACGAAGAGTTGAGAGTTGTAGATCCCTCACCTTGGCGACTCCACAATTCCTAAATGATTAAAAGACTCCACTGGTGATCAGTAGGCCGCTGATTATCTTGGTTTCACGAGACTCCACTGGGAGACCATGTCGCAGTACAACATCAGTCATGCTGAAGACCAAGCCACTTCACCAATGGAAGACTCTGAGCAGTTTACAAAAATTCATCCAAGTTTCATAGTAGAGTGTCTAGATGAAATGTCACGTGGCTTGGAAAAACTGAAAGTGGAGGACCTTCCACGAGCTATTCTTTTTCTCAGCCCAAGTTTTAAACCTGTGCTTAAGAAAATATTTCTAGAATTGGTGGTTGAAAGATATGAAGCTGAGATCGAATTTCTAAACTCACAAGAAAAATCATATCAGTTCAGAGACCCGAGAGCCTTTTTGGAAAGTCTCCCTCCCCCTAAAAGAGAAGAGATTCCACTGCCTTTCAAAGTACAAGAAGAAAATGATCCAGTTCTCAAGAGCCACATTGAAAATGCAGTGGAAGATGCAGAAATCAAAGCGGCCTAGGACAAATATAGCCTACCAGTCATGGAAGGCCTGAAATAAAAACGTGTACATCATGTGTTCATTGATCCTGTGGAAGAATATATGGATGCCCTGACTAGCTCAAATTCTCTATCAGTGCAAAACATGTCAGAGCTCCATGAGGACTCAACAACAATGTACGATGAGTCCTTCAATTCAGAAGATGAAGAAGACACTCTACCCCAAGAGAGTCTTCTTCTCAATCTAATGGAAGAAGAAGAGATCCTGGTTGAAGCCTGCCTGCCAAATATTCATAACCGGGTATCTTTTCATGATCCTTATGCTCATTTCTTGCAAACATTTAAGGAAAGATCAAAGGTATTTTTAAACAGCATGTTGCGGACATAAAGAAATTTTTTTGAAGCTGCTGACGAAGAACAGAAAGAGTGGGAGCAACTCCGCCTATCTGGCCTGCTCAAGGAGCTGGGTAGAACATACCAGTCATGGGATCACTTGATGGACTGGTTGCATTGGAAGACAATGTTTGTAAGCTAGACTTGTAAATAGTCCAGTTAGAGTAGGGTAGGTAGGAAAAGATCAATAAAGCTCAGTCTGTGAGCATGTAGTTACTTGTTTTTGTTTTCTACAAAGTCCAACAAGCTAGACAGTCTAATCCTGGCTTGGATGTTTTTCAATTTTTATTTTAGAATGTAGAGTAGAAATCTGCTAGACAGTTTAATCCTAACAGATGTAGTTTAGGTAGAGAAAATGTGAGACCAACAGTTTAATCTGGTCTCATGGAGTTATAAGGGTAGAAGTAGAATAATTTTATTTTTCCTGTTTGTAAAAATTGATGATGTAGGTGGTCTGCGAAGTTCTCGACACGCCCAAGGATGAACGTGCCATCCCCAGGTGGAGCCAATGTTGATCATGATTAGCCCCCTATTAATTTTTGACAAGAAAACAGGGGGTCAAACTGTCTCTGAGCTTTCCAGGAATGCATTCCTGCTGAAAACACATCATCCTTGAAATCCCTTTATGCCCTTTGTCCTTTGATGAATCCCCACTGCTGTTTCCAGTTAAAAACCTCTCTGTTTCTGTGAAGATGAATTCCCAAAAAGGCCTCCATTTCCCTTATTTTATTCCCACTAATCCTCTGTTTCAACACCATTTTACCCTCTCCTAATTCCTCATTAATCCCTCATTGATCATTCAATTCCCCTTTTTTAACCTTACGAATACCCTTGGTTGTTCTAAAAATCCCTTTTCCGCTCTACCATTACCCCTTTTTGGCCTTAAAATGCATTGAAAAATAGCCCAAAACCCACTTTTCACCTTATGACAAGCTAAGCCCCTTTTTAGGCCAGCCCCTTAACCACTTCCCCATATGCCCCGAGCGCTGAGACCAAGCGCTTAAGCCTTGGGCGCCTTATCGCAATCGGAAGTTTTCACAGGGCACATTTCCTTTGTTCCTCTTGTTTTCCCCGATGTGATTGGAATGTGGTCTATCGGCTCCCACAGTGATCCCCGCCATCGATCTATCAAGATCCGACGGCCTGGCGCTAATCGCACTGCACCCATCGCTTCTTCCCTTTCCTCCCTCTGATTTCCTGCTGACCGTCGATCTCCCCGCCAGATCCGATGGCCCAACGCTAATCACGTCGCACCCGTCGTTCTTGTCCATCCACTCTTCCGATTTCATCAGAGCCGTCGATCTGTCTCTAGATCGGACGTCAGTCATTTAATTGCATCCCTGCTTCAATCACAATCGGAACTTCTTACTGTGTCGCCCCCCCGTCCCTTTCAATTGCGATCCCCCGATCTGATCATAACCGTCCATCTGATCAGATCCAACGACCCTCATTTCTCCCGCTCCGCCTCTTTGACCCCATCCATCTTCTCACCGATTTGATCTCCGTCATTGATTCCCTTCATGATCCAATGACTGGCACTAAATTGCACCATCGTCAATCGGAACTTTTTAAAGGTGTCACCCTTTGTCTCTCCCGATTGGGATTCGCCGATTCGATTGTGACCGTCCATTTGATCCAAGATCGATGGTCCACATCGCATCGCGATTGCACCCATATTTCTTCATCGGATCCTCTTTTAACTGCATCATTTAACCTCCACCGTTGATCGCCTCCTGTGATCGAACGACCCAAAGCTAATCGCCCTCCCCCTTTGTCGGGTCCCACCATCAAATGGCCCACATTCATTCGTTTCCATCACTTTTCTTTGTTAATCCACCCAAATGCTAAAATTTGGGTTTCAACGATTATTTTGGTCTCTTCCACCATTTTTCGCCTTCATTCACCATTTTCGCCACCATTCCATAGGTTTTCAAAGCATCTCTTTTGCCACCTAGATTTTATAATTGGTTTATTTATGATGCAGGTTTTCGGAGAGTGGTTAACTCACCATGTATTCCATAATCACAGTGACTATGGTTTAGAACATAGAGAGGCCATTTCATCAACGGCCAAATATAGCAGCAAGTCAGAGTATCAGTGTCGAAGACCTGCCATGGAAGAAACAGAAGATTGAAGACAATTTAGGGATTTCGGCTAATATTTATTATCAATAGGCCATCCTCCAAATTAAATCAGAATTAAAGAAAATCATGAAGAGATACAGGCAGAAAAGCCTCTACTACCACATCAGAGGCAAATCGATTCCTCTCAGCCAACATTCTGCCATCTATGACAGTGAGTGTGTTAGACTCAGTCTTGTCAGTCCACTGTCAGAATCATTCAAAGTCATGGGTGGAAAAGTTTTGTTTTAAGAGTTTTTAGGTCTAGGGTTTTGTCGACATATTTCGCATCAAAACTTCCAAATCAGTCTCAATTGCAAAATTTCATAGTCAATAAGGCTAGAGAGTGTTTCTTCTTCAAAACCATGTTTTGAAGAAGAAATCATTAATTGTGTCCTCATAATAAATGTGTAATTATTCAAAGTTTCTCGGATGAAATGTTCACATGCAGCGCCTCCTGATCCTTTGCTGAAGTCCTACACCACCATCCCTGCAAAAAGTTAAGTGCAAAAAACTGAGTTTATTTCAAGTTGTGAAAGTGCCGAAATCTTCAATTAATGGGTTTTTGTTAAGTCAAAGAATCAAACTCCATAAGTTTAAAGGCTCTTTCATATGTTTAAAACATTCATATGCATCCAAGTCGATCAAATTGAAGTGTTGAAGGACGAAAGTCTTGTTTTGAAGCTGAGGAAGTGAATTGACAGTGCGCGCGGCGCATACAAGGAGCGCGCGACGCATATAGTGCGCGCAGCGCACTGGGCATCAGTTGCCAGTGTGATTTTACACGCGCGCGACGCATAGAGTGCGCGCGGCGCGTTGGGCATGCGCGCGGCGCATAAAGCCACAGGCTAAAAATTTCTCCAGTCACACCAATAACTTCTCCGCTTTATAAATTCGAAATACATTTTTGCACTTCATTAAAGACTGAAGCATTTTGAAGCAGTGTTGGAGTCATGTGGCAATGATCTTGCATCTACAATCAAGAGTTTAAATGAGCTCTGATTAGGACGTGAAAGAGATTAAAATCCTTGCAAAACCGCAGCAGATTCAAGCATTGTTGCACATGTTGATCGAACCACAGAAGGAAATACAGGTATTGGCATTCCAGTTGAAGAACGGGTTGCTAATGACCATGTGGGAGGGACTGCTGCAGCCATTCCAGTTAATGATTCTGATGGTGTGGTGTAAGTGAAAGATCGGGCTGTATGTCTCATACTGGAGTTAGTTGTCAAGTATATCCCTGCTGAAAACAATGAGATTTTTTCTACTTGGGGATAGGCTACAACATGCAAATAGTGCTGTAGTGTTAGCTACAATCAATTTGTTTCTTCACTTAACAATTTCCATGGCTGATGTGCACCATCAGGTATATGAACAAATCAAGGCTCCTTTTCTCACTCTGGTGAGTTCAGGAAGCCCAGAACAGTCATATGCAGTCTTGAGCCATCTACATCTGTTGGTGACACGCGCTCCAATACTATTTTCATAAGATTATAAGCATTTTTATTGTCGCTACAGTGACCCGTCATATGTGAAGAAATTGAAGCTTGAGATGCTTACGACTGTGGTAAATGAGAGTAATACATATGATATTGTGACGGAGCTCAGTGAGTATGCTGCAAACGTTGATGTGGCCATTGCAAGAAAGTCTGTCCGAGCGGTTGGAAAAATTGCATTACAGCAGTATGATGTTAACGCTATTGTTGACCGCTTTCTTCAGTTCCTAGAGATGGAAAAGGATTATATCACTGCAGAAACTCTGGTTCTCGTGAAAGACCTTCTAAGGAAGTACCCGCAGTGGAGTCATGAATGTATTGCAGTTGTTGGGAACGTTAGATAGGCTATCACTTCCAATAAAAAATCAGAAAAACAAGGCTTAGAGGATCCCCAAAAATTATAATCAAATGGACGTTGTGCTTCTGTGTATGGTCGCTGCGCTTCTGTCAATGTATTCAAATTTTGAATTTTTTTTTTTGTGTTTTGGTCAGGCCAAAAGTTGTAATGTGGCATGTAAAAGAGTTATATGGTTTAAGCATGTTAAAAGAGGGTGGATAAAGTCATTTTCTTGTAAATTTTGAAGTCATAAAATGTTTTCCAAGGGTCAAAGGTAAGTTGAGAAAAATGTGGGAGTTGGTTTAAGCCTCCCATATTTTGTGATTAGTTGGAGATTTTTAGGAGATATGATCCTCAGATAGTAGATTCGACCCCTCATATGGGGAAGTTAGTCCATCATCTATATGAAGGCCAAATGTAATGAAAAGAGGGAGAGAGTTCTGGGAAAGCCGTGGGAGGAAAAAACTCAGCGCTATCATTGTACAGTTTGACAGAGAAGTAATTAAATGGTGCAACTCTGTTTCATCAGATTCTTGTGGTGTAAAGTTTAGCATATGTTTCCTCTTTGTCTCATATGTATTTCGTTATGTTTTTCAGTTTCATGCATAATCATTTCAAGCTGAATGCTTTTGCAGTAAGAGAGGTAGAATCCAAATTGTTGCTCTGCCTTTAGGAAGCGTTCAGGATTTGTGTATTTTCTTCTGTTGGAAAGGATTCATTGTTTAAATGCCCTTTTCAGCTTTCTTAAATAGTCTTTACATTCCATTTAATTTCAATTTAATTGTTAAACTTCACTCCTACCTCGCCTTATGTAATAATCTGTGCCTTTGATTAAATCTCTGCTCACGCTATTCTTGATCCCATGATGCCCAGAAAACCCAGTCATTTATTAAAAACCTCATTCATATCTATTTACTAGCCTAAAATCATTATTAGTTTTGCATTTAGGTCATCTCAGCCCCTTTGAAGACTTTTTGCCGAGATATACCCGGAGAGAGCCCTCTCCTGTCCTCGTAGGGCTAGCTACGAGGCTGAGCTTGGTTTGATGTTGCCTCGAGTCTTGCCTTCTTCAGCCTGAGGCAGATTTGAGCGCTAACATAGTGGCGACCATACTGGGGAAAGTCTTCCCCGGTAAAGGATGGCAATGTTCAGATCTGATGTTGATGGTGAACAGCAATCAGAGACATAGCAAGGTTGAAATCATTCACCTGGCGACTTCATTCACTGAACAATCCAGAAATCGATGCTTCATGGTGACTTCACTGTAGGGAGATCAGTAGCTGTGAGATTTTCAAAGATGGACCGGAGTGTAAGAAGATATGCTCCCATGAGCCGAGATCACATTCCAGGTTTTCCAAATAAGATGCCCAAGGTAGAGTGGTCAAGGAATCTGCCTACGTTTAACGATGATGGTAAGAAGGATGTTGCTTTACATCTGGTTAGATTTCATTTGCATATTCGCAAGTTGAAAGTGGATTTTCCTGAAGATTGCTTGATGAAGATATTCCTGGCCACTCTGGAAGGTGAAGCCCAATCTTGGTATGAAAATTTGTCGCTGGCCTGTATTTACTGTTTAAAGGATTTTCATGTCTTGTTCATTGAAAGATATCAAACATCTTATCCATCATTCAATTTAGTTCATGACTGTTGCAAACATGCTTATACTTTTATTGAAAGCCTTGAGAAATATTATGAAGATGATAATTTCATAGATGATGAGATCATGGAGGCTCTGTACGAGAATCCATTTCAGCAAAATGAAGAGAACCTAGAGGATACCCATCAAGATGCTCAGGAAATTTTGCAGCAGAATCAAGATCAGCAGGTTGAAGATGGCCATATGGCTGAAAATGATGAAAGGGAGAATGACACTTCAGATCTGCCCACAAAAGAAGACAGCATGCAGGGAAGTCAAGTTTCAATTTCAGATTGTGATAATTTCAAGTTAGCTGTTTCAGATTCAGATTCAGATCGTAATGAACAAGCATACCTTGTGTTGAATCCTGAAAAGGAGAGCTCTGTTGTTGAGATCATATACAGAGTTTTGGATTCAGATGTTCATGAAAAACAGAATGAGATGTTTGTGCAAGTAAGTGATAAATCTCCTTTCAATAACTCAGTAATAAATGATAGTTTGAATGCCCTGTCATATGAAGATAATTACTTTTTAAGCAGAAGAAAACAAAAGGCATTGTCTCCTTTGTCTGAAGATGAGATAGATCTACTTTTGAAAGGTCATGTTACAGCTCAAGCTACAACAGATTTGCAGTGCACACATAGTCAGGAAAGTGTTGGTGAAACTTCTTCTTCTTTTGAAAAAGATGACTGTCTTGTAATCAGTTTTGTAGATCAGCAAACCGATAATTTTTTCTTTCACAAAGATGATAAGGCTGTCATGTTTGATAATCTTGAAGATTGTTTTTTGTTTAAGAATGACCTAGATCATGAAGTTGAGGAATATATGCCAGAATTTCTCATGGTCAAGGAACCTACAACTAACACTCAGATGGCAGATACCTCTCTGTGCATTTCTATCCCTCAGAAATCAATTGTCCTTTCAGATCAGAATGGAGTGAATACTTGTATTTTTGCGGCTGGATCTCCAGATAAACTAGTTCTTCAGGATTTTCAAGACCCCTTCAGCATTCTTCTGCAAAAATTAGAAAGGATAAATATTGCCCGGTTCATTATCATAAGCTTTGGTTTCAGTGGTTATTTTGAGTTTCCTACAGGTTCATCATTCCGCCTGCTCAAGGAGAGTAAGAGCAGAAATTTGGGGTGTAGCCATCTGCTGGATTGGTTACATTGGAAGGCACACTACACATGATTGTACATATCACATCAGTATGCAGGTGGTTGCCATCATGATTTTAAAGCTTGATGGACTGCTACCCTTTTTCAAAAAGTTTTTGTTTTAATTCAGTCATTTCAGTTTGCGTCGAGTCAGTTTGAGTCGATTTTCCAGTTAATAAGTTGAGTCATCAATCTTTAGTCTATTTGTCAAAATAATGGATTCCATTGCCCAATGGAAGGAGGCACTCTTCGCTCTCCCAAATATCTGCAGATTCTTGGCACCTCCAAGAAGCGGCAGCTGCCATCCCCATTGGAGCCAATGTTAGACTCAGTCTTGTCAGTCCGCTGTCAGAATCATTCAAAGTCATGGGTGGCAAAGTTTTGTTTTAAGAGTTTTTAGGTCTAGGGTTTTGTCGACATATTTCGCATCAAAACTTCCAAATCAGTCTCAATTGCAAAATTTCATAGTCAATAAGGCTAGAGAGTGTTTCTTCTTCAAAACCATGTTTTGAAGAAGAAATCATTAATTGTGTCCTCATAATAAATGTGTAATTATTCAAAGTTTCTCGGATGAAATGTTCACATGCAGCGCCTCCTGATCCTTTGCTGAAGTCCTACACCACCATCCCTGCAAAAAGTTAAGTGCAAAAAACTGAGTTTATTTCAAGTTGTGAAAGTGCCGAAATCTTCAATTAATGGGTTTTTGTTAAGTCAAAGAATCAAACTCCATAAGTTTAAAGGCTCTTTCATATGTTTAAAACATTCATATGCATCCAAGTCGATCAAATTGAAGTGTTGAAGGACGAAAGTCTTGTTTTGAAGCTGAGGAAGTGAATTGACAGTGCGCGCGGCGCATACAAGGAGCGCGCGACGCATATAGTGCGCGCAGCGCACTGGGCATCAGTTGCCAGTGTGATTTTACACGCGCGCGACGCATAGAGTGCGCGCGGCGCGTTGGGCATGCGCGCGGCGCATAAAGCCACAGGCTAAAAATTTCTCCAGTCACACCAATAACTTCTCCGCTTTATAAATTCGAAATACATTTTTGCACTTCATTAAAGACTGAAGCATTTTGAAGCAGTGTTGGAGTCATGTGGCAATGATCTTGCATCTACAATCAAGAGTTTAAATGAGCTCTGATTAGGACGTGAAAGAGATTAAAATCCTTGCAAAACCGCAGCAGATTCAAGCATTGTTGCACATGTTGATCGAACCACAGAAGGAAATACAGGTATTGGCATTCCAGTTGAAGAACGGGTTGCTAATGACCATGTGGGAGGGACTGCTGCAGCCATTCCAGTTAATGATTCTGATGGTGTGGTGTAAGTGAAAGATCGGGCTGTATGTCTCATACTGGAGTTAGTTGTCAAGTATATCCCTGCTGAAAACAATGAGATTTTTTCTACTTGGGGATAGGCTACAACATGCAAATAGTGCTGTAGTGTTAGCTACAATCAATTTGTTTCTTCACTTAACAATTTCCATGGCTGATGTGCACCATCAGGTATATGAACAAATCAAGGCTCCTTTTCTCACTCTGGTGAGTTCAGGAAGCCCAGAACAGTCATATGCAGTCTTGAGCCATCTACATCTGTTGGTGACACGCGCTCCAATACTATTTTCATAAGATTATAAGCATTTTTATTGTCGCTACAGTGACCCGTCATATGTGAAGAAATTGAAGCTTGAGATGCTTACGACTGTGGTAAATGAGAGTAATACATATGATATTGTGACGGAGCTCAGTGAGTATGCTGCAAACGTTGATGTGGCCATTGCAAGAAAGTCTGTCCGAGTGGTTGGAAAAATTGCATTACAGCAGTATGATGTTAACGCTATTGTTGACCGCTTTCTTCAGTTCCTAGAGATGGAAAAGGATTATATCACTGCAGAAACTCTGGTTCTCGTGAAAGACCTTCTAAGGAAGTACCCGCAGTGGAGTCATGAATGTATTGCAGTTGTTGGGAACGTTAGATAGGCTATCACTTCCAATAAAAAATCAGAAAAACAAGGCTTAGAGGATCCCCAAAAATTATAATCAAATGGACGTTGTGCTTCTGTGTATGGTCGCTGCGCTTCTGTCAATGTATTCAAATTTTGAATTTTTTTTTTTGTGTTTTGGTCAGGCCAAAAGTTGTAATGTGGCATGTAAAAGAGTTATATGGTTTAAGCATGTTAAAAGAGGGTGGATAAAGTCATTTTCTTGTAAATTTTGAAGTCATAAAATGTTTTCCAAGGGTCAAAGGTAAGTTGAGAAAAATGTGGGAGTTGGTTTAAGCCTCCCATATTTTGTGATTAGTTGGAGATTTTTAGGAGATATGATCCTCAGATAGTAGATTCGACCCCTCATATGGGGAAGTTAGTCCATCATCTATATGAAGGCCAAATGTAATGAAAAGAGGGAGAGAGTTCTGGGAAAGCTGTGGGAGGAAAAAACTCAGCGCTATCATTGTACAGTTTGACAGAGAAGTAATTAAATGGTGCAACTCTGTTTCATCAGATTCTTGTGGTGTAAAGTTTAGCATATGTTTCCTCTTTGTCTCATATGTATTTCGTTATGTTTTTCAGTTTCATGCATAATCATTTCAAGCTGAATGCTTTTGCAGTAAGAGAGGTAGAATCCAAATTGTTGCTCTGCCTTTAGGAAGCGTTCAGGATTTGTGTATTTTCTTCTGTTGGAAAGGATTCATTGTTTAAATGCCCTTTTCAGCTTTCTTAAATAGTCTTTACATTCCATTTAATTTCAATTTAATTGTTAAACTTCACTCCTACCTCGCCTTATGTAATAATCTGTGCCTTTGATTAAATCTCTGCTCATGCTGTTCTTGATCCCACGCTGCCCAGAAAACCCAGTCATTTATTAAAAACCTCATTCATATCTATTTACTAGCCTAAAATCATTATCAGTTTTGCATTTAGATCATCTCAGCCCCTTTGAAGACTTTTTGTCGAGATAGACCCGGAGATAGCCCTCTCCTATCCTCGTAGGGCTAGCTACGAGGCTGAGCTTGGTTTGATGTTGCCTCGAGTCTTGCCTTTTTCAGCCTGAGGCAGATTTGAGCACTAACAGACTGCCTCAACTCCACCTCATCAGCGAGCATCGTCAATTCATGATTCGGCCCTAGTGGCCTTTTACTTCCATTTTAGTCTGTTACTTTCAAGTTTTGAGTGGAATTCACCTTCCACTCCTCCATTTTTACTTTCTGTCAGAAACTGTTATTTAATATTTTGTTTAAAACGGCCGTGAGCCTAGTTGTCAATGATGAGATGTCCCTTTTCCTCATCATGAATTTTGGTTATTTTTGATGGAGACCTCAAACTGATCACCAGTACGTGAGGAAGATATTTTTTCCCAAAAAATATCTTCTCGCTCATGTTTCTGAGGCCTCTATATAAGCAAGAACTAAAGAGAGAAAGAGGGGTTCCATATTTATCAGAAAATTATGCGGTGAGAGAATTTTTGTATGCATTTTGTAGGAACTCTTATATGAATGTACAGAGCCCGTTGGGTTTCAGTGAGGAGGAGTTCCATCTATAAGGAGGATTCTGGTATTTGGTGTCTCACAATTTGTAACTCTTCTCTTTATGTGTTAGTTTAATTGTTCATCACGTTTCATCCACTTTTCTTGTATCATGTTATGGAATGCGAGTGGCTCACTGGTTTTCGGTATGAATTTATCCTAGTTGATACTCTTGCTTGAACCATTCAAGCACTTTAAATATGGATCAGGCATGATATACTGTTTCACTTTCCACTTCAGCCATACTTCTACTATATTAGCTTCTATGGGATGTTATTTTTAAAACTCTATTGTCATGTATGGATTCTTAACTTTGTAAGCCCATTACATGTTGATATTTGTTCCAGGATATCGTTCCAATGACAATTAGTATTATCTCAATATTTCATATGCAGTAAACACTTTCTAATCATCTATTTCTGTGAGGTACTTTAGAAACTTGCCCTCTTTACATTAATCTGCCTTTGAATTGTCTGACGCATTTGTATTAGAGTGTCACATCTTGCCTCTGCAGTATTCCTTTCCCTGTGTCAAGTTTCTGAAAGTTTTGGTCCCATTCTAATTAACTTTCATGTTTACAAGAGATAGCATGAGAGCCTTTTGCTGATAACTCCTTATGTTATATCGTATGCTCCTTGCTATATAATATGTCCTAGGCACTGATCTTTCACAACTCAAGTCTGTCTCTAGGATTGACAACACCTCTCATTACTTTAGCTCTTGCTAGGTTGATATACTTTTGACTCTTTTGTAGAAATGTAAGCAAGGGGTAGTTGCCCCCCTACAAAACTTGTGCTTCAAGCAAAATACCTTTTGAATGATCTCTTTGATGAGTTTAAGACAAGATCACCATTCCTTTCCTTCTTTGAATTCAGTTTCTTCATATAGGAAAAAAAAAATTTGTAGGGCACCAAATCCACCCTATGACTTTGTGAAACTCTAGGTGTCCTAGTGGAGGCTTTATGGGACTTGGCTTTTGGACTAAAACCTAGAGCCTAGGATTCATAAAGTGTGAGACAGAGTTCATGGTAAACTAATGTATTGAAGACCCAAAACCCAATTTACTTGATTTATTAAAGAGTCTACAGAGATAGTTTGAGACTATCAGTTTTTAGGAGTAGTTTGGTGGACACAACAAGCTGATTGATTGGTGAGCTTAGGTAGCACTGGGGTTTTTAGGTGAAACAAAAATAGGGGATTTGGGTCAAAGGTGACAAGATATAGATAGAATGGGTGACATGGGCTCTTAATGGGTATTCTGAGACTTGTAGGCAAAGCTAGGTAGGATGAAATGATGAAAATAGTGAAAATTATCTTGAGGATAATGAAGGCAGTGAGATTTATGGAACTCACAATGTCCATGAACTTTGTTTCTAGAAATCTTTGGATAATCATTTAGTCATCTAAACAGGAAAAAATTACCGATGACTAACATGCA
Source organism: Pinus albicaulis (assembly GCA_034641835.2). Classification (NCBI taxonomy): domain Eukaryota; kingdom Viridiplantae; phylum Streptophyta; class Pinopsida; order Pinales; family Pinaceae; genus Pinus; species Pinus albicaulis. Next base: position 3,190,676 of record MU968426.1, on the reverse strand, counting down.
ACACTTATGAAACTGAATACCAACTGCAAATCTGCATCTTCTGGATCCACTGCGTTATTGACCTCTGCATCCATGCACTCTACACTTGCTGTCAAATCTGATCCATGTTCCAGTATTTGACACTACCACTTTGATTTCATGTCCTCACAACATCTAACTGCATCAATCCAACTGATCCTGCTACTGCTGCTTTGTGGGCTCCTCATAACCATGTTAGATTCATGAGATCCACACCATCTCAATGAATCCTGCCTAGAAATTTCTTGGAATTATTCATGCATGTTGCCCCACCTCTCACCTAGTGGTATAGTTGCATGCACTCCCTCTGCCCATTTGACATGAAATTTCTCTACATGAGTGGTTTCTCCCATTCCATGATCCTCATCTTGTGGTTGCTCCACATCCTGAGGTTCACTCTTACCTGCATGCAATTCCAGCTCCCTCTCAAGGGTCAATTGCATGGCTTTCTCACACTTCCCAGCAGTAGGAAGCTCTATAGAAATCCCAACTACATCAAGTATATAGAGATTTTTAACTCGAATCCCAACCTTCTTGGCTTGCCCTGTTGCTTTGTGTCACAAGAAAAAATTTCCTTCACTAAAGACAACCTCATAGCCTCTATCCTCTAACATTGCGACTGTGACTAAATTTTTCTTCAAACCTGGTACATGCATTACATCTTTTAAATGAAATATTTTACCCGACGCCCTCTAAAAGGTAATGGTACCAATTCCAGTCGCACTATATCGTTCATCGTCGCCCAACTCAATATGCATCTGGAGATCTTTCTCCTCCAAGTCACTAAAAAGTTTCTTATCTCCCTTCATGTGAAAGGAAGCACCACTATCCAAGTACCACCCTGATCCCAGTGCACTTGACACCATGCATGCAATCAATGAGAAGTCAAGCTCAAATTGTGTGGAAAAATCCTCACTAGCTGCAACTCCAACAACCATCTTGTTCTTCTTCTTTTGTGGAAAATTTGTGTAAATACGTACATGCTTGTGACAGTGAAAAAACTTCACTTTGGACATGTTGTGCTCCTTGCCATCTTCACCGGCCTCAGATTTAGAATGGAATTTCTTCCCCTTCCCCTTCTTCACCTTGGAAACCAATGCACAATCCTCTTCATCATTATGCTTTGATGAAGATCCATCTCTGGTGTTCCGCCTGAACTCCTCCTACACCAGATCCGACCACAGTCATTCCCAATCCAACAAATTTTCCCGTCCGTTGACAGAGTCTTCCTAACTGTGCCAAATATTAGGAAGTCCTAGTAGAGCCAAAAACACCAAATCATCATCAGAAACACATATTCCTAAACTCCCAAGCTCATCCAGACATTAGAAAAACTTTGTTAAGTATACTGGAATAGTGTCGTTCTTTTCCATCTTGATCTTACTAAGTTTATCTTTGAGAGCCAATTTACTATGGTCATTGCTTCTTTGGAATAGATCTGTCAAGGCCTTCCACATAGAATATGGTGTGGATTTCCCATGAAGGCTTGAGACAATGTGGTCTCATACTCATTCCAATAGAATACTCCTTGCCTTTTCCACTTTCTTTTGCCATGCATCAAGATTTGCAACATCTGTCTTAGGAACATATTTTTCAATGAATTCATTCAAGCCATTGTCTTCAAGTACTGCCTCCATCCTATCCTTCCAAGAAAATTAGTTCGAGCTTCCCTCGAGTGCATACTCTAACTTCAAGCCATTAAAAGCCATTTCGATCTTGAATCAGCTGTAGCGCCAAGAAAGTCTTTTTGCAAATTCGAATTCTTTCCACCAACAAACTCAACTCCTACTTCACAATTTCAATCTCTTGTGCTCCAATACCATGTAGAAATTTTAATACAAATATGTATTGCCTAGACTATCCTAATCTAACAATTATATGCCACTGCTAAATACAAAATCACTTCTACACAATCTTTTCAGAATTTGAACAACAATCGCCAATCACAATATCATGAAGAAAGATCAATCACACATAACATAGATAATTTTCCGAGAAAGCATAAAGATAAAAACCCCACTATATTCTATTATGTATATGTCACGGATCATGAAACAATTACATACAAATCTCTAATCCAAGATCTCTCGGTACATGAGCTAACTGTCTCACACTGTCATACACAAATTGGCATGTTTCTTAGCCAATTTACTGTCTCCAGACAACCTGCCTCCACTACACAATTCCTGATGGTAAAGAACTCCTGAATGAATGAATCTGGCCTACCTTGATTGCACAATCCTCATAGGCACATCCAATGTGTGTGTGGTTTCATGTGTGCAACCACTAATGTCACAAATGATAGTCAATCTGTCCCTTTCATGTACATCTCAACTAGGTCTCCACTGGATCTGACATGCATGAAGTTAATAGTAGTAAATCTTCAGTTGCATGTAAGGCCACTAATTTTGAATTAAATAATAATTAATTCAATTGATATCTCACTATTTTATCTTCAGTTACAACTAGCACAACTGAGTTTAACTCACTTAACTAAGTTAAACTACTTCACAACTTTCATAACTACACTTCCAACTCTGTTACAACTTCGAATCACTCAGTTACAACTAAGTCCACTTGCATGTCCCACCAACCAACCACTCAACTTGAAATTCCTATAGCTAACTAATTTTCCACTTCAGTTAACTATTTCCAAGTGCTCATTGAGAATATATTATTGTTTATTGTCCAACTATTATTATGGGATAATAATAGTCGACATGCATCTATAAATAGACATGCAATATATAAATAGACTTGCAATCTATAAATAGAACTTGCACATACATATATAAATAGAATTTTCTCATGCATCTATAAAGAGACATCCACCTAAAAATAGCCTGTGTGGGCCCCACCTAGTGTGGGTGCTTAATTTTCACTAGGATCAAGGATGTTGTTTCCAGATGCCAATTTCATTGTTTCTTGTTGCAAACTTCAACAAAGTCTTGGAATCATTGGATTGATTTTTGTATTGTAAGTGGAAATAACTCTATACATTCATTCCACTAGATCCCTCAAACTTTTGTAAAATTTTTCCCCCCTTTTGTTAACCTCCAACACCACTCTAGATGAGCTAAGGAGAATTTCATTTTCATTTGCATGTTCTGTTATTTTTCTTTTCCTTGAACAACATTTATTTTCTGAGTTGTTGGTCCCAGTAGAACATTAAAAATATGAGAATTAAGAGATTGCTTGACACATATTATCTAATAACTTTAAGTATATTATTAATAAAAATTAAAAAAAATAAACTCATATTGGATCGATAGTATTTTTTCATTCACATGATTCATCCTTTTGCAATTTTTCCATCAAGATTTTACGCTAATCTGGTCCTAGATAAAAAATAATCTTATCGAGCTTCGTTATTTTGTGGCTCTAAATGATATAGAGTAAAAAATATGTTAGGTCCCCATAATTTATTAGATTAGCAAGACCAAATGTACAGGGTTAACATCAAATCAGCCTTTGGAGTCCTAGGACCTAGCCTTCCTGGACTCAGAGAGGGCTCTCTCTATACTTGTGTAAAGGATGTAACTTGATAGATTTTAGGGTTTGATTTTAGGCTAGTTATAAGAATTAGGGTTTGTTTGTTTGTTTGTTTGGTTGGGTAGGTTTTCAAGAAAAAAAAATAGAGTAGGGGAGGTTTAGACCATTGAGTTATGGAGTCTACAAAAGGTCTTTAAAGGCACAACAATAGGTCAAGGATGCTTCGGAGGGAAAGTATAACAAAGCTAAATGGATCTTCAAGGCTTAGGTGAGTGAAGTGAACATTAAATTTTGAACAAAGTAGGTGCAAAGGGCAGTTAAGAATCCTTTAACAAATACTACAACAAGAAAGGTCTTTAAGAACACTATGCATAAAGAAATAACCAAAGATAGGGCATACCATACTTCTTTGACCAAACCCTAGCAAGTAAACATCAAGACAACAATCCAGCAAACCCTAGAGAGTAGTAAACTTGTAAAGTCTCTAGTGATTTAACCTTCAGGAAAAGAATACATTTAAGATAGCAAGTAGTAATGATCAAAGAGTATGGAACTCATAAATTCCTTAATCAAACTAGAAATAACTTCAAAGCAACCATTCAAGATGGAAAAAAGTGTAGGACAAGCCATAAACCTCTTCAATCAAACTCTAATTAGAAATACTTTGAAGAAAAGACCTCAAAAACATTTTTTAAGTGATTCCAAAGGGCAGGGATAACCATAAAATATTTTGGCACTGAATCCATTAAATCATTCTTGAGATAAACAAGCTAAGTGGGTTTATAGAGAAACTAAGAATTCTCTAAACTGACCTAGTAGAGGAAAACATGAGAGCAAGAGAAGCAGACAGACTGAAGGTGATTTTGAAAACATATATTAAGCTAAATTTTCTACTCTATTACAAGAGAAAGATGAAACAATATGTTAAACAGAAGATGACCAGTACAAAATGAGAAATGCATCACCATTAGACATGTTCATGAATCCTGGCAAGTGCTTGTCTCATTGATACTCAGTTCAAAATCTTCACAATGCTCCAAAGCCAAAAACTCCTCACAACTCAAAGTCTATGAGGTTTTTCTCCTCAATCAACCAAAAACCAACATGAATAATGAGGTCTTCATGCAGTATTTAACTTTCAAAGGAGATTCAAAACCCCAACTAGGGTTTTGGAGGCCATTAATTGTTCATAAATATCAATTTTGTCCAAAGAGACCATGCAAGGCCCAAGGCACAAAATATCCTGACCTAATAAATGAAAAATATCTTCAAACATAAATTGAGCTAACTAGGAGTGATTTGCCTTAAAAGTACTCAAAAATATCTTTTTCAATAAATTTGTGTGTTTTTTTTACTTTTCAGGCAAGGGCGCAGCACCTACACCAGAAAAATAGGCCATCTTGCAGCTAAGTTTTGAAGGCCTTCCTGGTGTCCAAATGAGATCCATGATAGCGCATTGGAAATATTTTCAAGTCTACTTTCCAAAAATACCTTCTTCTTCTTTTTTCCATTTTCTGGCCATTTTCCTGCCCAAAAACGAAATCTCCTAGGACTACTTAGGGCCCAGTGCCAACTCTGAAAATAGGGCAGAAAGGTGTTTGTTTGGGTGTTTTTGGCACTTTTGGAGTACCAATTCTGCTCCAAATGATCTAAATTTTTTTGTGGATGATGTACTTGGCCTAAGGATTATAAAAATGTAATCCATTCCTCAAAAGAGTGCCCCAAAAAAGAGGGCAGCGCCAATGGCGTTGTGCCTTTGGCCCTTCAAAATAGTAAAAACTTCATAAGTGCAAAAATGTGCCCAAAGTTGGATTTTGTTCAACTGATTATGTTTGGGAGGCTTTTTAGGGGATGGATAAGCCAGGTTGTCAAGGTTTTCTTTTTCACTTTCCTCCTTGAAGGATTTATCTCATTGGCATCTGCCTCATTTTCCTTATCCTCACTGATCTTTCCTCACTGTTTGATTCTTCATTGTTTTCTTCCTTATTGGAATCTAAGTCCTGATTTCCTTCCTCTTCATTACTTGATTCCTTAGTACCCTCTGATTCATTTCTCTCTTTGACTGACATACGCCCCACTGATTTATTTATCACTTCTATCTTCATCACTGTCCCTTTCTTCATCACTTCTATTTTCTTCACTTGTTTTATTTCTCATGGGCATCTGCCTCACTGACATTAGGAAAACTCTGCTTTTCCAACCCTAGAATTTGATGTGAATTTTTAGATGAGACAGAAGGTGATGGAATGGTAGCTTTTGAAAGTGAGGGGACAAAATTTTATGAATGAAATGAGTGATGGAGTTATGGACATGGATTAGATGTAAGACCACACTCAACAGTGTAATTTCTCTCTTTTTTGACTGATACCTTTCAAGTAGATGAAAATAATGGTAAAAAATGATTTCCAATTTCAAGCCTTAGGGATGCTCCTTAGGGGTTCATTCCATTTATTATAATGATGAAAAAATGCTTGAAGGATGGGTGGATAGATTGTACTTACCCCTCACTATGTTTGGAGGAACCTTAGGAAGAATTTGGAAGCCTTTGAGGTGATTTGAGCTGATAGAGGACTTAGGAGACCTTCCTTTCCAAACGTGCAATGCCTAGGCCAAACACGCAATGCCTAGGCCAAGGGCGCAACGCTTGAGAAAATTTATGTGGGTGAATCGGGCAAGGGCGCAACGCCCTGCTAGGCACGCATCGCCTTCTTCCAAGCGCGCAATGCCTTAAGAAAATACACATGAAAATATGCCAAGGGTGCAACACCACTTTCCAGTCGCGCAACGCCAAACTAGAGACGCAGTGCCAGGAAAAATTGCCCAATTTTTCCTTGAAAACTCAGATTTTCTTATCTCCTTGAAACTCCTAATTCTATGCAAGTGAACCATGATTTAAATGAAGTGTTCAATGAGTTCTATGGGCTTATGAATTGATCCTACCCTTAACAAGCCCACTTTCTAATTTTTATAAGTCCTTCTCCTTTTCACTGATATTCTTTATGCCTTTCTGCTTGTAGGTGACTGAAAACACTTGAGGGGGATCTTCCTTTTGTTCCTTGAAGACTTGAAATGTTTATCTTGATGATTTTGGTGATTTTTACACACAAGAGTAGCTTCGAAATCCTTTGTTGTTTCCATCATCAATTTAACTCAACTTTTCACCTTTTCTCATTAAAAATTTTACACCATTGCTCTGTAGGTAACTGAAATGGTGATTTGGACCTTTCCCTTTGTTCCTTGAGGCATGAAAAATTGATCTTGACACCTTTTTTATGATTGCACAATGACATCTTAAAAATTTTGTGTGATTTACACTATGAAATTTAGCTTTTTCACCCTGACTGGCAGTTTGCTGGAATTATGAGATTTATTTTTCTTTTGATCCTGTGGATTTGACCTATTCATCTTAACACAACATAAACCTTAAAAACCTATTTTACTTCCACCTTTGGAGTTGAAACTCATCTTTTTCTCATTTATACATCACAAACTCAATTTTGACAAGTTTGGGATTTGATCAAACAGTGGCATCTTCAAAATCATTTCTTTGCTTGCAGCATGGAGTTGAGCTCATACCTTTTACCTTCTGTAGCCACTTTCCCAAAACCCTAGGTGTTTGGACTACATTAAGAAAATTATCAGTGTTGTCTTCTAATTTCTCTATACCCCTTTCAATTTCATTCACTTCTATCTAGTTTACCTCACCTTTATACCATATTTCATCAATCAACTCTGAAAGACTTTTCTTCATGTTTAGTTTTTCGTGTGCCTTTTCCATGGTCATTTATGCATTTGATCCTTGCTTGGCTGTTAGGTCCCTATATCACTAGTATAGTCCCTTATTATGGTTAGTGTAACCCCCTTATTGTTATTATTGAACCTTTGTAACCCCCATTTTTTTATTATTGTGCCCTTAAATTATTATTGTTAGGTCGGCTAGGATTACATTGTGGCCCACTAAGATTACATTATGGCCCCATGGACTCCTATATATAGAAAGGAGGTTTTGTAAATTGTATCATCCAAGAATTGTTCATTTATGTAATGTATTGGAGGTTTCCCCCTCGAAGTGGCTCGTTTCTAAGGCATTGATATCTCTTTTCTTCTCTTTTTGGAGCTGGTTACCCAACATTTGGCATCAGAGCTTTGGATTCTAGGGTTTCGTTGTTCCAAATAGGTCATCGTGGAATTTTCGCTACACATATTTTTCTACGAAGCTTCAGAAGCTGAAATTTTTAGGGTGCGAAGGTGAAATCTTGAAGAAGTTTGTCTAAAAATTTCAGATCTTGTTTCGCAATATTTTCGGAGATATGATCTCTGGAAGTTAGGTTTTGTTTCAGGCTCCTAAACAGCTCATCGTGGAATTTTCGCTATAAAAATTTTTCTACGAAGGTTAAGAATCTAAAATTCATATGGTGTGAAGCTGAAATCCTGAGGAAATTCTTCAAAAAATTTCATATCTTGGTTCGCAATATTTTTGGAGATATCATCTGTGGAAGGTAGTGTTTTTTCAGGCTCCTGAATTTCATCTCAAAGAGGTGATCGTGGGAAAAGTTCAATAACTCTCTCTCTGTGCATCGGATTGGAGTGAAGTAAAAAGTGGTTGCAAGTACACAGAATGCAGTTTCTTGGCTATAAATTTCAGAGACGAAGGATGAAACAGTGACACGTGGCAAGTCATACAAGTTCGCTCTACTAAACCAGTCAAAAATTGGGTCATTGTGGGAGATTGGAAATAACTTTGTCTTGAAGAATCCAAATCAGATCATATCTGTGGCATTTGAAAGATAGTTTAGAAGGCTACTATAGCAATGAATTTCAGATATTGAAGATTCTCAATTACAGAGATAATTTAATTTCAATACAGAGCTCCTAAAAAGAAAGTAAAAGGTGTGTATTTTTTTTCTGAATTGCATAAGTCTTGTTTGAAGAATCAAGTTGAATTGATTCCAAGGGAATATTGTAGAATAGATATCAATATTGGATTCTAAAATGGCCCCTAAAAAGAATTCAACTCCCATTAAGCCTTTAGAAGGCTCTACTATGACTCATGAAGACGAAGAATGGCAACATGACATATCAAAATTACAAGAGCAAGTGCAACAAATTTCACTCTGGCAAAGAACAACAAAAAATGAAATGGAAGTTTTTAAGAAAGGTTTGGAAGCTAATATGGATGGCATGGAAGTGGGCATGGAAGCTAAGATTGATGACATGAAAGCTAAGATCGATGAAAACATGAAAGACAACATGGAAAACATGAAGAATGATCTAAAAGCATACATGGAAGGCTTGATGACAAGCTTAAAACAAGAAACGATTCCTAATGGCGGAAATATAGTAGAAGAACCTCATGATGAGAACAAAATAAATGTTAATCGTGATTTCATAACCTCTAATGTTGGCGGGAAGAACCACCATATTCAAAAAATGGATATGAGGAAGTTTGATGGAAAGGATCCTGTAACATGGATACTACAGATGGAGCAATATTTTGATCTCCATAATGTGAAAAACACACAAAAGGTATGCATTGCAACTTTACATTTAGAACAAAATACATTTGTATGTTATCGATGGCTTTGCTCCCGTAAAAAAATTGTCACTTGGTCAATTTTTACGGAGGAAATGATAGCACATTATGAGGATACAAAGAGCAACACCTTCTTTAGCCAATTGATAAATCTCAAAAAAAATGGTTTAGTGGGGCAGCACATTGAGGAATTCCAAAAATTGAATATAAGGGTAACTGATATTCCAGAGGAACACAGGATCGATCTCTTCATAGGCACTTTAAGGGATAATATCCAACATGAAGTTCGCGTTTTGGAACCAGATTCATTGGAGAAGGCATTCAGGTTGGCAAGAAAAGTTGAATGTAAAATAATGGCGACAAGGAAGCCTACCATTCAATTCTATAAAGAAGGAAGTGTTGCTACGCCTAGATTTCCACAACCTACAAGGTTGACACCACAACAATTGGAAGAAAAAAGAGCAAAAGGGCTTTGCTACGGTTGTGATAGAAAATACACTAAAGGTCATAAGTGTGCTGAGAAGAAATTATTTTACATAGATTGTGAAGAAGAAGAAGAAAATGAACAAGAAGAGGATATACACCAGGAACCACCCCTAGAAGAGGAAGAAATGAATCAGACCATATCGTGTAATGCACTGGCAGGAATTACCACTCCTCAAACTCTCAAGATAGAAGGACATATAAAGAAGAAAAGGGTAATAGTGTTGATTGATTCGGGTAGCACCCATAATTTTATTCATTATAAGGTAGCCAAGGAATTAAATTGTTTCCTATACCCAGCACCAGAATGTCAAGTGATGGTTGCAAATGGAGGAACTATAAATTGCTCTGGAAAATGCCATAATATCAAGCTCACCATGGGGGAATATGTATTGACTAGTCCAATGCTTTCCATTCCTATGGGAGGTGCTGATGTTGTACTAGGAGTACAATGGTTACAATCTTTGGGGACGGTAGCTTTTAATTTTAAAGAACTTTTCTTGAAATTCTTTTCAGAAGGAAAGGAAGTCGAACTACGGGGTATTGAAGGGAAGCCAGGAAGGATAATAAGCTCTAATGGCATGACAAAGCTTCTAAAGAAAGAACAACGAGGCGTAATTGCACAATTATGCTCACTAGAAGTTACAACATCAAAATCATCTATTTCTGCAGATCTCCAACAAGTCTTGGACAATCATTCCAAGGTGTTTGAAACTCCCAAAGGACTCCCACCTATTCATGATCATGATCATGCTATTCATTTGATTCCGGGAAGTGTTCCTCCAAACATCGGGCCTTATAGATATCCTTACGTCCAAAAGAGCGAAATTGAACATATGATTGCAGAAATGTTAGAGGCGGGTATAATTCAACCTAGTCAAAGTTCTTTCTCTACTCCTGTAGTATTGGTACACAAGAAGGATGGATCATGGCGAATGTGTCCGGATTATAGGGAGCTCAATAAGCTCACCATTAAAGACAAATTTTCCATTCTTGTGATTGATGAATTATTGGATGAATTACATGGAGCAATTTATTTTACCAAGTTGGATCTTCGTTCAGGATATCATCAAATTAGAATGAAGACTGAAGATATTCCAAAAACAACATTTCGAACTCATGAGGGTCATTATGAATTCTGGTCATGCCTTTTGGTCTTACCAATGCACCTTCTACATTTCAAGGGTTGATGAATTCCATTTTCAAACCCTTCCTTAGAAAATTTGTGCTAGTATTTTTTGATGATATACTAATCTACAGCAGGTCTTTGAAGGATCATGTTGAACATGTTGACAGGGTGCTCAAACTATTACAGGAGAAACAATTATATGCAAAAAAATCCAAATGTTTCTTTGGAGTACAAGAGGTGGAATATCTGGGTCATATTGTATCTCACGAGGGTGTTAAAGTAGACCTAACAAAATTAAAGCCATTAAGGAATGGAAAGTCCCCACAACCATAAAGAAGTTGCGAGGATTTCTCGGGTTAACAGGGTATTATCGCAAGTTTGTTAAGAATTATGGGAGAATGGCAGCACCTCTAACAACATTATTGAAGAAAGATGCATTTTCATGGACTCCTGAAGCAACTAAGGCCTTTGAATGTCTTAAGGAGGCAATGTGCCATGCACCGGTCTTAGCTACGCCAGACTTCACAAAAACCTTTATTGTGGAATGTGATGCCTCAGGAAATGGAATTGGTGCAGTTTTAATGCAGGAAGGAAGACCCATTGCTTTTGAAAGTCGTCCAATCAAAGGAAAGTATTTACAGAAACCTATTTATGGGAAGGAAATGTTAGCAATACTGCATGCACTAAAGAAATGGCGAACTTACCTAATGGGAAGACACTTCAAGGTAAAAACGGCTCATGATAGTCTTAAACACTTTTTGGAACAAAGACTATCATTAGAAGAGCAGCAAAAATGGGTCACAAAGATGTTGGGTTATGACTTTGAAATAATCTACAAAAAAGGAAAGCTTAATGTTTTTGCAGATGCACTCTCAAGAAAGAATGAAGAGGTGGAAGCATTGCTTTGTGCCATTTATATTATCCAACCAGATTGGATAACTGAAGCAAGAGATGAATGGAAGAAGGACAAAGAGGTATGGACACTCATTCAAAAGTTGCAGCAAGATCCTAGTACATCTGATACATTTATTTGGAAAAATTATTCCTTATGGTACAAAGATCGCTTATATCTTTGCAAGAATTCCCAACTAAAACAAAAGATTCTTCTGGAATTTCACACTTCTCCTTTAGGAGGACACTCGGGAATTTTAAAAACTTACCACAGGGTGAAGAAAGAATTTTTTTGGGATGGCCTTAAATCTGATATTCAAAATTTTGTGGCAGAATGTTTGGTTTGCTAGCAGAATAAAGTGGAAACAATTGAGACCCCGGGACTTCTACAACCTTTATCCATTCCAAGTCAACGTTGGGAGGAGATTTCAATGGACTTTATCACAGGTTTACCTAAGTATGAAGGAAAGAGTGTCATCATGGTGGTAGTTGATAGACTTACCAAGTATGCACACTTTTGTGCATTATCTCATTCATTTAAAGCAAGTACAGTTGCTACTACATTTATGGATAGAATTCAAAAGCTACATGGAAGCCCAAGGGTTATTGTGAGCGACAGAGATCCCATTTTTACTGGAAATTTTTGGACGGAGTTATTTTCTTGTTTGGGTACTCAATTAGCTCATAGCTCATCTTATCATCCTCAATCTGATGGTCAAGCTGAGATCGTAAATAAATGTTTGGAAGGATATCTTCGTTGTTTTGTATCTGATAAACAAACACAATGGGTCAAGTGGTTACCTCTTGCTGAATGGTGGTATAACACTTCCTTCCATACTGCAGCAAAAATGACCCCATTTATGGCACTTTATGGATATCATCCACCATACATCACATCATCTTTAAGGGAAAATTCGAAGGTTCAAGCAGTGGAAGATCACATCGAGCATCAGCAAGAAGTTCTCCAACTCTTAAAGGATAAGCTGAATTTGGCACAAAATCGAATGAAACAACAGGCAGATCAACATCGCAGCGAGAGAAGTTTTGATGTAGGAGATTGGGTATTTTCACGGCTACAACCATATAAACAAATGTCCCTCAAGCAAGCTAAGAAGGATAATAAATTATCGCCAAAGTACTATGGTCCTTACAAGGTGTTGCAAAAGATTGGTACTATGGCATACAAATTGGAGCTTCCTGCTTCTTCGCGAGTACATCGAGTTTTCCATGTTTCATGCTTAAAGAAGGTTATAGGTGAAAATCTTCCAGTTCAAACAATATTGCCAGAACTTGATGAGGAAGGAAAAATCATATTGGAACCAGAAGCGGTCATGGAAACAAGAACTCGACAACTACGGAATCGATCAATTTCTGAGTATCTCATCAAGTGGAAGAACTTACCCACTGAAGATTCTACATGGGAGGATGAGAATTTTATACAGAAGCACCCGGAGCTACTCAAGCGTTGAGGACAACACTTTTTTGAAGGAGAGGGGCATGTTAGGTCCCTATATCACTAGTATAGTCCCTTATTATTGTTAGTGTAACCCCTTATTGTTATTATTGAACCCTTGTAACCCCCATTTTGTTATTATTGTGCCCTTAAATTATTATTGTTAGGTCGGCTAGGATTACATTGTGGCCACTAGGATTACATTATGGCCCCATGGACTCCTATATATAGAAAGGAGGTTTTGTAAATTGTATCATCCAAGAATTGTTCATTTATGTAATGTATTGGAGGTTGCCCCCTCGAAGTGGCTCATTTCTAAGGCGTTGATATCTCTTTTCTTCTCTTTTTGGAGCTGGTTACCCAACATTGGCACACTGTTGGCCCAATCAAGATAAAAACCCTAATTCTCTACAAGTACAAGTGTTTCCCTTTCTTTTTCTAATTTACCTCAAACCCTATGAAACCCTAATTGACCTAGTGGGAGGATCCTTTGACCTGGCCTTTGATTGAAAATTGGCTTGGAGTCTTCAAGTGTAAAAACAGAGTATTGACAAAGTGATGTATTGAAGATCCAAAATCCAATGTACTTGATTTATCTAAAGAGCCTACAGAGATATTTTTGAGATCATCAATGCTTAAGGAACTTGGGGATCATGGGAATGAGTTGGCTATAGGAAACCCTAGATGGAAAATGGAGTTATGGGCAAGGGAAAAACATAGACAATGAAGTTATAGGAAGGGACTAAGACTGGAAATGATAGGTATAAGCTTAGGAAGAGTTTGAAGGAATGATAGGGTGACCATGGAATTGCAAGCTGATGAAATAGTAAAACAAAATTCCATAAGGATAATGAAGGTAGTGAGACTTCTAAAACTCACAATGTTCAAAGAATGTTGTTTTTAGAAATCTATAACCAATATTTAGTCATCTATAGATCATGAAAATTACTGATGACTAACTGTGGATCTCTGAGTTTTGAAGACCAATACCTTACTTGTACTTGGAAGATCCCTCTTCCTTCATTTTTTGATGCCTTCTTGAAGCTATGATCTCATAAATCTAAAAAGAAATGATTGCTTCAATATCAGTTCTACCTACCCATCTTATTTTTCCGAACATTTTTTTTCTTTTGGGTGTACTTGGACTAGAAAACCCTTGACATTATTTTATTTTGAAAGCATAAAAAATTATCTACTTGTACCCTTATCACTTCCAAGAGTTAAGATTAGGCTGATGAACTCTTTCATTCTCTACCTAGTCTACACATTTGTTAAGATTAAGCTGTTTGATGGAATTTATTCTCTAACCTACTGAAATGAAATTCAGAATATGACCAAACTAAGATTAAGCAATATGATTTAACATGGGTTGTGGAATTTCGACAAGCTACACACATAATTTAAATTTGTACAAGTGAAAACTAGAAAAAATGAGGGCTATGATTGAGAATTGGTTATGCATCCCTCTCATTTTCTTTGGTTTAGATTTATGCTTTGGGAACCAGCATCTTTTCCTAATATAATCTACTGACAAGCCAAACTTAAATGGTTTGACAACTCTTCTTTCACTAACCCATTAGCAGAAATTTAAAACATGTTCAGTCATGATTAGGCTAGATGAATGAATCAAGAATTTTTTCTCAAAGGTAGTGGCATTTAGGCTTGAACATTTTTAGAAATAATCTTTTTTGGTATGGGGCTGTACCTATTCTTTTTTCTTTCCCTCTTTTTCTTCTTTTCTCTTTTCTCTATTCCATGAGTAATATTTGTTCAGCTATTTCATTATGATGAAACAACAATAAGGCCATTCTCATCTCACTTGTTTTTTAATAGAATTTCTCAAGATCTCCTTTATACTCTGCAACAAACTGTTCTTGACATAATGTAATATTCCTTTTTTGGGATTTTATGCAATATTGTCCAAGGGGACACTGTATAAGGAAGGAAATGTAAAAATAAGCTGAAAGGGGACTTCAATACCTTTGTTAATACATCATACATTACAATTCTATAATTTTAGCTCAAATAAATCCCTCAAGGTAGGTTAAACAACCCTCCTACCCTTGGGTATCTCGGAAAAGTGCTCAAAGAGAGGGTTACAACAACATATGAGCATAATCATGAAACTCTACAAATATGAACATGCCAATAAATGGAATATAATACAGCCATCATGTTTATTAATATATCAGCTACAATATACAGAAATATCTTGAGGGACAAGCCATTCAAGCTACCAGAATCAATCTCCAATGATCAAACTATGAAATACATGAGTTGTTGCAACTACATAAAATGATGGAGAGCAATGACTGCGTTGTCTATATTAGATTAGCTTATTTTGTAGATGAATATACATGAAATATGGCTGAAACATACAAAGAAATGCCAAATAATAGGAGAAGGGGCTCCAGTACAAGATTTCTAGCCAATCTAGGAGAGATTGCTAGAAATGTCGGAGAATGTACAAATGTGAAAATTAACTTGTCACTGCAATTGAATCAAAACAAAAAATGAGGTTGTAGCAGATCTAAAATTATAATTCCCTCCTCTGATAGTATCTCTAAGAAAAACGCTGATCCCTTTACTCAGAAACAACTCCTCTTGATGAGCTCTAATGAACTCTCCAACACTGCCTGCATAAAATAATGCAGTTCCAGCCCTAGACTGCGCTGTGAGAGATGGTGAGTGGTTGGCCAAGTGCCAAAGATATGAAAATAAGCTCGAGAGTCTCCTCTGCTACTCCTCCAATGAATAGACAAGCTCTCCACCAAATAATAAGCCAAATAATGAATCTATGAGTTCCTCTGTTGCTGCACCTAGCAACACAACGTTTTCTGCCCAATAGGAAAATGTTGTAGTTGCAGGAGGAAGCTTGGAAAAATTCTGGAATGATGAAATGGAGCTCAAAACCCTCTCCTTATTTGAGGAAGAGGTAGGGATTCCCAACCAGGAACACCCTTGTGCTCAAGAACACTACAACCCTGCTAAACAGCCCGGGTATGCAAGTCTAAGCATACCATATGAAAATGATAAACCAATAGCATAATTAAAATGGGTTGCCATCTCCTCCTTATAAATCAAATGAAGTCCTCTCACCATGGGTCCCATCCACACTTTCCACCTAGCTCATGCAAGTGGAGCCTCCTCTAAAATTGCGCAATCCACCAAGGAGATACATTGTATCTAGACAGTGTATGTGGACTTGGTCAAAATGACTAGATCAAGCATGATCCAATCCTGTTCACACCATGTGGTGCTCAATTTAGCTGCTTTATTCTTCCTCCTTTCACATGAGGAGTGTTTATTCTTCCTTCTCAAGGATTTTGGGGTTTCCTTACCCATTTTATTTAGCTAAATAAAATACTGCTAACTATAATGTTCCTTTTAGCTTGAGGCTAAAAATTGGGGACATTACATTCCTCCTCCTTCAAAATGTTGCTTGTCCTCAAGCAATTGCATTGTAGAGAAATAATTCCTCCTCCTATTCTTGTGGCCTCCTCGTCAATAGACCCCACCATAGCTCATCAAAGTATGCAATAAATGTTTCCTACATGTATCCCTCCAAGTGTGTAAAACCAAAGTATACATCATGAGATAATAGAAGATGCAAGTGGAAATCTCCTTGTTGTTCAATGGCCTCCTCAAGGTAGGAGTGATGAAAAACATGGGAAGTATTATTTCCAATGAGTGTCTCTTCCACCCATGCAATCATCCAAGTGAAATGAGCCATCCTAGGTAGCTCAACAAAACAGTCCTCAACCCCGGATCTATGCAACAGGTTGGGGCTGAATGGAGAGTTTATATTTTTCCATCCAAGTAGTTTCTCCCTCCCTTTATGATAAGTATGAGGGGGTTTCTGATATTGGGCTGAAATTTCATGGCCTCCACAATTGGCCCAAGCCTCCCCACAAAATGAATCAACCATGAAATGCCTTCTCCAACAACGCATTTTCTCCCAATAGCACCTCCTACATGAAGAGAAAAGTAGTGACATGGCAATCATGGTGTTCCCATTGTTTCTCCTGAAACATAAAAAATGTGAAAAGGGGAGAATCATACTCCTAATGGGCATCTTCAACTCCAATATCACTCTCCAAACAAAGCCTCCCATGAGTATACAAACATTGGCAACATATGGAAGCAAAATACAATGAAAACAAGCTGCCACATGGCAACCGAAGAGTGAATCATAGTTCCACATGAGGAACCAATGCGGTGCATTCCATGCCTACCTTAAAAAAAATATAACAAGTGCTTTAATAGCCACTTTCTTGCTGCCACAATCATCTCATAAGATGTGAACATGAATGTACAATGTGGTGTTAATGGTGCACACCAAGAGTCATATGGCTTCCCCCACAAACCACCATTAAGATAGCCAAAATCAATGCTACAAGTAGCTGCAATTACATCATACAAAATGAAAGAATGGATGATCCTTCTTGATACAATATTCTGCTCATATAAAGTAAAGAAGTACAAGACATAATGTGAAATTATACTTCCTCTACCATGCACTTGAGACCTTGAGCTGAAATGGATCAACTGAAAAAACTCCCTCACTCCCAATGAGTAGGAAGGTGGCTATGACATCCTCTCTATCACCATCTGGACTATGCATCTCTCCATATGCTGATATATGTCCTGCTAGATGCCCTCCCAAGTGAAATCCTCTAACAAAACAAGATATGCATCAAGGTGCATAGCTAGGAAGTCATCATGTGCTGCATGTAATAGTTTCTCCTTGAGACTAGATGCCATAGTCAAGAAGATTCTGCCATAAAAATAGATGACCATATCATCCACCATGTATCTTTCATCTCCCTCCGGGTCATCAAGAACCATGCATGCACCAATATCCTTGGAGTACTCTACCAAAAGCTGAGACCTCCAATATGGATTAATCTTCCTCATAGACAATGTTGGTGATATAGCATGTGAAGATTTCGTTACACTGTTGCATGCTACTTTGACATCCCCCATGAAAAATTCATCCTCCAAATTTCTACCATGCCCATCATGCAGCTGCTCATGCTTAAATAGTGACGGTGTCCTTTGGAAGTTGGCCTCCCATGAGAAGCTGTCATCCACAAGGAATCTCCCAAGCTAGGTCAAAGTAATCATGAGTGGCCTACATCCACTCCTATGTATGAAGGAGTCCTTCCTCAAAGGAATTATCCTCTCCCTCTCCAAATTTGAAGAGAAGTCATCCTGCATCATGAAGATGCCATCCTCCATCCCTGCAGAAAACTCTGTCAGCGCAGTATAACTAATGAGAGTGGGTGATACTAAAAATGAGAGAGTGTCTCCCTCCTCCTTGGGTTTATCCCAAACTCTCTGCGCTGTGTTGGACTCCTCCAATGTCTTCAACTCTCCAAAATCTAAGAGTGGTGAACAAAATGACAAGATGTCCCTCATCAACTCTAGATCAGGTGGCCTCCCAGGTGGAATGCCCCCATATAGTGAGACATCAAGTTCAGAAGCGGAGTGTATGTATGAGTGGAATGATTTTCCCTCTCTTCACTGCACTGTACAGTCTCCTTCTCTTGTGAAATTTTTTTTTGGCATAGATAAGGGTGTATCATCCCTTGATGCTGATCCTTCTCTTCCTCCCCTCCATCCATCTCACAATCCTCCAATGCTACTATATGCTGCTCAGGATTTGTGACTAGGTCCCCACATGTGGTACCTCTTAGAATCCCTTGCATAGAAACAAGGACTCCTCCAATGGAAACAATGGCTCCCCTCTCATCTTGATGTGGTGATGCATCTTCCTCCAATGATACAACATTTTGGGTTCTTCTATGCACATTATCTTCACCAATATGTGAGTATGCCTCCCCCTTAATGAGAGACCATGGATTTCAGTCTTCTTTTGAAAGTAGGATCTCCACATTATCACAAATGGAAGAGTGCCCTTCATACAATGGGGGTCTTGCCTCTAACAAGTCATCATCCCGGTTTTCTTCCCCTCTAGAATTGTGGATTGGAGTTTGTTCCATGTTTCCCTCCAACTCATGCAAGGTGTTTGATCTCTCGGATTTTACACATGATGATTCACATTGGTCTTTATCAAACCTCTTCACCAAAGTCTTAGTGAATTCATCATACGTTTTTATATTTGCATGATAACATGAAACAAAAATTTTAAACCACCAATCATGGGCCATACCTTTGAGATGCAGTGCTTTTATAGTGATGGCCTCCTTGGTTGCAACTTGGTGTAGCTGAAAATATGCATCTAGCTCCTCCACCCAAGCTGTGGCTTTGCACCTTGCTAATCCATCAGAATTATATAGAAAGAATGTATCTCTCTTTCTCCCTTTGGGGCTTCTGGATCTTGCTCCCTTGATTTTTCAAAACTCTTGGAAGTCCAAGTGCACTTCGAATCTCCATGATTGAGATTCATACTCCCAAATAAAATCACTCAAGGTCTCCTCCCTTGGTGACTCATCTTCCTCCATTCTCCCTGTAGTAGATATGGGCAATGTATTGTGCTGTGGATCTGCATGTGGTGGCTGAATGCTCACACCCAACATGGTCACAAATAGGGCTTGCTTCATCCACAAACCCTCTCATAAAATCTCTCCAGTTTTCCCTTTCTATCTCCTCAAGGTCTTCAATGATACCCTCCATGGTCTAGAAAAGAAGAAGGGAGACCTCCTCTTCTGTCATTCCTCTCTTATTTTTTCTTTTGTAAATCTTCTCTCCTTGTAGAGAAGCTCCTCTTCCTGATGGCATTAAATATTGTGTACAGGTTGAGCCAAGATTGATGCTTTGATACCACTGTAATATTCCTTTTTTGAGATTTTCTGCAATATGGTCCAAGGGGACGCTGTCTAAGGAAGGAAATGTAAAAATAAGCTGAAAGGGGACTTGGATCCATTTTTTAATACATCATACATTACACTTCCATAAGTTGAGCTCAAATAAATCCCTCAAGGTAGGTTAAACAACCCTCCTACCCTTGGGTATCTCGAAAAAGTGCTCAAAGAGAGAGTTACAGCAACATATGAGCATAATCATGAAACTATAAAAATTTGAACATGTAAATAAATGGAATATAATACAGCCATCATGTTTATTAATATATTAGCTACAATATGTAGAAATATCTTAAGGGACAAGCCACTCAAGCTACCGGAATTAATCTCCAATGATCAAACTATGAAATACATGAGTTGTTGCAACTGCACAAAATGCCAGAGAGCAGTGATTGCGCTATCTATATTAGATTAGCTGCTATTATAGATGCATATACATGAAATATTGCTAAACCGTACAAAGAAATTTCCAAGAATAGGATAAGGGGCTCCAATACAAGATTTCTATCCAATCTAGGAGAGATTGCTAGAAATGCTGGAGAATGTACAAATGTGACAATTAACTTGTCACTGCAACTGAATCAAAACAAAAAATTAGGCTGTAGTAGATATGAAATGATAATTCCCTCCTCTGATAGTATCTATAAGAAAAAGGCCAATCCCTTTACTCAGAAACAACTCCTCCTGATGAGCTCTAATGAACTCTCCAACACTGCTTGCTTAAAATAACGCAGTTCCAGCCCTAGACTGTGCTGTGAGAGATGGTGAGTGGTTGGATAGGTGCCAAAGATCTGAAAATAAGCTCGAGAGTCTCCTCTGATGCTCCTACAATGAATAGAAAAGCTCTCCACCGAAGAACAAGCCAAAGAATGACTCTATGAGTTCCTCTGTTGCTGCACCCAACAACACAACGTTTTCTGCCCAACAGGAAAACATTGCAGCTACAGGAGGAAGCTTGGCCAAATGCCAAAATGAGGAAATGGAGCTCAAAAACCTCTCCTTCCTTGAGGATGAGGTTGGGATTCCCGACCAGGAACACCCTTGTGCTCAAGAACACTACAACCTTGCTAAACAACCCGAGTATGCAAGTCTAAGCATACCATATGAAAATGATAAACCAATAGCATAATGAAAATGGGCTGCCATCTCCTCCTTATAAAGCAAATGAACTCCTCTCACCATGGGTCCCATCCACACTTTCCACCTAGCTCATGCAAGTGGAGCCTCCTCTAAAACTGTGCAATCCACCAAGGAGATACATTGTATCTAGACAGTGTATGTGGACTTGGTCAAAATGACTAGATCAAGCATGATCCAATCCTGTTCACACCACGTGTTGCTCAATTTAGCTGCTTTATTCTTCCTCCTTTCACATGAGGAGTGTTTATTCTTCCTTCTCAAGGATTATGGGGCCTCCTTACCCATTTTATTTAGCTAAATAAAATACTACTAACTATAATGTTCCTTTTAGCTTGAGGCGAAAAATTGGGGACATTACACATAACATGTTCCTCTTTTAGATTCCTCTGAGAAAACAATAAATGGGTCTTGAAACAATACCTTTCTTATATGATTTGAGAAATAAGCTTCATTCCGGACTACTCCTCCTCCAATTGGCTAGGTTTGGGATTCCTTTGGGAAAGAAACTCCACCTCTTGCTCATGATCATTTGTACTGGCAGCCTCTTCATATATTGCAATGTTGTCCTCTAGCAAACCTGATATGTTTTGATTTAGTGGGCTGAATTTTGTGTGAAGGCCATCATGTTGATGAGTAGGGATATTATTTGGCAATAAATCTTCTTGAGAAGGCAGTACAACAACTCTCCTGTGATTATCAATTTCCAAGCCTTCATCTGTAATTTGAAATTCGACGGAAGTTGGTGGCTGAAAATATGGAGCTAAGGAGAATTCTGTGTCACAAATGGCTTCCTCATCCATTTCAGGAGAAGGATTCTCATTAAAAACTTGCTCAAGAAGTTAATTATCTTCCCTAACCTGAACATCAAAATTGAAAGACTGTTGATTTCTAATCATATGAAAATTATTTCTGATGGACTGAAATGAATTAGAACAAAGAGGCAGAGATGATTCACCTACTTCCAAATTTTCTAGACTTTCCTCATCAGTGTCACAGTTGATATGTATTGGTTGATTACTATTTTCAAGTTGATGAAACTGAACTTCCTCCCACAAACCAACTGCTGACTGCTCTGCAAGATTAGCTTATGTTTGGAGGACAAAATCATCATCATACTGATCAAAATTTGGAAAATCGTAAATATAAGTAATGTTACCAATCATACATATTGGATTATTAGATTTTTTCTCCTCGAATTGATCTACAAATCCATTTTTTGATCTTTGGTAGCTGGGGTTAGCAATAAAATGAATAGAAATGTTGTGTTCATATGAAGGGTTAGAGGTTGGCTACATGCTTAAAAGAGGAGGCATTTTTCTCTTTCTTTGGATAGAACTACATCAGCTCTCTTTCTCTTGTGAAGGCTGATTCTGGGGCTGAATGTCTTCTTGAGCCTCACATAAAAGAGATGGTGGATCATCACTTGTCCCTCCAGAGAGATCCTTTGGATCTTCCTTTATTTCCTGATTGATTTCATCCTCAAACAACTCCTCTTGGCTTTCATAATAGTTATCTTGAGTATGAAATGCATGAATTTCCTCTAATAGATATTCAAGATGCCAATTTCCCAAATCTTCATCATAGTTTGCAAGATATTGTATGAGACCTTGAGATTGATCACAACAATTTTCAGCTAATGATAGATATGGATAATATTCTTTATAATTTTCATAAAATACCTTGTGGAAATATTTCAAAGAAAACAAGATGCCAGGGTTCATGCCTTAAGACCATTCCCTTGCCTTACCCTCTAATGTTTCCATGAACATTTTCATAAGGCAGTCCTCATGCCATTCAACTTTTAACCTTCATACATGTATATGAAATTTGATGAGATGTAACAAGGAGTCATCAAATTTTTCATCTTGAAACATAGGTAGGTTTGAAACCCAATTTATCTAAGGAATTTATTGTGGGAATCCAAGTATATGTTCTCTATTCATTGGAGCATATCTCCGTTGTATCCTTGAATCCATCTTTGTTAATAAAAAAAGGGTCACTGCATCTTTTCAACCAATCTAGAGTCTTCTACTAGTGGAATATTTCGGTCTATTGAGAGTTGTGGAGTCACCAAGTGGATGATTTCAACTTTGCTGGCCACCATCAACAATATTAAGATTGATTACTGCATTCCTAGGGGAATATATGAGAACTGGTGAGGTAAACAGGGCTACTGAAGACCGATGGAGTCACAGGTGGAGGATGCTTACTATTTTAAGGATTTACTTGTTGTCCACCATCAACAACTGAATACCAATATAAGGATGTTTTTTGGTTTTTCGAGGTCTTTAAGGAATACTTAGGATGTTACTGACTCAAGGTCCCACCATGATCACCATTATGTTAGGTCCCCGTAATTTGTTAGATTGGTAAGAAAAAATGTACAGGGGTAAAATCAAACCAGTCTTTGGAGTCCTAGGACCTAGCCTTCCTAGACCCAAATAGGGCTCTCTCTATACTTGTGTAAAGGATGTAACTTGATATATTTTAGGGTTTGGATATAAGCTAGTTATAAGGATTAGGGTTTGTTTGTTTGTTTGTTTGGTTGGGTAGGTTGTCAAGAAAAATAGATAGAGTAGGAGAGGTTTATACCATTGGGTTATGGATTCTGCAAAAGGTCTTGAAAGGTACAACAATAGGTCAAGGATGCTTTAGAGGGCAAGTATAACAAAGCTAAATGGATCTTCAAGGCTTAGGTGAGTGAAGTGAACATTAAATTATGAACAAAGTAGGTGAAAAGGGAAGTTAAGAATCCCTTAACAAATAATACAACAAGAAAGGTCTTTAATAACACTATGCATAAAGAAATATCCAAATACAGGGCATACCATACTTCTTTTACCAAACCCTAGCAAGTAAACATCAAGACAACAATCCAACAAACCCTAGAGAGCAGTAAACTTGTAAAGTCTCTAGTGATTTAACCTTCGGGCAAAGAAAACATTTAAGATAACAAGTAGTAATGATCAAAGAGTAGGGAAATCCTAAATTCCTTAATAAAACTACAAAGAACTTCAAAGCAGCCATTCAAGATGAACAAAAGGGCAGGGCAATCCATAAACCTCTTCAGTCAAACCTTAATTAGAAATACTTTGAAGAAAATACCTCAAAAACAATGTTTAAGTGAATCTAAAGGGCAGGGCCAACCATAAAATACTTTGGCACTAACTCCAATAAAACACGAGATAAAAAATCTGAGTGGGATTAGAGAGCAACTAATAATTCTCTAAACTAACCTAGTAAAGGAAAACATGAGAGTAAGAGAACCAGACAGACTTACGATGCTTTTGACAACATATCTTAAGCTAATATTTATATTCTATTGTAAGAGAAAGATGAAACAATATGTTAAACATAAGATGACAAGTAAAAAATTAGAAATAAATCACCATTATCCATGTTCATGAATCCTGCAAAGTGCGTGTCTCATTGATATTCAGTTCAAAATCTTCACAATGCTCCAAAGCCAAAAACTCCTCACAACTCAAAGTCTATGAGGTTTTTCTCCACAATCAACCAAAAACCAACATGAAAAATGAGGCCCTCATGCAATATTTAACTTGAAAAGGAGATTCAAAACCCTAGCTAGGGTTTTTGAGGCCATTGATTGCTCATTAATATCAATTTTGTCTAAAGAGACCATGCAAGGCCCAAGGCACAAAATACCCTAACCTAATAAATGAAAAACATCTTCAAACATAAATTCTGAGCTAACTAGGAGTGATTTGCCTTAAAAGTCCTCAAAAATATATTTTTCAATAAATTTGTGTCTCTTATTGACTTTGTAGGCAAGGGCACAACGCCTACACCAGAAAAATAGGTCATCTTGCAGCTGAGTTTTGAAGGCCTTCCCGGTGTCCAAATGAGCTCCATGATAGCTCATTGGAAATATTTTCTGGTCTTATTTCCAAAAATTCTTTTGGATTTTCACTTGGTGTCCACGATCGTGCCCAAAACTCAGTCTCCCAAGACTTATCAGGGCATAGCGCCGGCTTTGAAAATAGGGCAGAAAGGTGATTTTTTGGGTGTTTTTGGAAATTTTGGAGTACCAATTCTGCTCCAAATGATTTGAAATGTTTTATGGATGATGTAATTGTCCTAAGGATTCCAAAAATGTAGGCCATTCCTCAAAAGAGTGCCCCAAAAAAGAGCACAACACTAGTGGCACTGCACCTTTGGCTCTTCATAACAATCAAAAATTCACAAGTGCAACAATGTGGCCAAAGTTGGATTTTGTTCAGCTGATTATGTTTGGGAGGCTTTGTAGGGGATGGATCAGCCAAGTTGTCAATGTTTTCTTTATCTTTTGCCTCCTTGAGGGCTTTCTCTCATTGGCATCTTCCTCATTTTCCTTATCCTCACTACTCTTTCCTCACTGTTTTATTCTTCATTGTTTTCTTTCTTATTGGAATCTGAGTCCTCATTTCCTTCCTCTTCATTGCTTGATTCCTTAGTGCCCTCTAATTCATTTCTCTCTTTGAATCACATATGCCCCACTGATTGATTTCTCACTGCTATCTTCATCATTGTCCCTTTCTTCATCACTTCACTTTTCTTCACTTGTTTGATTTCTCATGGGCATATGCCTCATTAACATTAGTAAAAATCTGCTTTTCCAACCCTAGAATTTGATGTGAATTTTGAGATGAGACAAAAGGTGATGGAATGGTAGCTTTTTCAAGTGAGGGGACAAATTTTTATGAATGAAATGGGTGATGGAGGTATGGACATGGCTTAGATGTAAGACCACCCTCAACAGTGTAATTTCCCTTTGTTTTGACTGATACCTTTCAAGTAGATGAAAATAATGGTAAACAGTGATTTCCAGTTTCAAGCCTTAAGGTTGCTCCTTAGGGGTTCATTCCATTTATTCAAATGATGAAAAAATTATTGAAGGATAGGTATATAGCTTGTAATTTCCCCTCACTATTTTTGGAGGACCCTTAGGAATAATTTGGAAGCCTTTGAGGTGATGTGAGTTGTTAGACGACTTAGGAGCCCTTCCCGGCCAAATGCGCAGCGCCTAGGCCAAGGGTACAGCGCCTGATAAAATTGTTGTGGGCAAGTTGGGCAAGGGCACAATGCCCTGCCAGAAGTGCAACACCTTAAGAAAATACATAGGAAAATATGCCAGGGGCGCAGAGCCACTCTCTAGGTGCGCAACGCCAAGCCAGGGGCGTAGCGCCAAGCAAAATTGCCCAATTTTTCCTTGAAAACTCAAATTTTATTATCTCCTTGAAACTCCTAATTCTCTGCAAGTGAACCATGATTTATATGAAGTGTGCAATGATTTCTATGGGCTTATGAATTGATCCTAACCTTGACAAGCCCACTTTCTAATTTTTACAAGTCCTTCTCCTTTTTACTAATATTCTTTCTGCCTTTCTGCTTCCAGGTGACTGAAAACACTTGAGGTGGCTCTTCCTTTTGTTCCTTGAAGACTTGAAATTTTATCTTGATTATTTTGGTGATTTTTACACAGAAGAGCAGCTTCAAAATCCTGTTTTGTCTCCATCATCATGTTAACTCAATTTTTCACCTTTTCCCATTAGCAATTTTACACTGTTGCTCTGTAGGTAACTGAAATGGTGATTTGGAACTTCCCCTTTGTTCCTTGAGGCATGAAAAACTAATCTTGACACCTTTTTTATGATTACATAGTGACATCTTCAAAATCCTGTGTGATTTACACTATGAAACTTAGCTTTTTCACCCTGGCTAGTAGTTTGCTGGAGTTATGAGATTTATTTTTCTTTTGATCCTGGGGATTTGACCTATTCATCTTGACACAAAAATAGCCTTAAAACCTCTTTTACTTCCACCTTTGGAGCTGAAACTAATATTTTTCTCATTTATACATGGAAAACTCAATTTTGACAAGTTTGGGATTTGATCAAATAGTGGCATCTTCACAATCATTCCTTTGCTTGCAGCATGGAGTTGAACTCATACCTTTTACCTTCTGTGGCCACTTTCCCAAAATCATAGGTGTCTAGATTGCCTTAAGACAATTATCAGTGTTGTCTTATAATTTCTCTATAGCCCTTTCAAGGTCATTCACTTCTATCTATTTTACTTCACCTTTCTACCATATTTCATCAATCATCTTTGAAAGAATTTTCTTCATGTTTGGTTTTTGGTGTGCCTCCTCCATGGTCATTTCTGCATTTGATCCCTGCTTGGAACACTACTGGCCCAATCAAGCTAAAAACCCTAATTCTAGACAAGAACAAGTGTTTCCCTTTCTTCTGTTGATTGACCTCAAACCATATGAAACCCTAATTGACCTAGTGGGAGGATCCTTTGACCTAGCATTTGACAAAAAATTGGCTTGGAGTCTTCAAGTGTAAAAACAGAGTATTGAAAAAGTGGTGTATTGCAGATCCAAAATCCAATGTACTTGATTTTTCTAAAGAGCCTACAGAGTTAGTTTTGATATCATCAATTCTTGAGGAACTTGGGGATCATGGGACTGAGTTGGATATAGGAAACCCTAGATGGAAAATGGAGTTATGGTCAAGGGAAAATTAGAGCCAATGAAGTTATAGGCAGGGAAGGAGACTGAAAATGATAGGTATAATCTTAGGAAGAGTTTGAAGGAGTGACAGGGTGACCATGGAATGGCAAGATGATGAAATAGTGAAAAATATGTCCATAAGGATAATGAAGGCAGTGAGATTTCTAAAACTCACATTGTTAAAAGAATGTTGTTTTTAGAAATCTAGAACAAATATTTAGTCATCTATAGATCATGAAAATTACTGATGACTAACAGTGGCTCCACTTGGGGAGGGAAACTCCATTTCAAGAGGTGTCAAGAACCTTAGAGTTAAAAGATATGAGTTTTGAAGACCTGTAGCTTAGTTGTACTTGGCAGATCCTTATTTCGTCATTTGCTAATGTATTCTTGAAGTTATGATCTCATAATTTTGAAAAGACATGATTGCTTCAATATGAGTTCTACCTACCCATATTATTTTTCCTAACATTTTTTTTCTTTTGGGTGCACTTGGACTGGCAAACCCTTGACATTATTTTCTTTTGAAAGCATAAAAAACTATCTACTTGTACCCTTATCACTTCCAAGTGTTCAAATTAGGCTGATGAACTCTTTCATTCTCTACCTAGTCTACTCATCTATTAATATTAAGATGTTTGACAGACTTTATTCTCTAAC
Organism: Pinus albicaulis; assembly: GCA_034641835.2. NCBI lineage: Eukaryota > Viridiplantae > Streptophyta > Pinopsida > Pinales > Pinaceae > Pinus > Pinus albicaulis. The sequence continues at coordinate 3,162,533 of MU968426.1, read as the reverse complement.
TTGCTGACATGAAGTTCAGAATATGACCAAACCAGGATTAAGAAATCTGATTTGCCATGGGCTGTGGCATTTGGACAAGCTGCACACAGAATTTATTTTTGTACAAGTGAAAACTAGAAAACATGAGGGTTGTGATTGAGAATTGGTTATGCATCCTTCTCATTTTATTTGGTTCAGATTTATGTTTTGGGAACCAAATGTTTATTCAATTTAGTGTTCCTAAATTGCTTCCATTAATTATCAACCAGGTCTAGTAAATTGATGAAGTGTGGTGCACTATATGTGCCTAAGTGACCCTTCCCTTACTTCGTTGTTTGTGTTTTTCTTGTTGTTTTGGGGGTTTTGTATTTTTAGTCCTAGGCTATTTAGAAAAGTGAGAAATGAAGAAAAGGAAGTGTTATGAAACTAAGTTAATTTTCTATGAAAGAAACCAAAGTTTATGGACAAGTTCTAAGACCTAGTTTTGGACAAAAAGACAAAGCAAGTACTTCAATTAGTGAGTAAACCTAATCCATGGATCTATGACTCAATTGAGATTTGAAAAATTAAAGTAGGGAAATGTGTCAACTATTGTACTTCAGGTTGTTTCAACATTCAATGATTAGGTCAAAGCCCTATGAGATGAAATCAACTGTTTTCACTTTAGTTGCTAAAATCTAAAATATAAAACAGAGAATGAAACTAAAATTTATCTAAGATGCTTTAATTACTCCATCTACCCAATATGTGGAGAGTGACCCCCTTGAGGTAATGTATCTAAGAAATCATTGCATCTGTCTAAACTAATGAATTACAGTAACTCAAACATTGCATTGAATCTAATCATTTAACCATCCTTGAAAAGTATATTCAAATTAGTCTCTGTCAGGTTGACCTTTAAGAAGATTGTTTTTTTGCAATGAAATGAGGATCTTCTATCTACAACCAATTAAGTGAATAATTAAATTATCAAGTCTCATCCAATTCTGAAGCTTGTGACCCCTTGGTATGGATTTTGGATAAATCAATTACACCCTTAATTCTTAGCATGCAAATAAAAAGAAATGAAATATATTCAATCACTGCTCTTATAAGACATTCAACCATTCAATATAATATTTGGTAAATAGGAAAAATGGACTTCATAAATTCTTAGTTAGACACAACAGTTTACAACTATTTTTGAAATATGAAAGCAGGGAACTAGGCAACCATGTTTCTCAACACTTCAACTTTTATTCCAATCCTGAAGACAGAGTTACCTATCTCCTTGAAAACGTTTCGGAAGGAAAATCTACATAGTTGCATCTAAACTTATTGAAAACTGGAAATTGAGCATGAAAAAAAAAAATACTAAACAGAATTGAAGCAACTCTAACTAGAAAACATTAAAAACCTCCTTTAGCAGCAGGGGCCCTCTACTACCAAGTTGGTTAACTCCTTAGCTCCTTAAAAATGTGATCAAAACAACATTTGGGAACTGATCTTCTTTATTGAAACTGATTTTTAGAAAACAGAGTATCTCACTGTAATTCTGAACTTGTGCTACAAAAAATTAACTTGTTCTCGATTATATAGAACCTCTATTTATAAGAAATTTGCATAACTATGAATAAAGATAGCTACAGGTGTATCTTCAAATTATAATCAAACTGGGACTCTTAGGACTCATGATTTTCTACGAAGCAAATTAAGAGTCCTAATTGCTGTGTGAAACGGTCTCTTGACTTTGAGCTTTGACCATCAGATTAGGCCTCTTTATTTGTCGATCTGGTCCTTGTGGATATTAAGAAATCCATGTAGGAGGGATTCTGAGACTACCCATGTGGACCATTCCTTCAACGGACACCTATAATATATTCAACCACAAGAGTAGCTAAGGAACTCTTGGTGAGCTATGGAATAGGATGCATTCTGTAGCCAATCTACAAAAACTTATTAAAATAGAAAAAACCATGAAAATACAATATGTCAATCAAATGCATGTATCCTTGATACAAACCTAAACATTCTTCATTGATTAGGGCTTATGAATTAATGAAAGAGAGGTGAAATGAGATGAGAAATTTGTAAAGGAAAGGGCAATTTTGGGGTTCATCATACCCCCACTGCAAAACCATTGCATGTCATCATGCAATTTACCAAAATTTTAAGTTCTTCTGCCTTACTACATGTGCTCTAATACTTCAACCAAAATATCCAGCCTTATTCTTCTGTTTCTTTTGGAAGTCAGTGTTATCCTTGGATTTTTCATGAGTAATTTGAATCTGAGGTTTATGAGTGCTCTGTTTAACCTCTTGTTTTTCTTCCTCGGTTTCTTGTTTTCCTTGTGTAATATACCTAGGTGTAAAGTAGAGTTATCATTCATTGTATTTTTCAACTTGACTTGCTCTTTCAAAATCTCATTTTCATTCTTAATGTGCCTTTTCAATATCTCTAATTCATACTTATCTTTCTTAAGAGTTTCAATCAAAGGTTCTTGTGGATTAACATGCATTTATTGACTCATTGAGGCACTTCTTTCTAATGATTCCACATAATCATATATTTGTTGCTGAACTGGGTATATACCAGGAGATCTCCTACTAGGGCCTTCTTCAAAATGATATAGAGGAGAGTTTTGAGCACTGAACATAGGAGAATTGTTAACAGGTGTTTGAACCGAGGTTTCTTCATCTTCTATATTTATGAATTTTGTCTCCTTTGTCAATGTATTTTTCATAATACCTCGGAGTGTAGAGCTCCTTCTCAGCTTTGGTGGATTCTCATCCTCTTTATCAATATCCTCACTTGCTTCATTTTCTTTTCCTATGGCCCTAATTTGTTTTCTAATTTCTGTTAACTTCTCATAAATTATTTCTTCATCTTCTTCCTGTGGTGGGGTGTCAGGCTTGTTTTCAATAACCATGCCAATTTTCTTTCTTCTACTTCTCCTAACATTTCCTTCCTTAGGTGGTGATTCTGCCTGTTCTTGAAAATTATTTCTCACAAGAAAATCTTCCCAATTGTCCATTATGCTCTTTAAGTGGAATTCAACCAATATTTTTACTAAACCATGATGATGCATAGTGATTTCTAAAATTTGGACTCTCTTTTGGACATTGGAAGCCATTCTCTTTAGACTATTGAGTAAAAATAAAGGTAAGTTTATCTCACCATCTTCTAGAAAATCCATTAATACCTGATATGGTAAACATACATAGTTCCAAACCTCCCTTCACATGTTATAAAGTTTTGAAAAATTAGCATCATGTTTCTCCACTTACTTTTTAGAGCAGTACTTGGAATTCCTTTCCTAAAGATTGAAACATCCATACCTGGATTTTTAAGAATCTCCTTCCATGACTCATTATAAAATTATTTGTTTTTGAACCATCATTCTCCTTGCCTTGGGAGTTATGTTGCTTCAGCCAAAAATTATTCTGTTATTGTCAATTTGATGTCTCCAAACTCTACCTCAGCCCCATCAAATGATCTGGAAAATGATTTGATAATCTCCTTATGGAAGCCATTAAAATTTTCTATAAAATTCAACCATCCTACTTGCTATAGTAGCTCTCTGACTTATGGATATCCCTGCATATATTTGACTCCTACCGGCTCTGTTCTGAAGATTAGACCCATTCTTCTCCTATGAAGGGTATCTTCTCCTTCAGAATTACCCTTCTGTGTTTGATAATGGATTGGCTGCAAAGTGTGATGGAGGTGAATGAACGATGGAAGTAATTAAGCCATGGAAGAGACTGAAATGGCTACGAATATGATGGAGATTTTATGGTGAAATTGTGGGGAAATAAGTGAATGATACGATCTTAGAGAAATGTGGCCTAATAGGTCACATTTATGATTATGACCGTTAGTCATTAATCAAGAGTTTAATGATGGACCGTTATGGAATGTTAGATAAGGGATATGGTAAAGATATTTCATGAAAGGGGTTAATCAATTTGAATGATAGGTTGCTTAGGAAACATATGATTATACACATTGTACCTATTTCATGTTTTAACTTTTTGCTATTAAAATAATTTTTCACAATTTACCTCAGAATCTAACCTTGTTTCATGGTGTGCTTGATTTTGTTCCTTAGGTCCTCCTTTTTGTGGCATGGTGGTCTTTAGAACATAGTCCCATGGTCCCTTCTTGCAATCATCTTGTCTTTATTTGTTGGAGTAGGCTGCAAAATCAGATTGGCTGCAGAATAGGATCAGTTACAGAATATGAATAGCTGTAGAATGTACCTGGCTATAGAATATGATCTAGCTGCAGAATGTGATCTATCAAAAGAATATGAAGTATGGATGTGGATGTGGAGTGAGACGGAATATGAATCTGGAATGAAAAAAAAAATGTTATGATGGAATGAAAGTGAAAATAGCATGGAAGTGGAATGAGATGAAATATGGAGTGAAATGAAATGAATTTGCAATTTGTATTTTGTAAACATGAACACTTAGTTATAGAAAAGAAAAATGGAAGTATAGGATGTCAGAGAGTTATGATTTTTACCCTGAACTTTCTACATGAGAATGCCAATCATTGATTGGTTTTCATACTTATACTTCTTCTTTTTTTATATTTATTTATTTATTTTTATTTTTTATCAATAGAAAAATAAAAGCTAAGTTAGTGAAGAAGTAAAATTCTTCTTCACTAACTCCATATCAATGTTATCTTGAAATTTATTGACAAACTCTTCTCTTGAAAGTGGCTTATGATATAATTTAAACCTATGACCATTGACAAGAAGAGATACCTTTTCTTCATCTATTGTTCTAATATTTACTGCTCCATTTCCAAAGACTTTCTCAATCTCATATGGCCCAAGCCAATGAGTCTTAAATTTCCCTTGAAAATCCTTGAATTTTGAGTCAAACAAGAGTGCCCGGTCGCCTTCTTGAAACTTTTTCTCTTTGATATACTTGTCATGCCATTTAGTCCTTTACTGTTGGAATATGATGGTTCTTTGGACTGCATCTTGTCTAATTTCATCTAGTTCATTAATTTTCTCCAGTCTATGCTTCTGTCAAATCAAGTCCCAGTTGGATTGTTATCTTGAAGGTTTTGATCTGAAATTCTATGGGGAACAAGACTTGTTTCCCATAAAAATTTCGTAAGGAGTATGTCCTGTTGTGTTTCTCGATGTAGTTCTATAGGCCCATAAGGCTTCAAGAAGCCTTTCTGCCCAATCTCTTCTATGTAGATGAATAGTATTTGTGAGAATTCCTTCAATCACCTTGTTTGTAGATTCAACCTGGCCGTTTGCTTGTGGATGGTAAGGGGTAGAATTTCTGTGCTTGATTTTGTAATTTTCTACCATATTTTGCAACATATTTGATGTAAATTGAGCTCCTTGATCTGTTACAGTTTCTCTTGGAATACCAAAATGAGTAAAGATATCCTCAAAAATAAAATTGAATACAGACAATTCATTAGCAACAAGTAATACTTTAGCCTCTACCCATTTGGTGACATAATTAGTGCATACCAGGATATACTTCTTTTGCTTAGATGGAGGATTGATAGGTCCAAGAAAATCCAAAGCCCATTTTTCAAAAGGTTTAATATGTACCTGAGGTTGTAATGGCATTTCATTTGAAGGAGTAGGTTTCCCTACCCTTTGACAATTGTCACACCTTGAAACATTTTCTTTGGCATATTTTAAGATGGATGGCCAATAATATCCTAAATGAAGGATTTTATAGGCTATCCTCTTGTCATCAAAATGTCGACCACAGGGTTCATCATGACATGCCTTAAGAATTTCAGGTATTTCATCTTCTCGAACACATCTTCTGATAATAAGATCTAGACCTATCTTATACAACCCAATAGTAATCCATGAAAACTTTGCACTTGTTTGAATGATTTTTATTTTCTCTCTAGCATTCATATTTTAAGGTAATTTCCCTGAAACTAAGTAATTGGAAATATCTGCAAACCAAGGAGTTTGAGTAGTTATTGCAAAGAGATATTCATCAGGAAATTTATCCTCAACTGGAGTATTATCTTTTATATTTTGGATTCTAGATAGGAAATCAGCAACTGTATTTTGTTTTCCAGGTCTATCTAGAATAGTAATGTTAAATTCTTGTAGGATAAATAACCATCTTATGACTCTACTATTAGTAACAGATTTATTCATTAAATACCTAATTGCAGAGTGATCTATGAACAAAGGTTTCATAGCCTATTATGTGATGTCTAAATTTATTGTTGAGATTGCAACAAGATGATGAGCTTAGTGAAAAGAGTCGTCTTCACTAAGTGGGCCCGTAGGCTATTTTTGGCGCAAGTCTATTTTTAGACTATGTCTATTTTTAGACATGTCAATCATATTCTATGAGTTGCAGGATGCTATTCGTGGATGGTTGGTCAAGTTGGAAAAAATATATGGACTTCTATTTTTAGAAATATTGGGCGGAATCTATTTTTAGATTGCTAGTCTAAAAATAGACATGTCGAATATTATTAGCTCTTAATAATATTTGGACTATAAACATTAACTTATTCTCTTTGAGCACTTCAGTTAAGTGCATAGATGTGGCACAGAAGTTGACAAAAGGAATTACGATATCATGAGGGTTAAGTGGAGCTATTGCATGGAGACTTCAATTAGAACTCATGTAACAGAGTTTGGTGGAGTTGTAGAAGTAGTTGGTGGAGTTGTGTTCAGTTTAACTCAGTTAGACACAGTTGAGCTAATTGTATCTAGTCTAACTGATTGATACACTAGTGAGAGTGGTGTGAATTAATTATTAGTTAATTCACTAAATATTAACTCATTAATAAACTGAAGAATACATCAGTTAACTACAATGCATGGACAGTTTCAATGGAGACCAGTGGAGAGATAGGTGAAAGGGCAGGTTGACTATCAGTTGTGACTATAGTGATGCATTGATTGCATCCAACACAGAGTAGAGTTGCCAATGAGGATTGCATGAGCAAGTCTGGACCAATTCGAGTTCATTCAGAGCCATTCTTCAACAGGGATTGCACAGTAGAGGCAGGCTAGCAAGTGGCAAAGATCGGTGCATGGATTTGGTAGATCGGGCCTAATTAGTGTGTAGAGATTATATTGTACTGAGAGCTTGTGAGAATCTTTGTATGAGGATTTTTACATGATCTATATGACATATATTATATACATATAGTTGGGGTTTTTAGCTTCAGGCTTTCCCGTCAAAACATTATGTTCATATGTGTGAATTTTTATGGTTTCAATGTGTGCATGCAATTGATTTAATTTCCGCATATGATGATCAATAGTAGAAGAGATTATGTATTGTGCATGAAGTCAAATAGTGTGTGATCAGAAGAATATTGGATGTATAACACATTATTTATATAATTTCTACATTTATTGATAGCATGAACAACAGCTAAGAATTATTTTTCAGTTACAGTATAATTCAACTCTGGAGGAGTCAAATTTTTACTTGTATAGTAGATGGCATAAGGGATCAGGTCTTTTTGTCCTAACACAACTCCTAGACCTGTGTCTGAAGCATCTGTTGATATATGAAAAGGTAGCTTCCAGTTAGGCCCTCTTAAGATGGGGGCTTCAGAATTTTTTTTTTAGGGTTTCAAATGCTAACTAGCAGTCAGAATTCCATTTGAATTCACAATCCTTGGTGAGTAATTTGAAGAGAGGGGATGCTATCTTGGTGAAGTTTTATATAAATATTCTATAGTACCCTGTGAATCCTAGAAAACTTCTAACATATTTTTGACAACTTGGAACTAATAGTCTAGATATGACTTCAACTTTTGATTCATCAACTCTAATTCCATCTCCTGAAATGTGATGTGCTAAAACAATCCCTTCAGTAAACATCATGAAACATTTTTCATGAATTAGTGAAATGTTTGCTTCTTTACACCTTTTTAGAACTTTTTCCAAGTTTTCTAAAGCTTCTTCAAATGAATTACCATAGACTGTAAATTCATCCATGTATACTTCTACACAATCATGTATTAGATCAGAAAAAATTCCTAGTACTGCCCTTTGGAATGTTGCAGCCGCATTGCATAATCCAGAAGGTAGTACTTAGTAGGCATAAGTTCCCCAAGGACAGGTGAATGTGATTTTATCCTGATCTTCAGGTGCAACTTGAATTTTATTATAACCACTGAAACCATCCAAGAATGAGAAATACTTTTTTCTTGCTAATGTATCTAACACTTGATCTATAAAAGGTAAAGGAAAAGGATCTTTAAGAGTAGCTTTATTCAATTCTCGATAATGAATTCATACCCTCCATTTACCATTTTTCTTGGGTACAATCACCAAAGGAGAAACCCATTGACTATCTAAAATGGGATAGATAAAGTTGACATTCAGCAATTTCTGCAACTCTTCTTTGACAATCTCTCTAAGATTTGGATTCATCCTTCTCTCAGGTTGTCTGATAGGTTTACAATTTTCATCTATGTAGATGTGATGAGTGCAAGTCTTAGGACTAATATCTTTCATGTTAGTGTATTCCAACACATATGAAGATGAATGTTTTTTTAATGTTTTGACTAACTCTCCTTGTTGTAATTTTTCTAGGTTTTTGTTTATGTTCAAGGTTTTTCCTAGAAATATTTCAATTGTAGAGCTACCAAATTCTTCCATAGAGTAAAGAGACATCTGCCTAGATGACAAAAATTCAATATTAGATCTTTCTTGGAATTGATCATGTCCATATTCTAGAAATGATTCATAATTTTCTAGAGTATTCAAGATCTAACTATCTTCACTAATGTTTGAAATAGTGAATAGAGGTTGTATGTCTTCTTCATCATCAATCCATTGTTTGTCATCTATTTATGTGATTGTTCTTGCTGGAGGATACAAAGTGAATTTCTTAGTTGAATTACCATCATAGATGTGCATATCACCAGATCTACAGCTGATGAAAGCATCAGCTGTAGCCAACCAAGGTCTTCCTAGTATAAGAGGATGTCCTCCTAGATCATTTTTAGGAGTTAAAATCATAAAGTCAATAGGATACTCCAAAGAATATAAGGACACTAAAATATCTTCTAACACACCATCTAGTTTGATTACAGACCTATCTTCTAACTGGAGTAATGTGGGTGTATAAATAATATTAGGAAGTTTACGTTGTTCCATGGTTTGCTTACTCATGATGTTTATTGCTACTCCTAAATAAATTAATGTGTTTGGGATTTCAATTCCATTGATATGTGTTTTGACAACTGGACTTCTAGGATCTATATATTTTTGAATGGCAATATTTCCCATCATTATGTCTATTATTTTCCCTACCAGTTGAATTTTCTTTATTTCTTTTAATTTTCTTCCTGGTTTCTTCATACTCAACTCCTTTATTGTTTTAGCTAAGATTGGGATTTCCTTTATGGCTTGTAATAATGGAATTTTAATACAAACATTTCTTAATTCATCTAGGAAATCATAGTTAGGCAACATAATATGTTTTTCCACACCTCTATCAATTTGTAATCTTTCAGGAAAAGGAGGTGTAGAAGTAGATGTTGATGGTTGCTCTAACATAGGAGTTGAATTCGTTGGTTCTTTATGTTTTTTATTTTTCAATGTTTTGGTTTTGAAGAGATGTGCTTTCTTCAACACTTTTATTAATTTGTAGAGAATCTTCCTTAGAATTGTCTTGTTCTTGTATTACCACAGAAGGTTTCTTATTTTCAAGTATCCTTCCAGATCTAAGTTGGACATCATTAAGATCTATAGTAGTAGTTAAATAAGTTTGAAATTGTTGACCTTCTATCATAGGTATTTTGAGGGTTTTTATTATTGGGGTTTGGTACTGGCTGGGCAGGTAACTGATTTGGTTTCTAAGGGAATGGTAGTGGAAGTGGTGGATTTTGATTTTGAGATTGAGGTTGTGGATTTTTTTGGGGAGGATAATTTGGATAAGATGGTGGGGAGGATAATTTGGAGAAGATGGTGGATACTGATAATACTGAGAGAACCTTCCATAGAGATTTTGCATCCCTTGAACCCAAGGTTGAGATTGAGGCCAAGGTTACTGCCAAGAATTCCAATTGGTGGGGGCTGATTATACAATTGGTTATTAAACCCTTGAGTTTGAGGCCCCTGCCAAGGTCTTCTAGAAACAAAACAAAGATATTTTGTAGGATTTGTAGTTGTTTCCTCTTGAAAGATAGCCTTAAGACCAAGAATTGAAGGACAACCCTTGGTCTCATGGTTCTCTGAACAAATCACAGAAGTTTCTATTACTTTTGCATCAAGAGGACATTCTCTTAAGGCATGCTTCTTTCTGCACTTGGGACAGAAGATTGCTAAGGCATCAGTCTCAGCTTTCTGCTTGTTTTGTAGCTTAAGGGTGTCTATTTTCTCACTAAGACTCCCTATAATGTTAGTTTTGAACTCATCAGGCATGTTTCCAATTTCTTCCCTACTTACTGTTCCAACTGTAGTTTTGTTTACCCTAGCTAAAGCAGGATCTCTTGGTCCTTTCAAAATTTTTGATTTTCCTCTTAAGAGATTAATACTTAGTTCTCCAATATCAGCTAATGGAAGTTGAGATATGTCTCCCTTCCCCATCATGTTAAGGATATCTATCCATTAATCTCTAATTATCTTCAATAAAAGAGCTTTTAGAGTATCTTGGTCTAGATTCTCCATCTTTTCTCTCTTGATGTTATAGTTGAATATTTCAAGTAAATCATTCAAATTTTCATCCTACTTTTGCATCATTTTAAACACTTCCTCCTTATGGTTAATAGGTATACAATAGTCCAGATTCCTTTCTAGAAATTATCTTCTCATATCACTCCATGACTCAACAGACCTAGTGATTAAACTCACGAACCATTTTAGGGCTACTCCCTTCAATGTTGAAGGAAATAATTTGAGTTTTTAAGCATCTTGTAGATATTCATAAGTTCTACACAAAACCTAAAATTCAAATAAAAATGTCTCAGGGTCTTCACTTTTTAATCCATGAAAGTTTGGAAGAACAGAAGGTGAGATATTTTTCATGGCAGCATTTGTCTCTTCATCTACTATAGGAAATCCAAAGGAGCTTTCAACTCCCCTTCTACCTCTACCTCCTTCTGCATTTCCTCTACCTCCTTCTGCATTTCCTCTACCTCTTCCTCTATCTCCTCCTCTACCTCTACCTCCTCCAAATATAAATTTTTCTCCATTGAAGATTTCTCCTTCTCCTTCCCCTCCTTCTCCTCTTCCTGTCATGATAGATTCTTCAGAACTGATATAAGGTTTAGCCTGGAGGGATAATTGTTCTTCTATAAATGGTATGTTGAAGAAAGGTTCTTCCTCTTCCTCTTTACTAGGGATTTCTAATTCTTCATCTGGAATATATTCCCCTGTACAAGTGAAAAATATTATTCCCTCTGTTGGAGTTCTAGGATATTCTTCTTCCAAGATTTCCTCAGTGGATGAAGTGGGAGACCCTCCTAACTAAATATTTGATCTTAAAAATTCAAGAAGTCTATGACCATTATAGTATGGGATATGATTTTGAGATGGATGTGTACTACTTCTTGGTCTAGGTGGAGTGAGTGGTGTTGTAGGGATTAAACTTCTACCTCTTATAAATCTGCCCCTAGTTTCTCTTTCTCTACGCATATCATTGTTTTTGGGATGTAAGAAATAACGCTACCTAGTTACACTTCCTCGAAAACGGTGCCAAAATGTTTAGTCAATTTAGTGTTCCTAAATTGCTTCCATTAATTATCAACTAGGGCTAGTAAAATGATGAAGTGTGTTGCACTATATTTTCCTAAGTGACCCTTCCCTTACTTCGTTGTTTGTGTTTTTCTTGTTGTTTTGGGGGTTTTTTATTTTTAGTCCTAGGCTATTTAGAAAAGTGAGAATAAATCCAATTAAAAAGGAAGAAAAGGAAGTGTTATGAAACTAAGTTAATTTTCTATGAAAGAAACCAAAGTTTGTGGACAAGTTCTAAGACCTAGTTTTGGACAAAAAGACAAAGCAAGTACTTCAATTAGTGAGTAAACCTAGTCCATGGATCTATGACTCAATTGAGATTTGAAAAATGAAAGAAGGGAAATGTGTCAACTATTGTACTTCAATTTTTTTCAACATTCAATGATTAGGTCAAAGCCCTATGAGATGAAATCAACTGTTTTCACTTTCATTGCTAAAATCTAAAATAGAAAATAGAGAATGAAATTGAAATTTATCTAAGATGCTTTAATTAATCCATCTACTCAACATGTGGAGAGTGACCCCCTTGAGGTAATGTATCTAAGAAATCATTGCATCTGTCTAAACTAAAGAATTACAGTAACTCAAACACTGCATTGAATCTAATCATTTAATCATCATTGAAAAGTATATTCAAATTAGTCTATATCAAGTTGAACTTTAAGAAGATTGTTTTGTTGCAATGAAATGAGGATCTTCTATCTACAACCAATTAAGTGAATAATTAACTTATCAAGTCTCATAAAATTATGAAGCTTGTGACCCCTTGGTATGGCTTTCGGATAAATTAATTACACCCTTAATTCTTAGCAAGCAAATAACAAAAATTGAAATCTATTCAATAAATGCTCTTATAAGACATTCAACCATTCAAAATAAGATTTGGTAAATAGGAAAAATGGACTTCATAAATGCTTAGTTAGACACAACAATTGACAACTATTTTTGAAAGATGAAAGCAGGGAACTAAGAAACCATGTTTCTCAACACTTCAACTTTTATTCCAATTCTGAAGACAGAGTTACCTATCTCCTTGAAAACATTTTGGAAGGAAAATCTACATAGTTGCATCTAAACTTATTGAAAATTGGAAATTGAGCATGAACAGAAAAAAAATACTAAATAGAATTGAATCAAATCTAACTAGAAAACATTAAAAAACTCCTTTAGCAGTAGGGTCCCTCTGCTACCAAGTTGGTTAACTCCTTAGCTCCTTAAAAATGCGATCAAAACATCATCTGGGAACTGATCTTCTTTATTGAAACATTTTTTTAGAAAACAGAGTATCTCACTCTAATTCTGAACTTGTGCTAAAAAAACTTAGCTTGTTCTCGGTTCTATAGAACCTCTACTTATAACAAATTTTCATAACTAACTATGAATAAAGATAGCTACAGGTGTATCTTCAAATTATAATCAAAATGGGACTCTTAGAACTCATGATTTTCTACGGAAAAAATCAAGAGTCCTAATTGCTGTGTGAAATAGTCTCTTGACTTTGAGCTTTGACCATAGGATTATGCCTCTTTATTTGTTGATCTGGTCCTTGTGGATAGGAAGAAATCCACGTAGGAGGGATTATGAGACTACCCATGTGGACCATTCCTTCAACAGACACCTATAACATATTCAACCACAAGAGTAGCTATGGAATGCCTGGTTAGCTACAGAACATGCTACATTCTGTAGCCAATCTGCAAAAACTTATTACAATAGCTATAGGTTTTAACCCTGAACAAAAATGATCTACACACGAATATTATAACAGAAAAATAACAATAGCGAGAGCATAAAACATAAAATAGATAAACATAGAGATTTTCCCCTGGATCCCAAATCGGGACGACCAGCTTGATTTTTCATTATATTCCTTTTAGTGTTACAACACATATATATACATGCTGAAGCATACATAAACCCCAATCCATTAACCCTGGATTAGAACATAACCGTAGTTCCCTTGACCGGATCTACAAAATACCAGGGGTCGAAAACCATCGTACCCAAAAACCATGTGCAAACTCATGCACAAAACATGGGTGGGTCTGCATATGAGTGGGACCGCATACCAAAAAAAAAAATCGCCAGGGCACTACCCCGGACCCCAACAGTGGGGGTTGCCTCCCACCTTGTGACCCCCTGCTGCGCCCAGCGCAACGTACAGCGCGTGGGGCTAGTCGTGGAAAGAATATAACACATACCCAACATTCTTCCACTTGTTGTTTTCTTTCCACAGGGGGCCACAGGAGAGCTTAGTCATTGGACCAATTCTTCAACACCCATTGTTTCTCTACACCAAGAGAACTTCTGAGTGCTCACAGACTTCGTCAATGCATCTGCAACATTCTTCAAAGTGTCCACCTTTACCAGCAACACCCTTTTAGCCTCAACCATATCTCTAACAAAGTGATATTGAACATCAATGTGATTTGTCTTTGAATGGTAAGCAGGGTTCTTAGCCAAGAAAATTGCACTTTGGCTATCACAGTCTATCCTTATAGCTTGCTGTACCAACCCCATACTTGAACACAATATTTGCAACCAAATTTCTTCCTTGCTTGCATGAGTGGCTGCTATGTATTCTGCCTCTGTAGTTGAAAGAGCCACTACAGACTGTCTTTTACTCATCCAACTGACTGCACCTCAAAATAGGCTAAACACATACCCACTTGTAGATCTTCTTTGGTCCAGATCTCCAGCCCAGTCTGCATCAACAAAACCACGAATGTCCAACATTCTTTCCAATCCTGGTCTTCCCTGGTAGCACGAGCCATAATCACTAGTGCCACGTAAATATCTGAAAACCCGCTTCACTGCTGTCCAATGCTCCTTCCCTGGGTTTGACATAAACCTGCTCAATACTCCCACTACATGTGCAATGTCTGGTCTAGTACAGACCATTGCATACATCAGGCTACCCACTGCACTTGCATATGGAACACGGAACATATCCTCCTCTTCTTCTTGTGTCTTGGGACACTGTTCAGCAGACAACTTTACACCTACAGGAATAGGAACATTCACCGGTTTACTATCCTGCATATTGAACCTCTGCAATATAGTCTCGACATACTTCCTCTAGTTTAACTAGAGCTTCCTCTTTGCCCAATCTCTCTTAATTTCCATGCCCATAATATAGTTTGCAGCACCAAGATCCTTCATATCGAATTTGGAGAACAGTTGGGTCTTCAAATCTTGGATAATTTCTTTGTCATTTCCAATCAACAACATATCATCCACATACAAGACCAAATAAATAACACGGTCACCAATTAATTTAAAATAAACACAGTGATCCTCCTTTCTTCTGGTGAAGCCAAGTCCCCGTATATAGGTATCAAATTTCTGATACCACATCCATTTGTTCTATCTCAAAATCAAATGCAGCAACAACAGATAAAAGTAATCTAATAGAATTAACCTTGGCAACATGAGAAAAAATATCACCAAAATCAATTCCCAGCACCTAGGAATAACCTTTTGCTACCAACTGAGCTTTGTATTTGTCCACCTTGCCTTCTACATTCATATTCTTCTTAAACACCCATTTTCTCCCGATGGGATTCCTTCTAGCTGGCAACTCCACCAGATCCCATGCCTCATTTTTGTGCAAGGATGCCATTTCATCAATCATGGCCTCCTTCCAGAGTTTTCCATCCTCTGAATCTATTGTCTCCCTGAAATTTCTGGGATCATCATCACTTATAGTTAAGGAAAAACCTGAACAGAAAGCATATGGACTATACCTTTCTGGTTGCCTTCTTTCTCGAACAGATCTTCTCAAAGCTGGAGTTTGTGGCTCTTCCTCTTCTGAATCTTCTTCTACTGTAGTGTCTGATTCATACTCCTTTAGCTCAAACTCTATCTTCTTAGGTTCCTTTGGTATAATTTCATGTTTAACAACATCTTTCACCTCTCTAAACACCACATCCTGTCTGTACACAACCTTCCTTGTTTCCGGGTTCCAAAGCTTGTAACCTTTTAAACCATCCATGTACCCAATAAATATGCACCTTTTAGGTTTATTATCCAACTTGGTCCTTTTCTCCTTTGGAACATGTACATATGCATCACATCCAAATACCCTTAGATGTGAAAGAGAGGGTTTCTTACCAGTCCATACCTCATGTGGAGTCTTATCCTCCAACACTGATGAAGGTGATCTGTTAACCAGATAGCATGCAGTCTCCACTGCCTCTGCCCAAAATTCTTGTCCTAACCTGGTACCACTGAGCATGCTTCTTGCCTTTTCCATCAGTGTTCTGTTCATTCTTTTTGCAACTCCATTTTGCTGAGGTGTGTATGGAGTAGTCTTCTGTCATGCTATACCACACTTCTTACAGAACTCTTCAAATTATATGTCCTCAACGCCTTTATCTTCTTCTCTGTCTGGTTTTCCACCAGAGCCTTAAAATCTTTAAATCTGTCAAAAGCTTCAGATTTCTTCCTCAAGAAATATACCCATGTATTCCTTGAGAAATCATCTATGAATGAACCATAGTACACAGACTTTCCCAGTGAAGGAACTGACACAGGTCCAAACACATCACTGTGCACAAGTTCTAATATCTTGTTCGCCCTCTTAGCATCAAAAGGAAAACTCACCCGATTCTGCTTCCCATATACACAATTTTCACAGAAATTGAAATCCAAAGAGAAATTAAACATAACTTCTACCATACCATTTCTATGTAGTATCCGAAGGCCCTTCTCTCCAATATGTCCAAGCCTTTGATGCCATAGCATGGTATTTTCTCCAGAGACAGCTAGGCTTTTCGCCCCACTTTTAGGAACCACATAACTATTACACCCATCAATAACATTGCTACCTTGTAGCTTGTACATAGTTCCAGTCTGAACTCCCTGCATTAATACCAGTGCTCCCCGAACCATCTTGTAGGCATCTTTCTCAAACAATGTTTTTACACCTGCATCATCCATCTTGCTTACAGAAATCAGATTTTTGGCCAATGCAGGAATATGCAAAACACTAGGAAGTGTTCTAATCCTTCCACCTTGCAGCTTTAGCTTGAAATTTCCATGTCCAATGATTTTGGCCTTCCTATCATCCCCTAGGAAGACATAACCACCATCATATTTATCATACTCGCAGAACCACTCCCTATGGGGAGTGAAGTGAAAGGATGCACCTGAGTCAATAAACCATGACTCATGATCTACATGTGTATTTGAAGAAGAAGCCAAATACACATCCCCACCTTCATCAGAGGTGGTTTTCTCCTCTGCAAAAGGAGCATTATCAGATCCATTTCCTTTCTGAGGAGCTTTATATTTGTAGTCCTTTTTGTAGTGCCATTCCTTTCCGCATTTCCAAAGACACCTTACAAACTTTCCAAAGAGATTTAGATCTTCCACTCGAAACCTTATTCTTGTTTCTATTTTGGGACCTTCCTCGTACAGATAAGGCATCTCCATTTTGACCCTCCATATTTCTCCATCTCATTTCCTCCGACAGCAAGGCTGAGACAATGTCATCAAAATTCAAGGTAGTTGTATTTCTACCTATTGCAATAACCATACTATCCCACGAGTCTGGTAGAGAACACAACAAACTGATGCACTTATCTTCATCTGAGATTTTAATATCAATACATGACAGCTGACTGACCACAGTATTGAAGGCGTTCATATGCTCTGTCACTGAGTCTCCATCCTTCATCCTCAGGTTATATAGCTTTTTCTGCAGGAACAACTTATTCACCAGAGACTTAGATTGGTACAAAGTCCCAAGTTTTTCCCACAAATTCTTCGCCATAGCTTCCCCAGATACATTCAACAATACTGAATCTGAGACTCACAACCGTATTGTGCTCTTAGCCTTCCAATCCAGTTTCTTCCAGTCTTCATCTGACATTTCCATTGGTTTAGTACCTGGATCTACCACGATCCAGTGATCTTTATCCACCAGAAGATCCTCCATCTTGAGCTTCCACAACTCAAAACTTTGACCATTAAATTTCTCAATCTCTATCTTTCCGCCGCTTGCCATCTTCTTTCACCACAAGAATCAATCCCACAGATCTCCCACTGAACAGGGTCTACCTTAAGCCCGAGAAAAAAAACCCTCAGCAGCAAAGGCATCCCCTTAAAGCTAAAAAATCTCTGATACAAAATGTAGGTTTTAACCCTGAACAGAAATTATCTACACACGAATCTTATAACATAAAATAAACAATAGCAAGAGCATAAAACATAAAACAGATAAACACAAAGATTTTCCCCTGGATCCCAAAATGGGACGACCAACTTGATTTTTCATTATATTCCTTTTAGTGTTACAACACATATATATACATGTCAGACATATATAAACCCCAACCATTAACTCGGGATTAGAACATAACCATAGTTCCCTTCGACCGGATCTATAGTCATCAGGCCGAAACCATCGTACCCCAAAACCATGTGCAAACTCATGCACAAAACATGGGTGGGTCCGCCTATGAGGGGGTCCGCACACCAAAACAATTTTCACCGGGGCGCTGCCTCCCCCCTTGTGACCCCCCTGCTGCGCCCGGCGCAACGTACAGTGCGTGGGTCTAGTCGTGGAAATAATATAACACATACCCAACAATAGCAAAAACCATGAAAATAAAATATGTCAATCAATTTCATGTATCCTTGAGACAAACCTAAACATTATTCATTGATTAGGGCTTTTGAATTGATGAAAGAGAGGTGAAATGAGATGAGAAATTTGTAAAGGAAAGGGAAATTTTGGGGTTCAACAACAACATCTTTTCCTAATCTAATCTTTTGACAATCCAAAATCAAATGGTTTGACAAGTCTTCTTTCACTAACCTATCATCAAAAATTTAAAACATGTTTAGTCATGATTAGGCTAGATGACCGAATCAAGACTTTTTTCTCAAAGGTAGTGGCATTTAAGCTTGCACACTTTCAGCAATACTCTTTTTTGGTATGGGGCTATACCTATTATTTTTTCTTGCCCCCTTTTTCTTATTTTCTCTTTTTTTGTGTTTTCATTTTTATGACAAAACAATCTAAAACTAAAGCTAGAAAGATGCTCATAGTGCTGAGCATATTTGCATACCTATCAATCCTAATCTAACTTACATACGATATATATTCATTTGGTGAACCCCCTTTTCCAATATAACCAATCAAGTAGATGATTCCATGAGTGATATTTGTTCATCTCTTTGAGTATGCTGAAACAAAAATAAGGCCATTCCCCTCTCACTTGTTTTTGAACAGCAGTGCTCAAGATCTCCTTTATACTCAGCAACAAACTGTTCTTGACATAGCATGTTCCTCTTTTAGATGCCTCTAAGAAAACAACAAAGGGATCTTGAAACAATACCTGGCTTAGAGGATTTGATAAATAATATTCATTCCAAATTACTCCTTCCTCCACTTGGCTAGGCTTGGGATTCCTTTGGGAAAGAAACTCCACCTCTTCCTCATGATCATCTGTACTGGAAACTTCATCATATATTGAAATGTTGTCCTCTAGACGCGAACTTGATATGTTCTCATTGAGTGGGCTGAATTTCCTGTGAAGGCCATCATGTTGATGAACAAGGATATTCTTTGGCAATAAATCTTATTAAGAAGGTAGTATAGAAACTCTCCTGTGATTGTCAATTTCCAAACCATCATCTGTAATTTGAAATTCGATGGAAGTTGGTGGCTGCAAATCTAGAGCTAAGGATAATTCTATGTCACAAATGACTTCCTCATCCATTTCAGGAGAAGGCTTCTCATTAACAACTTGCTTAAGAATTTCATTATCTTCCCCAACCTCAACATCAAAACTGAAAGACTGCTGATTTCTAATCATATGAAATTTTTTTCTGGTGGACTGAAATGAAGTAGAACAAAGTGGCAGAGATGATTCATGTACTTCCAAATTTTCTAGACTTTCCTCATTAGTTTCATACCTAATATGTATTGGCTGATTACTGTTTTCAAGTTGATGAAACTGAAATTCCTCCCACAAACCAACTGTTGACTGCTCTGCAAGATTAGCTTCTGTTTGGAGGACAAAATCATCATCATACTGATCAAACTTTAGAAAATCATAAATATAAGTAATTTTACCAATCATACATATTGGATTATCACATTATTTCTCCTTGAATTGATCTACTAATCCATTTTCTGATCTGTGGTAGCTGGGGTTAGCAGGAAAATGAATTGAAATGTTCTATTCATATGAAGGGTTAGAGGCTAGATGCATGCTTAGAATCTGATTTATTTCCTCTTTAGTTAAAAGAGGAGGAATTTTTCTCTTTATTTGGAAAAACTAAAACAGTTCTCTTTCTCTTGTGAAGGTTGATTCTGAGGCTGAATGTCTTCTTGAGCCTCACATAGAAGAGATGGTGGATCATCACTTGTCCCTTCAGAGAGATCCTTTGGATATTCCTTTATTTCCTGATTGATTTCATCCTCAACCAACTCCTCTTGGTTGTCATAATAGTTATCTTGAGTATGAAATGCATGAATTTCCTCTAATATATCTTCAGGATGCCAATTTCCAAAATCTTCATCAATGTTTACAAGATATTGTATGAGACCTTCAGATTGATCACAACAATTTTTAGCTACTGATAGAGATGGATAATATTCTTTATAATTTTCATAAAATACCATGTGGAAATATTTCAAAGAAAACAAGGTACTAGGGTTCAGGCCTTCATACCATTCCCTTGGCTTACCCTCTAATGTTGCCATGAACATTTTTATAAGGCAGTACTCATGCCATTCAAATTTTAACCTCCATACATGTATATGAAATTTGATGAGATGTAACAAGGGGTGATCAAATTTTTCATCTTGAAACACAGGCAGGTTTGAAACCCAATTTATCTGAGGAATTTTGTGTGGGAATCTAGGGATATGATCTTTGTTAATTGGATCATATCTCTGTTATATCCTTGAATCCACCTTTGTTAATAAAAAAAGGGTCATTGCATCTTTTCAACCAGTCTAGAGTCTTCTACCAATGGAATATTTAGGTCTATTGAGAGTTGTGGAGTCTCTAGGTGGATGATTTCAAATTTTTTGTCCACCATCAACAATATTAGGATTGATTACTGCATTCCTAGGGGAATTTATGAGAAATAGTGGGGTCAACAGGGCTACTAAAGACTATTGGAGTCACCAGGTGGAGGATGCTTACTATTTTAAGGATGTACTTGTTGTCCACCATCAACAACTGAATACCAATCTAAGGATTTTCTTGGGTTTTCTGAGGTCTTTAAGGAATACTTAGGATGTTACTAACCCAGGGTCCCACCGTGATCGCCATTATGTTAGGTCCCCGTAATTTGCTATATTGGCAAGACCAAATGTATAGTGGTAACATCAAACTAGTATTTGGAGTCCTAAGACCTGGCCTTCCTAGACTGAGGGAGGCCTCTCTTTATACTTTTGTAAAGGATGTAACTTGATATATTTTAGGGTTTGATTTTAGGCTAGTTATAAGGATTAAGGTTTGTTTGTTTGTTTGGTTGGTTGGGTAGGTTGTCAAGCAAAACAAATAGAGTAGGAGAGCTTTTTACCATTGGGTTATGGAGTTTACAAAAGGTCTTGAAAGGTACAACCATAAGTCAAGGATGCTTCGGAGGGCGAATATAAAAAAGCTAAATGGATCTTCAAGGCTTAGGTGAGTGAAGTGAACATTAAATTGTGAACAAAGTAGGTGCAAAGGACAGTTAAGAATCCTTTAACAAATACTGCAACAAGAAAGGTATTTAAGAACACTATGCATAAAGAAATAACCAAAGACAGGGCATACCATACTTATTTTAACAAACCCTAGCAAGTAAACATCAATACAAAAATCCAGCAAACCCTAGAGAGCAGTAAACTTGTAAAGTCTCTAGTGATTTAACCTTCAGGTAAAGAAAACATTTAAGATAACAAGTAGTAATGATCAAAGAGTAGGTAACTCCTAAATTCCTTAATCAAACTACAAATAACTTCAAAGCAACCATTCAATGTGGACAAAAGGGAAGGGCAAGCCATAAACCTCTTCATTCAAACCCTAATTAGAAATACTTTGAAGAAAAGACCCCAAAAACAATGTTTAAGTGATTCCAAAGGGCAGGGCTAACCATAAACTACTTTGGCACTGACCCCATTAAATCATTCCTGAGATAAACAAGCTAAGTGGGATTAGAGAGCAACTAAGAATTCTCTAAACTGACCTAGTAGAGGAAAACATGAGAGCAAGAGAAGCAGACATAATTAAGGCGCTTTTGACAGCATATCTTAAGCTAAAATTTCTATTCTATTGCAAGAGAAAGATGAAAAAATATGTTAAATAGAATATGACAAGTACAAAATGAGAAAGACATCACCATTATTCATGTTTATGAATCCTACAAAGTTCTTGTCTCATTGATATTCAGTTCAAAATCTTCATAATGCTACAAAGCCCAAAACTCCTCCCAACTCAAAGTCTATGAGGTTTTTCTCCACAATCAACCAACAAACAACATGAACAATGAGGCCCTCATGCAGTATTTAACTTGAAAAGGAGAGTGAAAACCCTAGCTATGGTTTTGAAGGCCATTAATTTCTCATATATATCATTTTTTTCCAAAGAGACCATGCAAGGCCCAAGACACAAAATATCCTAACCTAATAAATGAAAAATATCTTCAAACATAAATTCTGAGCTAAATAGGAGTGATTTGCCTTAAAAGTACTCAAAAATATCATTTTCAATAAATTTGTGTGTTTTTTTTACTTTGCGGGCAAGGGCACAACGCCAAGGTCAAGGGCACAGTGTCTGCACCAGAAAAATAGGTCATCTTGCAGCTGAGTTTTGGAGGCCTTCCTGGTGTCAAAATGAGCTCCATGATAGCTCACTAGAAATATTGTCAAGTATAATTTCAAAAACTACTTTTGGTTTTCCATTTGGTGTCCATTTTCCTACCCAAAAACTCAATCTCCCAAGACTGCTCAGGGCACAATGCCAACTCTAAAAATAGGGCAGAAAGGTGATTTTTTGGGTGTTTTTGGCACTTTTGGAGTACCAATTATTCTCCAAATTATATAATTTTTTTTTTGGATCATCTCTTAGGCATAACGATTCCAAAAATATAAGCCATTCCTCAAAAGAGTTCCCCAAAAAATAGAGCAATTCCACTGGCGCTACACCTTTGGCCCTTCAAAACAGTAAGAACTTCACAAGTGAAAAAATGTGCCCAAAGTTGGATTTTGTTCAACTGATTATGTTTGGGAGGCTTTGAAGGGGATGGATCAGCCATGTTGTTAAGGTTTTCCTTATATTTTTCCTCCTTGAGGGCTTTCTCTCATTGGCATCTGCCTCATTTTCCTTATCCTCACTGCTCTTTCCTCACTGTTTTATTCTTCATTGTTTTCTTCCTTATTGGAATCTGAGTCCTCATTTCCTTCCTCTTCATTGCTTGATTCCTTAGTGCCCTCTGATTCATTTCTCTCTTTGACTCAAATATGCCCCACTGATTTATTTCTCACTGCTATCTTCATCACTGTCCCTTTTTTCATCACTGTTCTTTTCTTCACTTGTTTGATTTCTCATGGGCATTTGCCTCACTAACATTAGGAAAACTCTTCTTTTCCGACCCTAGAATTTGATGTGAATTTTGAGATGATATAGAAGGTGATGGAATGGTAGCTTTTGAAAGTGAGGGGACAGAGTTTTATGAATGAAATGGGTGACGGAGGTATGGACATGGATTATATGTAAGACCACCCTTAACAGTGTAATTTCCCTTTGTTTTGACTGATACCTTTCAAGTAGATGAAAATAAAGGTAAACAGTGATTTCCAGTTTCAAGCCTTAGGGCTACTCCTTAGGGGTTCATTCCATTTATTCAAATGATGATAAAATGCTTTAAGGATGGGTGGATAGCTTGTACTTACCCCTAACTATGTTTGGAGGGCCCTTAGGAATAATTTGGAAGCCTTTGAGGTGATTTGAGCTGTTAGAGGGCTTAGGAACCCTTCCTAGCCAAACGCACAACACCTAGGCCAAGGGCGCAACGCTTGAGAACATTTCTATTGGCGAGTCGGGAAAGGGCGCAATGCCCTACCAGGTGCACAATGCCTTCTTCCAGGCACACAACGCCTTCTTCCATGTGCGCAATGCCTTAATATAATACACAGGAAAATATGCTAGGGGTGCAGTGCCGCAGCGCCAGGAAAAATTGCCCAATTTTTCCTTGAAAACTCAGATTTTCTTATCTCTTTGAAACTCCTAATTCTCTGTAAGTGAACCATGATTGATATCAAGTGTGAAATGAGTTCTATGGGCTTATGAATTGATCCTAACCTTGACAAGCCCACTTTCTAATTTTTACAAGTCCTTCTCCTTTTCACTGATATTCTTTATGCCTTTCTACTTGCAGGTGACTGAAAACACTTGAGGTGGCTCTTCTCATTAACAATTTTACATCGTTGCTCTGTAGGTAATTGAAATGGTGATTTGGACCTTTCCCTTTGTTCCTTGAGGAATGAAAAACTAATCTTGACACCTTTGTGATGATTTCACAATGACATCTTCAAAATCTTATGTGATTTACACTATGAAAATTAGCTTTTTCACCCTGGCTGGCAGTTTGCTGGGGTTATGAGATTTATTTTTCTTTTGATCCTAGGGATTTGACCTATTCATCTTGACACAAAAACAACCTTAAAAACCTCTTTTACTTCCACCTTTGGACCTGAAATTCATATTTTTCTAATTTATACATGGAAAACTCAATTTTGACAAGTTTGGGATTTGATCAAATAGTAACATCTTCAAAATCATTTCTTTTCTTGCAGCATGGAGTTGAACACATACCTTTTACCTTCTGTGGCCACTTTCTCAAAACCCTAGGTGTCTAGACTGCCTTAAGACAATTATCATTGTTTTCTTCTAAGTTATTTATAGCCCTTTCAATTTCATTCACTTTTGTCTAGTTTACCTCACCTTTCTACCATATTTCATCAATCATCTCTGAAAGGCTTTTCTTCATGTTTGGTTTTTGGTGTGCCTCCTCCATGGTGATTTCTACATTTGATCCCTGCTTCGCACAATGCTGGCCCAATCAAGCTAAAAACCCTAATTCTCTACAAGAACAAGTGTTTCCCTTTCTTCTGCTAATTGACCTCGGACCATATGAAGCCCTAATTGACCTAGTGGGAGGATCCTTTTACCTGGTCGTTGATTGAAAATTAGCTTGGAGTCTTCAAGTGTAAAAATAGAGTATTGAAAAATTGGTGTATTGAAGATCCAAAATCCAATGTACCTGATTTACCTAAAGATCCTACAGAGATAGTTTTGAGATCATCAATGCTTGAGGAACTTGGGGATCATGGGAATGAGTTTGCTATAGGAGACCCTAGTTAGAAAATGGAGTTATGGGCAAGGGAAAAACATAGCCAATGAAGTTATAGGTAGGGAATGAGACTGAAAATGATAGGTATAAGCTTAGGAAGAGTTTGAAGGAGTGAAAAGGTGACCATGGAATGGAAAGCTGATGAAATAGTGAAATTTTTTTCCATAAGGATAATGAAGGCAGTGAGATTTCTAAAACTCACAATGCTCAAAGAATGTTTTTTAAAAAATCTAGAATCAATATTTAGTCATCTATAGATCATGAAAATTACTGATGAATAACAAAATACATATTAGTTAAACTTACATATAGTTCAAAAATAATATTTTTTGTAAATAATTTACAAAGAACTTGCCTTTTTTTTCTTTTCTTGATGTGTTATCAGTATTTTTGTTACTTGATCTCTTGTTAGCCATTTCTTTATCAATATGAAACATATACCATATCATTCATTAATATATTTTATAAATAAATTGTCAAAATTTTAGGTAAAAAAATATATCAAGAAACCGGTGCACCATTCATGATGTACGCACCAACGTCGTTGCATGGTGGTCTTATAAACGCACCGCCCAAACAATATGAAACATTTTACGATGCTCTATGTCAACAAGGAGCTCTGGTGCATTACATGTTAACCACCACACTGATTAACATAGAAAAATAAATAAAAATCATCTAGTGTTAGTTTTTGTAGCATAAATTTCCCGCGCAAACAAGGGACCACCATACGGTGCTCTCTGTCCACTAGGAGACTCGATGTGGTGCGTTATATGTTACATGGTGCATCGATTAACACAATACATTTTTTTTCTTCTGTTGGACACCTAATCCTCTATGGGTAGGTGTGGAAGCCAAATGGACAAAGAGGAGTCCAAGTGACCTTGGAATGTGGAATCCAAGAGTCACCCCATTGTACTATAAATAGACATCTATGGTTAATGGAAAGGCAATCAATGCTTATCTTTCTCTTGTGTGTGTGTTTCACCATGCTTGTGTTTAACATGGTATCAGAGCCATGATGAGTGGCCTTGTGCATTTATGTGTTAATGTGTTAGGTTTTCTGTCCTGCATTGAATAACCTTGGTCTTTGTGCTAGACAACCTGATGGTCTCTAATGCTCCTCCTTCTCCTAACCATCTGTCAGATTCCTTTCCATTGTCAAGTGGTTCACTTGAATAACGCCCAACATCTAAAAGGTTATCCAATCCATTTGATGATGATTCTAACTTATTAGAAGTCTCAATGTTGAAAATCTTCATAAACAATTCTTTGGCAACATCACTTAAAGAACATTGATACTTCATAATCTAGCCATCTGGAGGGCCATGTTGCCCATCCTATGAGTTTTCTTCTTGCTTGGGTAATCACCTTTTCTTGATTAGTTACCACAAGACATATATTGTTTTCATTATGTTGCACAAGCTATGCCAAAAACCTAGGATTATGCATGGCTTTTTCTAAGAATGACATCATCTGTTGATGTCATTGTTCCATCCCTTGAAGGTGTTGAGACACTTTCTGTAGCTGAAGATAGGTAGAATGCTACTGCTACATGAGTCTGAAAATTTTTGTCATCAATACATTCTTATCCTATTTGAGCCTCTCTATTTCTTCCTCCAGACCAAATTTTTTCTTGGGGAGTGCTTCCTGAGATTTTGTCTATTTCCGAGGGATTTACTCTACGAGCTGGAGGATCAAATCAGCTCGAGTTATTTCTAAGTGAACTAGGGTTTTAATTCAGTCGAGTTACAAGCTCCTTAGCATTGAGCTCTGCCCTCCTCCATACAATCGGACCTCCTGTGCATCGACCTCTCCACCATCTCCCGCACTCTCGACTTGTATCCACCTCTGCGTCGGCCTCCCATAGTCCTTGACGCACTCGACCTTCACTTCCATCTACCTTCACTTCCAGTGGCCTTCCAACATTGCCTCTCCCTCCTTGGTCATCGGCCCTTCCCCTCCAAATAATTCCCGGTAATTATTTCCACAACCCTATGCCTCACAGAAGCCGCCCTCTTGCAGTCCCCGAGCCTCGACTCCAATGAATGAGATGCCACACTTCCATTGACAAAAACTAATGCAATATCTTCGTCGCAATTGCTATCAATCACCTTGTCACAACGTTGAAGCTGGGGAATTTGTTGTGAAATGGGAGAAGATGATTTTCTGTTATCATTACGTTCGTTGTCAATATCCCAAGTCCTGGAAATAATGTTTTGTACAAAGGTGATCCCAAAGAATCCCAACAAGTAACTGAAAGAAGCTAGGAATGACAGAAGGGCCAAGATATCCATGAGGATCAACATGTAGAGTGCGATCGAGATTCAAACCTTCTCTCTCCACTTCTATATGATAAAATACAAGGTGAAAAAAAATCACCAAGAATACCTTGTTCGTGAAGGCAATGGGAAGAGGCAGAGCATCTGACGCCATTGCAAATGCCTTGGAATCCTTCTTGCGCCACCTCTGGTGCTCGAATCCCAACTTCACCCCAACCCCTCACCCTCTGTTACTCCCACTCCCCTACCCCCTACACAACAACGTCGGTTCCTTCACCGTAGCACCACTTGCTAGCTCCCATCAACCCCTTCCAATTCCGTCAGCCCCTACCACTTCCCTCCCTCTGCCCCTTCCAATTCCACCTGCCCTTCATCCCACGCCAGCTCCCCTCTCCTCCTCCCACTCACCTCACTCCCTCCGCCCCTCCCCCGACAACCTTTCAACTTTCACTCCCTCACCTCCTCTCCACGCAACATCCCTCACCCTCTCTCCACCCACACATACACTGGTCCCCTTATCCCTCCGCCTGCTACTACCTTCCCCTCCGCACCATGTTCTTACCTCCACCTCCTCCCTTCTCCTCCAAACCCTAACATAATTTATAATATATACCATACAACAATAATATACCACAGTCATATATCCACCTCCCTTACTACATTCGAGCCACATTCAACACTGTCTATACCTTGATTGTTCTATATATATATATATATATATATATATATATTTTTGTTGACCGTCAAAAGGCCTTATAGAACTGGTTGGTGTGTTGGTGAATTCATATTTTTTGTTGAAGGTTGAGGTATATACATGTGAGTTGGTTTCTTTTTTATGCGTTGGTGAATGGAGCATATATTTTAAGGGCCATTATATGTATACGTTGGAGATTGTATAATTCATAGTTCCAGGAAGTGTCAAGTTGGGATAAGAGAGTTTTTATTTTTGTTCCAGATCATGATTTGTCTCCTGCACTTTATATAAAAGCAGTCCTTTGTAAAGGAGAGAAGACATTTTTATTGAATTAATTCACATTGGTTTTTGTTGCTGCATTTGTTGTGAAATGGATCAAATAGGTAATATATTAGAATTATTGAATACTTTAATATTTGCCAATGTAGATGGGATGGTAAACATCAACAAAGACACTCTCTTTGACATTTAGACCTACCTACATAATGCACAAGAATAGATGTATTTTTTGCAGCTTGAATCTCAGCTACAACAAGAGGAGTTACAATAAAAGAGTTGCCATTTTGAACCTATTTTTGTTCAGAAAATTGAAAGAGACTCCCATAAGCAGAAATAATATAATGTTGCAGTTGATTCACATTCAATGCCAAGTATAAGACCAGATTTGCATGCAGAAGCAAACATCCAACCTACACCTCCCAAGCCCATCATTAGACCTTGGGAAGAGCTTGTCCACAATAAGCACATAATTGGTCTGAAAAGGAGTTGTCCTTTCATATTTCGGACTACTCCAAGCCCATCAAATTTTAGAGTTCCATATTTCTTTATGAAAATTCACCTTGAACTGTTCCAGATACTACTCCACTTCCATAATCACAACAAATTGAAAAATTCCAACATTTTGATCACGTTGGCCATATGAAAGATCATTGTTTCGATATTCACCCATGCAAGCTGTTGGCGAGAAAATAGGTCTCGCGGGCAAGACCCAGGTTCAGAGATTGGGGTCAACAAGGGAGTACGCTGTAGTTTAGAACCATGCCTGCGTTTTCGCCCTACTCTGGAGAGTAGAGAGTCTCACCCGAGGCGTGTCGCAACCACATGGAGAAGGGGAACAGATCTATAGTGGCGGATGGATCCGCAACTTCAATATTAACATAGAATATTTTGCATAAATACCATCATATACGCAAGATCATTTTAGAAAATTGTGTAGATACTAAGCAAATAAAATTTTAAAATACCACAGACATCATGCATGCATGTAACTCATATAACAAGATAGCAACCTGTAAATATATTAATAACCTTCAGCTGGATCCACAGTTACATCTCTTTAACATGAAGAGCTTACAATTCTGTTACAAATGTTCCATAGGACAGAGAGATAGATAATAGAAGCCTAGGAACTACAAGGATGTCATGCTTGGGATAGATCTCTTCTACAACATCCGCTCGACCCTCTTCAATCTTTCTGCATCCGCGCATCTCCTCTTTTGGCTGGGTGACGGGCTATTTATTCACCCGCTGTTGTGAAACCAGCTCCAAAAAGAGAAGAAAAGAGATATAAACGCCTTAGAAATAAGCCACTTCGAGGGGGCAACCTCCACTAAATTACATGAATGAACAATTCTTGAATGATCCAATTTACAAAACCTCCTTTCTATATATAGGAGTCCATGGGGCCATAATGTAATCCTAGTGGGCCACAATGTAATCCTAGCTGACCTAACAATAATAATTTAAGGGCACAATAATAACAAAATGGGGGTTACAAGGGTACAATAATAACAATAAGGGGTTACACTAACAACAATAAGGGACTATACTAGTAATATAGGGACCTAACATGCCCCTCTCCTTCAAAAAAAGTGTTGTCCTCAACGCTTGAGTAGCTCTGGGTGCTTTCGTATAAAATTCTCATCCTCCCATGTAGAATCTTCAGTGGGTAAGTTCTTCCACTTGATGAGATACTCTGAAATTGATCGATTCCGTAGTTATCGAGTTCTTTTTTCCATGACTGCTTCAGGTTCCAATATGATTTTCCCTTCCCCATCAAGTTCTGGAAATACTATTTGAACAGGAAGATTTTCACCTATAACCTTCTTTAAGCATGAAACATGGAAAACTGGATGTACTCGCGAAGAAGCAGGAAGCTCCAATTTGTATGCCATAGTACCAATTTTTTGCAACACCTTGTAAGGACCATAGTACTTTGGCGATAATTTATTATCCTTCTTAGCTTGCTTGAGGGACATTTGTTTGTATGGTTGTAGCCGTAAAATACCCAATCTCCTACATCAAAACTTCTCTCGCTGCGATGTTGATCTGCCTGTTGTTTCATTCGATTTTGTGCCAAATTCAGGTTATCCTTTAAGAGTTGGAGAACTTCTTGCTGATGCTCGGCGTGATCTTCCACTGCTTGAACCTTCAAATTTTCCCTTAAAGATGATGTGATCGATGGTGGATGATATCCATAAAGTGCCATAAATGGGGTCATTTTTGCTGCAGTATGGAAGGAAGTGTTATACCACCATTCAGCGAGAGGTAACCACTTGACCCATTGTGTTTGTTTATCGGATACAAAACAACGAAGATATCCTTCCAAACATTTATTTACTATCTCAGTTTGACCATCAGATTGAGGATGATAAGATGAGCTATGAGCTAATTGAGTACCCAAACAAGAAAATAACTCCGTCCAAAAAATTTCAGTAAAAATGGGATCTCTGTCGCTCACAATAACCCTTGGGCTTCCATGTAGCTTTTGAATTCTGTCCATAAATGTAGTAGCAACTGTACTTGCTTAAAATGGATGAGATAATGCACAAAAGTGTGCATACTTGGTAAGTCTATCAACTACCACCATGATGACACTCTTTCCTTCGGACTTAGGTAAACCTGTGATAAAATCCATTGAAATCTCCTCCCAACGTTGACCTGGAATGGATAAAGGTTGTAGAAGTCCTGGGGTCTTAATTGTTTCCACTTTATTCTGTTGGAAAACCAAACATTCCGCCACAAACTTTTGAATATCAGATTTAAGGCCATCCCAAAAAAATTCTTTCTTCACCCTGTGGTAAGTTTTTAAAAATCCTAAGTGTCCTTCTAAAGGAGAAGTGTGCAATTCCAGAAGAATCTTTTGTTTTAGTTGGGAATTCTTACAAAGATATAAGCGATCTTTGTACCATAAGGAATCATTTTTCCAACTAAATGTATCAGATGTACTAGGATCTTGCTGCAACTTTTGAATGAGGGTCCATACATCTTTTTCCTTCTTCCATTCATCTCTTGCTTCGGTTATCCAATCTGGTTGGATAATAGAAATGGCACAAAGCAATGCTTCCACCTCTTCATTCTTTTTTGAGAGTGCATCTGCAACAACATTAAGCTTTCCTTTTTTGTAGATTATTTCAAAGTCATAACCCAACATCTTTGTGACCCATTTTTGTTGCTCTTCTGACGATATTCTTTGTTCCAAAAAGTGTTTAAGACTATCATGATCAATTTTTACCTTGACATGTCTTCCCATTAGGTAAGTTCACCATTTATTTAGTGCATGCAGTATTGCTAACATTTCCTTCTCATAAATAGGTTTCTGTAAATACTTTCCTTTGATTGGAAAAATTTCAAAAGCAATGGGTCTTCCTTCCTGCATTAAAACTACACCAATTCCATTTCCTGAGGCATCACATTCCACAATAAAGGTTTTTGTGAAGTCTGGCGTAGCTAAGACCGGTGCATGGCACATTGCCTCCTTAAGATGTTCAAAGGCCTTAGTTGCTTCAGGAGTCCATGAAAATGCATCTTTCTTCAATAATGTTGTTAGAGGTGCTGCTATTCTCCCATAATTCTTAACAAACTTGCGATAATACCCTGTTAACCCAAGAAATCCTCGCAACTTCTTTATGGTTGTGGGGACTTTCCATTCCTTAATGGCTTTAATTTTGTTAGGGTCTACTTTCACACCCTCGTGAGATACAATATGACCCAAATATTCCACCTCTTGTACTCCAAAGAAACATTTGGATTTTTTTGCATATAATTTTTTCTCCTGCAATAGTTTGAGCACCCTGTCAACATGTTCAACATGATCCTTCCAAGACCTGCTGTAGATTAGTATATCATCAAAAAATACTAGCACAAATTTTCTAAAGAAGGGTTTGAAAATGGAATTCATCAACCCTTGAAATGTGGAAGGTGCATTGGTAAGGCCAAAATGCATGACCAAAAATTCATAATGACCCTCATGAGTTCGAAATGTTGTTTTTGGAATATCTTCAGTCTTCATTCTAATTTGATGATATCCTTAACGAAGATCCAACTTGGTAAAATAAATTGCTCCATGTAATTCATCCAATAATTCATCAATCACAGGAATGGGAAATTTGTCTTTAATGGTGAGCTTATTGAGCTCCCTATAATCCGGACACATTCGCCATGATCCATCCTTCTTGTATACCAATACTACAGGAGCAGAGAAAGAACTTTGACTAGGTTGAATTATACCTGCCTCTAACATTTCTGCAATCATACGTTCAATTTCGCTCTTTTGGAAGTAAGGATATCTATAAGGCCCGATGTTTGAAGGAACACTTCCTGGAATCAAATGAATAGCATGACCATGATCACGAATAGGTGGGAGTCCTTTGGGAGTTTCAAACACCTTGGAATGATTGTCCAAGACTTGTTGGAGATCTGCAGAAATAGATGATTTTGATGTCGGAACTTCTAGTGAGCATAATTGTGCAATTACGCCTCGTAGTTATTTCTTTAGAAGCTTTGTCATGACATTAGAGCTTATTATCCTTCCTGCCTTCCCTTCAATACCCCGTAATTCG
The DNA here is from genome assembly GCA_034641835.2 of Pinus albicaulis. Lineage (NCBI taxonomy): Eukaryota > Viridiplantae > Streptophyta > Pinopsida > Pinales > Pinaceae > Pinus > Pinus albicaulis. Next base: position 3,129,671 of record MU968426.1, on the reverse strand, counting down.
ACTTCCTTTCCTTCTGAAAAAAATTTGAAGAAAATTTCTTGAAAATTAAAAGCTACCGTCCCCAAAGATTGTAACCATTGTACTCCTAGTACAACATCAGCACCTCCCATAGGAATGGAAAGCATTGGACTAGTCAACACATATTCCCCCATGGTTAGCTTGATGTTATGGCATTTTCCAGAGCAAGTTATAGTTCCTCCATTTGCAACCATCACTTGACATTCTGGTGCTGGGTATAGGAAACAATTTAATTCCTTGGCTACCTTACAATGAATAAAATTATGGGTGCTACCTGAATCAATCAACACTATTACCTTTTTCTTCTTGATTTGTCCTTCTATATTGAGATTTTGAGGAGTGGTAATTCCTGCCAGTGCATTACACGATATGGTCGGATTCATTTCTTCCTCTTCTAGGGTTGGTTCCTGGTGTATATCCTCTTCTTGTTCATTTTCTTCTTCCTCTTCACAATCTATGTAAAATAATTCTTCTCAGCACCCTTATGACCTTTAGTGTATTTTCTATCACAACTGTAGCAAAGCCCTTTTGCTCTTTTTTCTTCCAATTTTTGTGGTGTCAACCTTGTAGGTTGTGGAAATCTAGGCGTAGCAACACTTCTTTCTTTATAGAATTGAGTGGTAGGCTTCCTTGTCGCCATAATTTTACACTCAACTTTTCTTGCCAACCTGAATGCCTTCTCCAATGAATCAGGTTCCAAAACGCGAACTTCATGTTGGATGTTATCCTTTAAAGTGCCTAGGAAGAGATCAATCCTGTGTTCCTCTGTAAGATCAGTTACTCTTATATTCAATTTTTGGAAGTCCTCAATGTGCTGCCCCACTAAACCCTTTTGTTTGAGATTTATCAATTGGGTAAAGAAGGTGTTGCTCTTCGTATCCTCATAATGTGCTATCATTTCCTCCGTAAAAATTGACCAAGTGACAATTTTTTTACGGGAGCAAAGCCATTGATACCATACAAATGTATTTTGTTCTAAATGTAAAGCTGCAATGCGTACCTTTTGTGTGTTTTGCACGTTATGGAGATCAAAATATTGCTCCATCTGTAGTATCCATGTTACAGGATCCTTTCCATCAAACTTCCTCACATCCATCTTTGGAATATGGTGGTTCTTCCCGCCAACATTAGAGTTTATGAAATCACGATTAACATTTATTTTGTTCTCATCATGAGGTTCTTCTACCATCTTTTCACCATTAGGAAACATTTCTTGTATCAACTTGGTCAAATCTTCGATGTCTGCTTTTAGATCATTCTTCATGTTTTTCATGTTGTCTTTCATGTCATCCATCTTAGCTTCCATGCCCACTTCCATGCCATCCATCTTAGCTTCCAAACCAATCATCTTAGCTTCCACGCCTTTCTTCAAACCATCCATCTTAGTTTCCACGCCTTTTTTCAAAACTTCCATTTCATTTTTTGTTGTTCTTTGCGAGAGCGAAATTTGTTGCATTTGCTCTTGTAATTTTGACATGTCATGTTGCCATTCTTCATCTTCATGAGTAATAGTAGAGCCTTCTAAAGGCTTATTGGGTGTTGAATTCTTTTTAGGGGCCATTTCAGACTCCAATATTGATATCTATTCTACAATAGGCCCTTGCAATCAATTCAACTTGATTCTTCAAACAAGACTTGTGCAATTCGGAAAAAAAAATACACACCTTTTACTAGCTTTTAGGAGCTCGATATTGAAATTGAATTATCTCTGTAATTGAAAATCTTAAATATCTGAAATTAAGTACTAAATTCTCCCTCTAAATTCTCTTTTGAATGCCACAGGTCTGACTTGATCTGGATTCTCCAAGACAAATTTATGTCCAATCTCCCACAATGACCTAATTATGGACTGGTTCAGTATAGCGAACTTGTACGGATTTCCACCTGTCACTGTTTCATCCTTCACCTCTGAAATTGATAGCCAAGAAACTACATTTTGTGTACTTGTGACCAATTTTTACGGCACTCCAATCCGATGCTCAGAGAGAGAGTTATTGAAATTTTCCCACGATCACCTCTTTGAGATGAAATTTCGGAGCCTGAAAAAGCACTACATTCCACAGATCATATCTCCAAAAATATTACGAACCAAGCTCTGAAATTTTTTGAAGAATTTCCTCAAGATTTCAGCTTTGCACCATACGAATTTCATATTTTGACCCTTCGTAGAAAAAACGTTATAGCGCAAATTCTATGATTACTTGTTTAGGAGCCTGAAAAAAGACCTAACTTCCACAGATCATATTGTTGGCATGTGTTGTCCTTGATGGAAACCTACTTGATGAAATAATACTATTAGCAATATGATGCAATGTGTTGTCCTTGATGGCAACTTATTTGATGAAGATTGTTCTTGATGGAGGTGGAATTCAGAAAGTGCCAGAATAATGTTGAACAAAGTATGTCACAATGCATACGCGGGTTTTTTGAGGAGAAGTAGCGTATGTACGCGGAAAATTACGTTCCAAGTCGTGTATGCCCTATTGCGCTCTAAATTTATATAACCAGGGGAATTTACCATGGTATTGACCCATTGTATTGAGCACTGGATTATCTATTTGATCCTGTCCAGGAATACCATCGGAAGTGGTGTGGTTTTGGCTCATGGTATTGATAAAGGCTAAACCTATATAAGGAGTAAAGAATAATAGTGCAAGGTGTGCATGTGCCTGGGTATTGAATGAATACTTCACCTTGAAGTATATCTGCATAAATTAACTTTGTTCTTGATTGATAAATCTGAATCTATGATGCACCCATGGATGTTTCAAAATCCTTAGATATGATGATGATGAATCTCTAAGATGATCTGCAGAAGAAGAACTGGTGAAAATCTGGCACAAAGTCTGCTGAAGGTAATGAAGAAATTTGGGTAAGTTTATAGATCTGGTCTGCTCTGCAAAGATTTCATTTACAGATCTATACGCGAGTTTGTTGTCGAAAAAGCTTGTGTATACGCGGATCTGATATAATAAAATCGCGTGTGGGAAGTTAGGGTTTATTGAAAAATGCACAGATGTATACGCGGGTTCGTTTAATGAAAAGCGCGTGTATACGCGGGTATTATTAAATAAAATCACGTATGGAATTTTAAATTATGATTGCTCAAGGTTGAATGTGTTTCTGCATATCTATTCTGAAGTCTGGGTTATCTCTGATATTCTGGTTACAGTGGTTTCACCGTTCTGTTTGAAGCACTGGGCGAATTATATTTGTTGATAAGTGAAGGGTTGTGTTGAAGCTGTTTGATCCAGTTTGAAATTGATGAAACGTGGTCTACAGTGGTACTGAGGGTCAAGCCTTCAGTGAGGGGGTAGTGGCTCCCTTCCAGTAGTAGCTGGTAAACGAGAGCAGGGGGTAGTATCTCCCTTCCAGGAGAGGCTGGTAAATGAGAGCAAAAATCGTAGCTCTTCCAGGAGAGGTCAAACGAGAGAATGAGGGCCTTCGTAGGTGGGTGCAGTTGGTGCCGGTATGAGTTCCGTCATGTTTTAGTTGTAAGAAGCACACAACAGGAAGACTGAGACGACGACAGTGGTGGTTTTCTCCCAAATTGGGTTTCCACCTTAAATCTTGGTGTTCATGTGTGATGATTTATTCTGTTCTTACTGCATCTGTTTACTGCTTACTATACATCTGATGAATGAATGATACAATGATCCAAGTTAAGAATTAAATGCAATAATTATATCTCTGGACATACACGAGTTGTCAAAAGGATATCCACGTGTATACACGAGTTTTATCCAGTAAAGTAGCGTATAAGTTGTAGAGAAAGAAAAAGTTAAAAAAATTTCAGTCTGCACTAAATACTGATTCACACCCCCCCCCTCTCAGTATTTTTCCCAACACATATCTCCGAAAATATTGCGAACCAAGCTCTGAAATTTTTAGACAATCTTCCTCAAGATTTCGGCTTCGCACCCTAAAAATTTCATCTTCTGAAACTTTGTAGAAAAAAATTTATAGCGAAAATTCCACGATGACCTGTTTGGAGCAGCGAAACCTAGAATCCAAAGCTTCGATACCAAATGTTGTGAAACCAGCTCCAAAAAGAGAAGAAAAGAGATATAAACGCCTTATAAATAAGCCACTTCGAGGGGGCAACGTCCACTACATTACATGAATGAACAATTCTTGGATGATCCAATTTACAAAACCTCCTTTCTATATATAGGAGTCCATGGGGCCATAATGTAATTCTAGTGGGCCACAATGTAATCCTAGCCGACCTAACATTAATAATTTAAGGGCACAATAATAATAAAATGGGGGTTACAAGGGTACAATAATAACAATAAGGGGGTTACACCCTAACACCCGCCATCGCAACTGCTAGTTCCTCTTGCGTTCTTCTTCAGTTGCTTTCAGCTTCTTTCTATTTTCTATGAGTTCTGCTATACGTCTTCTGTCGTATCTTCTCTTCGTCTGCACTTATCTGTGTTAGATTCATCAGCTATCTCCTATTCCTTCGCAACCTCGGTAGCTCCACTAATCACCGTAGTTGCGGCTGCCATGTGTCGATCGGCAACCCAAAAATCTGTACTTTATTCAAAACAAGGGCCTCAACAGGCCCCGACCACAGTTCCTTGATTCATCCTGAGTCAATCACAAATCACTGTCTCCACTTCCATCGCTCCACCAGACCCCGTGCCCTATTCTTGCTATGCACCTTCATTCTACTACCCAAACAAGGGCCCCAACTCCAGGACCTTGCTCAACGCTGAAGCCTTAAGCTTGTTGAAGGTTGTCACAACTTGCTGCCACCCATGTAACAATGCGTCTGTCTCTGCGGTGATCCTAGTGACAACTGCCTCCCCGACGGGCGCCGATACAGTTCTGAATACCGTGTTGATTTGGGTTTCGGCTTCGGCGGCTAACTGCCACATTGTCCGGGCGCTGAGTTGGAGGGGCTGGCGAAGCTCTCGAATTGCTTGTTTGGCCATTGTCGAGCTGACCTCTGTTTGCTGGATCTGGACCTCTAGAGCATGTGCCTGGGCATATAGCTGGTCCAACTACGAGGGGTCTGTGGCACCCTGAATCTCTTTCGAAAGTTGTTGCAGCTGCACTGAAATGGGTTGAGTCTTTACCGTAAGGGCCGTCGAGAATTCTTGGAGACCTTTCAGGAGGTCATAAGCATCGCGCACTGCAGAAGTGAGAGCTTCCTGCATCTGGGTGACCTGGCCCTATTTATCTATAATTTGTGTTGTGTAGAATGCCTCTGGATTGGGCAACACTGACCGTGCTGCTAACGCTGCTTGGAGCTCTGCATTTTCCTTGTGGAGGTCAATGAACGCTACCCTGAGGTGGATGGCCCACTATAATATTTCTGTTTCTGGCACATCTGCAGGCATCCGAGTGTAGTGAGCCTCGACAGCCAGCCATAGTCCCGTAAACACCCTGGCCACTTCATTCATCTAGCCCTGGAGCTGCCCGTGTGCTGCTGTGAGCTGCTCGCACTGTTTAGTAAGCGCAATGATCTACTACTATTGTTGTTCACACCTCTGTTGCAGTTCGGAGTGAAGCCTTTCCTCCTACTGAGGTGTGTTCTGACATCTCCTGATGGTGGTGTGGGGAAATGGGCAGACGCACCGGTTGAGGTTACTTCGAATTATGGAAAAATGACTACTACAAGGTTACTTCTAATTATGGAAATTTATGTTGCAAATCTAGGTGATCCTACGAACTGACACAAGTACTAACTGAAATGATATGGACTGACACTTGACACGTTTGCTTATCCTACGGGGATGACACGCTGGACACGCCCCTCCCCAACCACAATCGGTTGAGGTGAGGTCCCCGCAACATAGCGGTTATTGACGACCTATGCATGGACAACGAACACTACCTATGCTCATCCCGGTTGTGGGAGAGTTATTCAATACACTACTCTACGGCTTCTCTCGGGTGCGAGAGTTATTAATGAAAAGTGAAAGAAAATTATTCATGGTAGGGCTTCAGGCGTGCGAATTCACCCTCCTAGGTAAAATAGTACCATCCAATTGAGCCAACTGAACGGCTCTAGAATCCCTAATCTCGACGATGAAGTAGGGCCCCAACCAGTGCATCTGCAGTTTTCCCGGAAACTTCTAAAACCTGCTATCGTATAGGAGAACCTTACCTCCAACCTGGAACATTTTGCTCTTGATGTGGCGATCATGCCATGCCTTCTTCCTATCCTTCTGAACCTTTTGGTGAAACTCGGCCAGGAACCGGGCCTTGTCTAGTTCTTGCAATTCGTGGAGGCGCTCCTATAGTGATTCCTCTTTCGAGAACTTTAGGGATGTGGCAATTAGCAGACTTGGTATGGTGAACTCAAAGGGAATCACAACTTCATAGCCACACACCAGCTGGAATGGTGTTTGATTGGTCAAACGCTTCATCGTAGTTTAGTAGGTCCATAGTGCAGCTGGAAACCACTCATCCCAATCATCCCGCTTGGCATTGCAGATCTTCATCAAACCCTTTTCAAGGATTTTGTTGAACGTTTCAATAGTGCCATTGGCCTGTGAGTGGTACGGGCTGCTTTTGTGATGTTGGATCATGAAGGTGTCCAGCAGCGATTTGATCATTTCATTAATGAAGTGCGTACCTTGATCACTGGTTAAGCTCCATGGGCAGCCAAACCTGCTGATGATGTGTTCAAAGAAGAACCAAGCTGTTGTATCAGCCATACAGTCTCGTACCGCCACTGCCTCAGCCCACCGAGTGAGGTAGTCAGTGGCAGTAATGATGTACCAGGCTTTGGAATGCCTAGCTACTGGGGCTATGGGGCTGACAAAGTCAACCGCCCATTTCTCAAAGGGCCACAACATGTTCACCGGGTGTAGCGGTATCTCTTCTCGGTGAGAGGGCCTCCCCGTTCACTGACAAACATCGCATTTCTTGACAAATGATTTACTGTATGCATGGACCGTCGGCCACCAGAGTCCAGCCTATAGCACTTTCCTGGCGGTGGTTTTCACCCCCACATGTCCTCCTGCAATACCGCTATGGCATTCCCATAGCACAGCCTCATGTTCATGGTCAAGGACACATCTTCGCAGAATCTCATCCAAGCCCAATTTATACAACTATCTCGCAATCAGTTGATATTCGGCAGCACGGACGACCAAGTGTCGTTTCTAGATTGGAGTGTAGTGCTGAGGGCACTGCCCCGTGGTTAGGTAAGCTGCGATGTCGGCCAAGTAATCTGGGATGGCTTCTATCCGAAAAAGATCAGCATTCGGGAGCTGATCATCGAGAGAGCCCTCATTATCCCCCGTATCTAACCTGGATAAGTGATTGGGCCCGACGTTCAGCCTCCTAGGCTTGACAATCACCTCGAAGGTGAATTCTTGGAAGAGTAGAAGCCATCTACATATCCATCCTTCCAACACAGGTTTATTGACTAAGTAATTCAATGCAGAGTGATCAGTAAAGAACTTAAACTTACCTCCTAGGAGGTAGTGGCAAAACTTCTAGAGCGAGTACACCATTTCGAGGGCTTCCCTTTCTGTGGTGGTGTAATTCTGCTCCGCATTGGATAGTTTCCGGCTGGCAAAGTAGACTGGGTGGTCAACTGTCGTCTCTCCTGGTTGCACCAAGATAGCCCCTAGTGCAATACTGGAAGCATCGATATGCACATGGAACTGCTTATCCCAATCTAGATGGACCAGAATGGGTGTTTTTGCCAGCTTCTCCTTTAGGGTGTCAAGGGCTAACTTGCAGTCATTTGTCCACTAGAACACTTCTGATTTCCGTAGTAATTTTTCCAGAGGTGCAGTGATCTTCGCGTAATTCCTGATGAACCGTCTGTAATAACCCATGTGCCCTAGCAGGGACCACAACTGCCTCACTGTTTCCAGGGCTTCCATGTGGATGATCACGGCTACCTTGGCGGGGTCAACGCAGACCCCTTTCTTGCACACCACATGTCCTAGTAGCATTCTGAAGGGAACCGCAAAGATGCATTTCTTCAAGTTCAAGGAGATCTGCAATTGTCGACATCGATCAAACATGAGGCATAGCAGGGTGGCATGGTCTTTCAGAAAACTATAGACGGTCCAATTTTCCATGTAGAATTCCAGGAACTTATGAATGTACTCCCAGAAAGCAGCGATGACGATCCGGGAAAACACAGCGGAGGCGATCTTCAACCCGAATGACATCACGTGGTATGAAAAAGACCCCCACTTGGTGGTGAACGTCATCTTCATTTTTTCCTCTTCCACAATGTGCACCTTATGGTAGCTCGAAAATCCATCAGTGAAAGAGTAGGCCTAATTTCCCGCAACATTTTCCAATACTTCGTCGCTAAAGGGGGTGGGAAACAAGTCATGGATGCAGGCATTTTTTAAGCTTCGGTAATCCACACAGACGCAGATTTCTGACTTGTCCTTCTTATTCTGAATGACGATGGGACTCACTCACTCTGCTTCTTCCACAAGGAATATTAGACCTGTTGTCAGCATTTTATCGATCTCCAACTTGAATTTTTCCTTGATCCGCGGGTTCAACCGGTAAGGTCGATGCTTCACGGGCCTAGCATCCAGTTTCAGCACAATGCGCATTTCTCTAAGGTCCCCTTTGATGCTCTTTAAGTCTGCAACCGATGAAGGGAATAGGTCTTCGTCTTCCTGGAGGAGGCTAAAAATTTCCTTTGTCGTCTCCTCGTCCTAGTCATCCCCAACTATAGCCAGTTTGGGTTTTCCCTCTGTGCCGATGTTTAGCTTCTGTGCCGATTTTTAGCTTCTTTGTCTTCAGCGGGAGTAGATGGATGCCTTCAGTGGTTGGCTCTTCTTTGATGTTCTGCTCACCTTTTGTATCTTCAAAATAGAGGTGCCTTAGGTCCTCCAGACTTTCATCGTCTGGCTCGCCGTTGATCCGTTGGCAAGCTAGCTCACGCCTGCCCTTAGGAGGTAGCGCTAATGCTCTCCCGTCGATCCCCGGATCACAGAGAAACAATACCCCCTTTATGGCCTGTAATGCCTAGGACACCAGCTCTATCTCCCCTTCGAATGAAAAGCACCGAACAAATTTGTTCGTGAATTCCTGTTAGGAGCTAGTCCCTCTTTTTCTCTCTTCTTCTAAGTACCAGGCATGGGGGATGGTATCCAGGGAGTGGAAAAACCGATGTACCCACATCTCCTCCGAGTACCCTACACCTCACCACTACTCCTAACAGGATTTCAGGTGGTCTCTCGGATCAAAAGTTCCCTGGTACATGTGCTTGCTCCGAGGTCCTTCGTCTTCCTTGAACCGCGCTCTCAAAGCCGCTTCTACACAACTCCACTGGGACATGGAGTTGCGGTGATTTTTCCACCACCTTGCGGATGTGGACTGGAGTGCTACGTCCAGAAGTGGTATCTTGTTCTCCTCCGGTACCTTATCTTACATCTTGGTGATGAATGTGTTGACTGCATGCATGTTGGACAGGGTGGGGTACTGCCTTATCTCTACTCCAATCCAACGGACTATGGAAATGTTGGCACATCTCCGCGTGCTGGTCTCATACCCCCGTGCTGCTAGTCTTCCCAGGCTAGTTCTGATCCCAGCTCCGAGCTCTGGACACTGCGCCAACTCATGGAGTCGGTCGTGGTCTTGTTAATACAAGCCTCCCGCTTCCCCGCCATCATCTGATAGAGGTTGTCCAACATCTGAGCATCCTACCTGTTATCCACAATTTCTATATACCTCGGGCCTTCATACAGGTCGAGAGGCTGAGTGACTCGGACCTCTCCGTCTTCAAAAATCATCAGCGCCTTTTTGAGGTCGATGATGGCGTAATTTTCAAAAGCCGAGTCGATCCCTAGCAATGAAGGGGAGGGATCCTTATCTCCCATGATATCAATGACCTCAAATTTCATGTAAGTCTTCACCCCTGCAATGTCGACCTCGACACCTTTGAGTCAGCCAATCTTCATAATGCAGTACTGGTTCGCCATCCTAAGCTGGATTGGAAAGTAAGTTAGTCGTGGCCGCCCAAGAGCCTCCCACGTCTTCCAAGGTAGGATATTGACGTCAGATCCTAAGTTGAGCATGGTGTCCCTGATCTGAAATCCCACAACCTGCATGTTGAGTTGGAACTCTTTTCCCATTCTTCATTTTTTCCACTTAACCCGTTGTGCATACTAGGGTGCTATGTTCGAGGGTTCCCTCAGCCCTGTGCTCCCCTGTAGTACGTCTTCCAAGGTATGCTTGAGTTTTTCCCGCATTGAAGCATTGTCAACAATTTTGAGGAATAGATGGAGCCATTACTCAATCAGAGCCCCCGTAGCACTCTGTTCCTTGGTATCAGTCGTCATGGGTACCTCAAGGCCTTTGTCTCCCCCCAGCTGGGCAAATGTCTCCACCGCCTCCTGGAAGTACTTCTTCTGTGCTTCTGGCCGGATCATTTGTTTCGGGGAGGTGAGCCGAATCCCTCGTATCTGCTCCTGCTCACAAGCATCCTCCCCCATTTTCTTTCTTCCTCATGTCACGATGGCTATGTTCTACATGGCCAGAGTTGCTTTCCCCTGAGGTTTTGAGTTTACCAAATTCCTGCCCCTCTGCCGTGCTCATTCCTCCCACTTATTAATAAGTTCAGGGCAATCCTCTGTTGCGTGGGTGTTCACGCGGCACTGGGAACACCATGGTCGCCAGGGTAGGGGGAATTCTCGGGGCATGTGACCCTCCCGGTCGCAGTTGTAGCATTTCAGCGGACCCCATCCCCCTGTGCGGCCTCTACGCATACCGCCTCGTCTACCCCTGGAAGCCTCGTTCACCCTGTAGGAGGGTCAGTCCAATCGGTCTTCTAGTGCGTCGAGAGCTCTGCAATATTCGGTGTTGTGAGTCGTGGAAGAAAAAAATTCACAGTATATGTTGTTTGGGACATTGGAGTACTTCTGCAAAATCGAACACGTCCGAGGTTGATGACCCATCGTCTAGAAAATTTCACAATACTCTGTGGCAGTTTGGTTTGGTTGAGGTGGGAACCCTGCGTAAGGTTGTTGCGGCTAATAGACCCCCTGTGGATTCATCGGTGTGCCACCCCCGCTAGGTGGACCCCCCTGTATTGCCGCGACTGAGGGCCCCACGCCCGGGCTACGCAACTGAGGACACTCAGTTGCCACATGCCCTTCGACCAGGCAGTGTGTGCACCAAACGTTCGGCCTGGCTGGTCTTATAAGCTACATCTCCTTGAGTTTTTCAGTCAAATTGGAAATTTGATGTTGCAATCCCAATAAGGAAGGATCCTGCGGGGCTGGCCCTCCCCAATATTCCTGAGGGTAGCCCCCCATTACCTCTATCTTTATAGCCTGCTCCAGAGCATCCTGCAAGTTGTCGAACTTTTGCTGGGTGAAGGGGGTTCATGTCAAGGGAAGCAGAGCCTTGATGAACCAATCCTTCTGATGGTTTGGGTCAATCGGGTAGCTGAGTTTCCTGATCGCATCCTTGAACCTGTGCATCAGCTCCCACGTAGTCTCTCCTTCTCTCTGCTTAATCTCCCATAGTTCGGATAGACCCTGCTGGTCTGTTTGGGGGAGCTTAAATTCTCGAAAAAAATCCCGCTTGACGTCCGCGATTGCTAGATTCGGGTGGGCCTCTGACCACTTTATGAACCATCGCAATGCCCTTTCTCTCAGTGTGGTTTGGAATTCTATTAGCTTCCCTACGTCTGGCGTCTGCTGAGCCCTCCATATGGCTTCACAAAGGTACTAGTGTTGCTCCACATCATCGTTACCCCGGCCAAAAAATTCTGGGTACCGGGTGAATGACCCCGCCATATTTACTTGCGAAGGTGTGACTAGAATAAACCCTCCGGGTCCTGGTTGCGTGACTATACCACTAGGAATTGCAATACTACTAGTGACGCTGCTATTAACATGTGTCGCTGCTGACAATGAACTACTGTGCAATCGGCTCAATGCTTGTAACTTAACGAAAATATCACTTAAAGGTTTATAGAGTACCAGGGGAAGGTAGGGATCCTTGTTGTTCAAACTTTGGGAAGTAGGAATACCTAGAGATATGAATGTCATCCATTCTTGGAATAACCACTACATCACGACGTACCATTCGCCATTGGAACCTTCTTCGGGCTGCACACCTGAATTTTCTTCATCAGACGTCGTCTCCCTCTTTCTCCTAGCTGGGCTCCCATGCACCCACTGCACTCCCACAATGGTCCCTTCTCTCTCCAGGGTATCCACCTGGCCGTCCATATTTTTGATCCTTTGAGGCGCCTCATCTTTATCCTTCCTATTTTTCCCTCATCGTTTCAACTCCCGCATCACCCTTTCTCGCCACCTGTCGGCAATCTACACCCTCTGATGTGCACGTCGCTCCCTCAACCTCCTTGCGGTCTTAGCATCCATTCCCCCACTCCCCTGCTTCACACTTCACGTAGCATCTATCCCTTTTTCCCTTCCCCCAACACAGGAGGTTTACACTTCCATGTCTGATTTCTGGAATTCCATCAGCCCTTCGTCCACCATCAGGGCATTAATCCACAATGGAATTTCCTTAAGCAGCTTCCCTCTTAGCCTGGATCGGAAGATAGCCTCGGCCTTATAAGGATTGGTAGCACTCTACGGAAAACTCCACAATATACTCGTCCAAAGTAGTCCCTACCCAGAAATCTACAGCACGGGTCAACTCAGTATCCAGCCGATGCAGGGCCACCAGATCTTTGTGCACCCACTTGCGGTGGATCTTCCATGAGTCGTCCCTAGTCTCCTTGGTCTGCAACCTTCTCAACCAATTATATAGGTTTCTAGGGAATTTTCCCCAGAGGATCTTGTAGGTATCACTGGCAGAATCCAAGAAAAGTACGAGATCCTTGAGCACCTTCTCCTTTTGACTCGTTAGCTCCGCTTGCTAAGCGATAAACTGGTGGTTATCCCACCATCTTCGTATTTCTTCTTAGAAGACCCTTGATACCATGATCTAGTTCCCCTCATAAAGTGTAGGGTCCCAGCAACGGAACCATTTATTGGCGAGAAAATAGATCTCGCGGGCAAGACCTAGGTTCGAAAATTGGGGCCAAAAAGGGAGTCCGCTGTAGTCTAGAACCACGACGGCATTTTCACCCTACTCCGGAGAGCAGAGAGTCTCACCCGAGGCGTGCCACGACCACATGCAGAAGGGGAACAAATCGATAGTGGCGAATGGATCCGCAAATTCGAGATTAACATAGAATCGTTTGCATAAATACCATCATATACGCAAGAGCATTTCAGAACATTGTGCAGATACTAAGAAAATAAAATTTTAAGATACCACAAACATCATGCATGCATGTAACTCATATAACAAGATAGCAACCTACAATTATATTAATAACCTTCAGTTGGATCCACAGTTACATCGCTTTAACAGGAAGAGCTTACAATTCTGTTACAGAAGTTCCATAGGACAGAGAGATAGATAATAGAAGCCTAGGAAATACAAGGATGCCATGCTTAGGACAGAGCTCTTCTGCAGCATCTGCTTGACCCTCTTCAATCTTTCTGCATCCGTGCATCTCCTCTTTCGGCAGGGTGACGGGCTATTTATTCACTCGCCATTGCAACTGCTAGTTCCTCTTGCATTCTTCTTCAACTGCTTTTGGCTTCTTTCTGTTGTCTATGAGTTCCACTATCCATCCTCTACCGTATCTTCTCTTCGTCTGCACTTATCCGCGTCAGCTTCATCAGCTATCTCCTGTTCTTCCACAACCTCGGTAGCTCCGCTACTCACCGTAGTTACGGCTACCATGTGTCGATCCGCAACCCAAAAATCTGTTCTTTATTCAAAACAAGGGCCCCAACACAAGCACTGTGGTTGGCACACCCATTCTTCACACATATGATTCAGAAATAAGCCTCCTGTAAGAAAAAATATTCATCTTGGATGAATCAGTTCTTGCCAATGGGCATCAACAACCAAGAAGATGTTTAAGTCACATGTTAGAACTTGTTCTAAAATATTGAACAATCTTGTAGGTGAGTTTTTTCCATAATTAGGGGAATTTTGGGGTCTAAAATGGGCCTCATATGAAAAATGTACAACCAAAATAAACTTTATAAGAAATAATAGGATTCAAGATGATGATGTGAACCATGGGGGATGATTCACCATTTTTTAAGTAAAAGAGTAAAAAGATTAAAAAATAATAAAATAATAAAACTACATTTTCAACTCGTATTTTCAACTTATCTCCAAATTTTTTTACTCAAATTTCAAGCAAAAATACTCGTTGGATGAAAAATTTAATTCCTCATCCAAGGAGTACCCATGTTGCATACTTTCTATGGACACTGCTACATGAAAAACGTGATTGCAATGACGTTTTTCATGTATTTCTAATTTTCATGTAGCAGTGCCCATAGAAAGTATACAAAATGGGTACTCCTTGGATGAGGAATTAGGTTTTGCATCCAATGAGTACTCCCACTCAAAATTTGAGTAAATAATTTAGGAAATAAGTTGAAAATATGAGTAGAAAAAGTAGTTTTTTATTTTTTCCCTCTAAAATTTGATGATGTAATCAAATATTATTTTATTATTTCCATTATTATTTTATAATTTCCTTAGGAGGCCCATTTTAGACCTCAAAATTCCCCTAACGCATCTCACCTTGAACCTGACAGGGGGGAAAATGGTGGTCATCTACAAGCTTCGAAGCCACATCAAGCGATCCTGAACCAAAACCTGTCATTCCAGATTCAGAGTTGCAGCCAGAGACACAACACATCAAGTGAGCATGAGCCACAATCTCTCTTTCAGAGTTGTAGCCATAGACACAACAGTTCAAGTGAGCCTGAGCCACCACTTGTCATTCCAAATTCAGAGTTGTAGCTAGAGACACGGATGCCCATGAGCATGCCTTTGGTTGGTGGACAACATTAAACCATCCATGTGAGGTTCATATTCTTCCTCTTCAAAGAATTCGGAGCACTTCCTCTAGCAGAAGCCCTCAGCTTCTTGCCATCCTTGCTAGAGTTCCGGGAAATGCATTAAGAATTCTAGTGTATTGCGTACGTGCACTATAATGAAATAGCGCACCGATGCCATATTTTACATATGGCGCACTGATTAAAAAAAAAAATTGTTTTTAAATTTTTTATCAAACAGTACTTGCATGGTGCGCTGGGATAATCCAGCGCACCAGTTCGCTAGGTTACGTCGAGCACACCGATAAAAAAATTTTGTTTTTTAGAAATTCACGCAAGAGCCGACATGGATTGGGATTCGACTATGCAAGTCATCCCGTGGGTTGGATTTCATAGACCTATATATAGCAAGACAAACCTTATAAATCTAAAATGAAAAGCCCTAATTCTGAAATCACAGAAACAGGGAGAAGAAAGGGCAGAAACAAAAATAATGAAGGGTTTAGGGTAAAAATGGATATCTATATATATATATATATATTTTAAATGAACAACAAATTGAAATTTTTTTTCTTACTGTGTAAAAAAAACTACAGAAAAAGTTAAAAAAAAATAATAAAATTTAATCATGAGATCGTTTGAAATTATATGCTATAGAGTTTGAATCACCAGAGGTTTGGAATTCTGATTGTCTGAATACTTCTGTTTGAACGTATTTTGTTTCTCCACAATGCTCTCATGCTCTCTCGCTCCAAGTATGTCTACTGCAAATTTCTAGTTGAAATTTTTTGCAAAAATAGTGAAATAATGAAAAGTGTTTAGTACTTAAAGAATTGTTGTATGAAATTAGATTTTTGAAAATATTTTTCCACCCATTTTTCATTTTACCTCTTTTTTTTCACTTAAAGAAGAGTTTTTCTTTTTTTATTTGTGATTATTCGTCACTGGTGTGTCACTTAATAGCACCACATTGGTGTGTCCATTGATAACATGACACTGGTGCACAGTAACTAAAACACACCAGTGCGATTATCTGTACATTAGCACCGATAACAAGAAGTCCATTTTTAAGTCACCGAAATTACTTCTAGGTGTGTACACCAAAAATTATTGTTGATTTTTCTCAAATGTAGGGAGAAAATATCATAATTATATCGAATGGACAATTCTTCAAAATCTAGCTCGTTCCATAATATTTCTCAAAGTCCATCGCAGAGTT
This sequence comes from Pinus albicaulis, assembly GCA_034641835.2. Taxonomy (NCBI): domain Eukaryota; kingdom Viridiplantae; phylum Streptophyta; class Pinopsida; order Pinales; family Pinaceae; genus Pinus; species Pinus albicaulis. Next base: position 3,113,597 of record MU968426.1, on the reverse strand, counting down.
CTCCCTATCCATCTCGAGACATAATATTTACTTCATATTTTATTTATATTTTCATTATCTAATTGAATTTATGTTTTTTATCCATTTCAATCATACACAGCTTAATTAAATTTATAATGTATATAAATTTGCAGGTTCATGCATATTCATAATTGAGTTCAGATGCACAAAATATTCAAACAACTCCAAAACATCGGAAGCTCTTGTCAGGAACAACATACCGCAAGGCGCATTTGGTAGATGAAAATGGACAACCGCTTCACCCTGCCAATTGTAACAATATTTCATATTCTAGCCACAATCCTAGGACAATGATGGTAATAATTATACTTGTTTGGTATATTGATTAATGTAATTATTTCAACTTCAAACCAATTAATCATGCAATATTGTCAACGTGCTTACTAATTGATATCATATATTTTATACTAATCATGTTCAATTTTTTTTTTAATTATTAGGATTCTAGTGATGATGAGAGACCTACCTACCATCTTCTGCTGCACCCCACGACAATGTAAAATCGAGAGAAGACTAAATTAAGGGAAAAAATCGGAGAGGAACGATACCAAGAATGGTTGAATCAACCACCAATTCAATTCCTGCTACATCCAGGTTCACCAATTAGGAATGACTACAACAATAGTAGTTCTTCACAAGCTAGAAATGGAGGCAATCAAATAAAGGTTGGTATGGATGATTACTTAAGGGATACGAATTTCATGGAGACAATGTTGTTAGATGCATTCCAAAACGATGATCAACTAGGGGATGATGTTCATATCGCTGACAAATTTTTCGAAAGCCTTAAATTTGCTTCCACCACCCCTCTCTTTGGACCTAACGGTCAGTAAAATTCTACCAAATTGGGGAAAACTATATTACTGTACAACTTGAAAGCAAAGTTTGGCTTGTCGAATGCATGTTTCTTGAAAATTTTGAGGTAAGTTTCCATAAAGTCCTCCCTTATATAAATATGAGAAATATAATCAGTACATAATGAACATTAAAAATGGTCAATTTTATGAACGTTAATAATTATATCGACATTAATGTACATTTATTAATATTTTCCATGATCACCAACTACAGGTTATTCAAAGATAAGGTTCTTCCTAATGATAATGTCTTGCCCGGTAGCTACGAAGAGGAAAATAAATTGTTGAAAATATTGGGTGTTAAGTACATATCATATCATGCATGTCCAAATGATTGTATTCTATATAGAGGAGAATATGAAGACAAAGAGATATGTCCGAAATGTGGGCATGACAAGTATGATAAATAAAAAAAGAAGGGTAAATCACATACTAGTCCTCCTTTTAATATATTGAGGCACATGCCTATAATCCCAAAGATTCAAAGGCTCTTTCATTGCAAATAATTAGTTATGTTGCAAGGATGGCATGCCTCACACAAAAGTGAGTTGGGAGTTATGTGAATCCCAATTGATTCAATAGCCATGAACCATATAGAGGATAAATGGCTCGAAAAATTCAAGGATGAATTACGAAGTCTACGACTCAGCATAGCCATGGATAGCGTCAACCCATATTCCTCCAGAACACCAACTATTTTTTTTGGCCTATTAGTGATCAATAACAATATCCCCACATGGTTTTCCATGAAGAATGAACATCTTATGTTGGCTCTCATAGTCCCTGGTAGAAGACAAGTGAAGAATATGGATGTCTACTTACAACCACTGGTAGATGAATTGAAGGAATTATGGGATGGGATATGTTGTGGATCATCTGCATATCCTTTTTTTATTTTATTTCAAAAATCAAAAAATAGCAAAAAATCTAAAATTTCAAAAAAGCATATGCTATAGTATAAAGTTTTATACTTTATCATAAAAAAAAATGAAGTGTTATACAAGCTCGATGCAAATTAAAGTTTATCATTAAGCTTTATTTGAACATGTGTATATTTTCAAGCTTAAGTTTCAAGCAAATTTCCAAGCGGAAGTAGTGATCGTTGAAGAATGTTATCAGATGAGTCAATGCGGAGGCGCAAAGAGCTCGTTAGTTATCAAATCCAATGCCCCCGCAGTTGACTAGTTTGACTGCGGGTGAACCGTGATCAACGGCTTGGATTCATTGTGGGGGGCATAAGCCGAAGTTCTCCACCGTACTCTAGGACCCCCCGTGGTGACATCATCAAGCGAGGTGGAAGACAACTATCATCCACTGTCAACGGCTTTTTACACGTCATTTCAGCATTTATTACGAGTTTCCGCAGCTGTTAAATGATTCTTTTGTCCCATTCTCGTTTATTTTTTATTGTTTTTCCCCTTTGAGTCGTGTTCTCGCCACCTTTTCATTGTCCACTACCCCACGAATTACTTTTGTTGTCTGTCAGTCATGGCCAAAATATTTTCATTACCTGGTTCAACTAGTCCCATCTCCCTTGTTGACAGTGAGCAAGACGTTCAGGATATCGTGTCATCCGTAAATCATTTATTTTTCATCATCAAGTGACCCTAAATGCCAAGAATTCCCCAGTTTTTGCTGCCATGAAGAAATCCGGTGTCCTGTCTGTCTGTATCCCAAAGGCTCATTTCTTTCCCGAATTTATATCTTGGTTAGTTTCTTCAATGTATCCTGGAAAGTGCTTCATAATGAATTCGCTAGGGGAGAATGTTCTACAGGTGTTGACGTAGCTAATCCGCCAAGCGTTTTTCTTCCTCGAACACGAGTCACCACTGCAATTCTCTGAAGACTCGTTAGCGCGTTATTTTGAGAACCTTTCAGGTGAATAATTTGATCAATGTATGTCCCATTTGAGATCAAATTCAAAATAATTTCAACTAGAAGGAGAAGAATTTAGTTTGGAGATGTTTGATGCGGAGAATAGACCAATTCTGAGTTGTATTGCTGAAATTTTGGGAAAATATAATGACCTTACAATTGATAAATCAGTATTGGGAATGTACACAATGATGATGAAACCAAGGGTAGTTCTGGATATTCCATCTTTCTGGCAGGAGATTGTCAATTCTCATTTGATGGCCTTTCCTCTCACAGGTTCCTTTAAATTTCCCTCATTGATTGTTCATTTATTATTATATCAAAATATTGAGGAATTTATGAGTTTGGGGTTGAATATAGTGGATGTCAATAAACAGAAGCAATCAGTTATATTTTGGACTGACATAATTAGAAGAGAGGAAAATGAAGTAGGACTGTTTGAGTTTTCCAGTCATTATATGTCCATTGCTTATAGAATATTGAATGGGGTTTCCCCTCCTTGTTTTTTACCAAAAGCCCGAGAGTTTCTACAATTGGGACCTAGTTGCAGATTTGGGGATTGGTTTGTGTTTGAGGAATATTCGGAGATAAGATTGTATGGAGCTAGTATTGAGCCTTATAGGCTCCCAAATTTTGTGCCTATGAGGCTTTTTGCTCTTGAATTCATCAGGCAGAGTCTAAATGTAGATCAGGTGCATTTTCTTCCCAAGAAGAAAGGTTTCATGTATAAGTTGCCCATGAGTGTGGGGCCCTTTGTGGTAAATACAAGACAAGCATTTGATGAAGTTTCTAAGTTGTTGGAAGAGACACATCTATTACTGGGTGAAAAATGGTCATATGATCCTCATGGAGTGATTTCTAGAAGGAGATTCAAAAATGGATACTCAGCTTTTGCTCACGAGAGCAGACCTGAGCAAGAAAAGCTGGAAAACCCCGGAGAAGAAAATACATCAAAAGCAAGCATTCAAACACCTATTATAACTGAAAGGGTAAATAAAAGAAGTAGGGATTTTGTTGTTGAATTAGATGATGAAGAGCCAAGAGAGGAGAAGAGAACTAAATTGGCTGAAGATCATTCTTCAAATTCACCAGGTTTTACCTTTCATATAAATGAAGAACAAAACGCTCCCTCTTCTCTGGAGGTCATGAGATTTACTCAGAAAAGGCATCCTCAGTCAAACAGGTATTTACACAGATTGAAGAAAGGAATCAAAGAATAAGAACTAATATCGAGGCTCAAGAAGAGCATCAAATAGTTGCTAATCAGACTAGGTTGCTGACTGTGATGGATCTTGAAAAGGATCAATTCAGAATGGCTTTAACGCATCCAACAGGGATGTCCCTCACATCTTCGAGTAGTTTTAATGCTATAAATATAACTATGGATGTTAAGAAGATCCCACTATTGGATAAAATGAATCTTCATGTGCAGACTGAACAATTAATTGTCAATGATCTAACCAAAACCAATGCCACAGTTGTTAAAGCTGAAAACATGCTAGCAAAGGTTATCAAGCAGTTTAAGATGGAGAAGGCCAATTCAAGGGCCTTATCAGTTCAAAATGAGGAATTGAAAAAGATTATCATGAAGATTGGTGTAGATCCAAATGACAAAGCTGCAGTACAGAAGCTCATGAAGAGTGCAGAAATAGAGATATCCACCCTAAGGAAGAAACTGAAGTTACCTGCTGCAGAGCATTCACTGGCTGTAGAAGTAGCAGAAGTGGAGAAAGAGAAAGAAGAACTACATCTGCAATTTCTGCGGAAAGATGAAGAATTTTCTAAAGTAAAGCAGACTGTTATTTCGTTAAAAAACCATATTGAAAATCATACTTGTACTTTTGTTTTTCCTACAGGTGATGCGGATACTCAAGCACAGATTGCGCAGCTCAACACAGAGATGAAGATGGCAGAAATAGATCACAGGCTAGCTTAATCAGAGTTAGAAACGGCCACCAAATTCATACGGACGCTAGAAGATAAAGCAAAGGAGAACAAGTAGAAATTACAGAAGGCTGAAGATGAGATTAAATATCTCAAAGAGAAGTTAAAAGTTGCTAAGGAGAAAAGCCTTATCTTAGAACATGAAGAAGAGATGTTATCTGATAAGCAAACAACAATTAAGAGAGAAAATTGGGCTAGGAAGTTCATAGATTTTATAAATTCCAAGTCAGATGAGGAATTGGAAAATATTGAGATACAAGATAGATATTTTTATGCTCAAGAGGTGAATAAAATGATAATCAGGAATGATCTTCGAAAGGTTGCAGAGAAGAGGCTACTAGGAATTAAAGAGACAGTAACGAAGTTTGATATATCATTTGATAAATTGACAAGAACAGGTTTACCTTCTTGTTGGACAGAGAAAGGAAATATTATGTCATGGAAGTTTTATGAAGATTTGTTAGTATTGGCAAAAAGAAGGGTGGATAACAGGCATGAAAAGACGCAGATTTTAAAAGGAGAAACAATGTTTAACTTCTTGCAGAGACATTTCAATTTGCTATGGGTGGTGAAGACTCTCTTCACAGAAAGACCTACCCACAGCCAAGTTTTTGCATTCATGTTGGAGTATCATAGTTTCAAGAATGCCCCAATAACCCAAAGTGAGCTATGGAAAAAATGCAAAACATTCTCAATGGACACAGCGAAAGGGATCCCAACGTCTCAACCAAGAGTAGCCGTTGATTTAGCAACTGCGTCAGAAGCGGCTTTCCTTATAGATTAGAAGTTTTCAAATTCACACTATGTTATTTTCTTAAAATCATGCAAATTGTAATAGGACCCTTCGAGGCATGTACCTCCGTAACTACCAGTAGTTTAAGCAGTTAGAATTAGTTTAAGCAGTTGGAATTAGTTTCATCAGGAGAAACTGTTTTATGACTTTGTATTTAAAGGAAATTTCGAGAAAGAAAGAGGTTCCGAGTTTTGAACCTTGAAGCTAAATTTTGTACTGGAGAATAGAAAATCAATGAAATAAGTATGCAAGTTTCTATCATTCTGTTTATGCTGAACAGTTATCTAGTCTACACTATGTTTCCATATCTGTGAATAAAATGGAGTAATTTGAGCTGCGGGTCTCTTTATACATGTGTATTTAAGAGTTATACAAACCTTAATGTGCGCTCCTCTATTTTAACTTTATCTTTCCCTATTTCTTCAGGGTTTTATTATGATAGATTCTGTTTTAGACAGCATATCAGATTGAAATCCTCTTCTCTTTTTCTTCCGTTCTTTCATTTTGGCATAAATGGAATATGGCATTGAAGAACATTGCATGGATTTAATATTTGAAGGTTATATAATTAATGTTTAAGGGTTTATAAGAAAAAGACATATATATATTTATTTTTTGACATATTCATATAATGTCTTGAGCACAGATTCCTTTACATAGCAAGGAATTGTTTCTTAAGGTACAATATGATAAATGTATACGATGTATCAAAACCCATCGCAGCAGAGAGGAGTTTTACATTGTATGGCATATGTGCTTACACGACACATGATTATCCAGGCTTAGGAGTTTTCTCTAGTAAATTACATGTTTAATTGATTGATTTGTTTATATACATAACAATATTCTTTCACATATTAGTTATTTAATTCGTTGTAATTGTTCTGATCTTCGTGATATTATTTAACATGCCATGCATATAAATTGCATACAATAATCTCGTGGGTCTTATAACAAAAGGGTATTTTGGATGTAAATGTTGTGGACCTTCTCTAAAATCTAGATGGTCCAAGGACCTACGAAATCCAGTGTATGATTGCTCCAGGGTATTCCTCCAAGAAGTACACCCTTACAGAAGAGCAGCATCCGCTTTCAATGGTAAACGAGAGAGAACCCAAAGGCCTCCAATAACAACACCAGCTGAATGGCTTAGAGAATATGAGAGAGAGAAGGATAAGGAGTTCATATAAATGTTCAATTCAATTAGGGAGCCTATATTCGATGATCCAGAATTCTTCAACACCTATGTTGAGAAATTTCCCATTGAGATGAAAAGGAAGTCTATCTTTTATAACCTCCCATATTGGGAGCATCTTAAGATTACCCACTTATTATATCCCATGCATATATTTAAAAATGCTTCATCTTCTTTATGGAGGAACATATCATCGAAACAAAGTGACACATTGGCTATTAAAAAAGATCTTATTACTTCAAAAACTAAAAAGAAACATTGACCAAGACGATTAGAAAGTACAGGATCAGAGGTAGGCGCTGGTCCCTCTAATTCATGGTATTTCAAAGAAGTTGATGTTCCATGGATTTTAAAAAAATATGATCTTTCTTTGGCAAAAGAAGTTATAATGGGTGTTAGGGTGCCATATTCATACGGATCTTCACTACGGCACTACTTCACGGTGGATGGCCATTTTTCTGGGTCGAAATCGCATGACCATTTGAATCTTCTAAGAGTACTTATAATGTCAAAAGCATGATTTTATTATTTTTTATATTAATAAATTTTATCCTATGCAGGGATCATAAAAAATAACTAATTTCATATATTATTGCACGTGTTTATAACTTTGTAGTTTCATTATCCTTTGTTCATGCATGGGTGTGTGAAACATGAATTCCCTCAAGACCTAGGACGTGCCATTTATAAATTATTTTCATTTGTACGTTGGTTCACGTCAAAGGAGATGCATGGGCTAGCATTCCACAGTGGCGTCAAGAGATAGTTGAGATTGTGTATATGTTTGAGAAGGAACTTGTTATCGCCTAATTTGACCTCAGACTGAAGGAAGGCAAACAAGGGTAACTACAAACCACGCTTAACCTTGTAGCTATCCCTACAAGGTAAGGAGAGGGCTCTATCCGTAAATAATCTCAATGAAATACGTCTGCAAAAATGATTTTAGGCTAGGTATAGTAGCTCGAAATATTTTTCTATAAATTTTCTGGGTTTTGTTGGATCATATGGAGCTGGGCAGTTTAAATCTAGGGAATTAAATCAGAGATACAGGGTATTCTATGGGGAAAGGTAGGCATGGACTTTAAAAACTTTGTTTTAATGATGGTGAAGTGTTTAAGACTGGTGAGGAGCTGAGGAGGGCATATGAGATGGATCATTCTCAAACAGTAGAAAACATAAAATATTGAATGATTATCCCAAGGCAGAGCACTGTAAACAATGGAGTCTACCTATCTAACTTGAAAAAATTCAACAGAAATAATGAAGTGAATGAATGGCATACATAAAATTTAACAGATGATTACAAAAGAAGAGACTGTATTAAAATTCCATACCACAGGGATCCCATAAAAAATTGCTGCAAGTCTTTATTAATTCCCTGCCAAACTGGTTACAAATATGTACAATGAAACTCAGAGCGTCCCAGTGATTCTGATCTTTTTCCACACTTACAAATGACTCAAAAATTACATTAAATAGACAAGCTTTCAGGGGGAAAATCCTTACAAAGATGAGCTGTTCACCTGCCCCGAAACCAAAATCTGAATATAGAAAAACCCAAAAAAATGCCTCTAAAAAAAAGGGAACTACATATTTGACCATCTAGAAGAATAAACTATTACGTTTACTCCAAAAATGGAAAAAAAAAAACAAATCTTGAGACCTTTCCCCCTCATTTATTGTTTTCTATCGATGGTAGAATGATCTTTGTATTCAGAATGTGCCCTTTTTCCTTTTGCCAAAGAAAAACCTTTTAAAACAAATAAAATCGAAAGTGGCACTTTTACATGGGGAAAAGCCCTTTTCCTTTGGAAAGGGCGGAAGGACTTTGGTGGGACCGGGAATATCGCAGTTGCCAATCGGAAGAGGGAGCGGTTATAACATATGGCGGGGGGAATCACGATATGCGATGTGCCATGGAGGAATGGTCGCATCGAGGAAATGGAGCGATCAGGAGTCAAAGCGTAGGAGGAAGCGATCGTGCGGTGCGATGTAAGACTTATCACATCAGTGGAAGAAATGGGAAGTGGAGAGAGTTTAAAGACTGATGCAATCGTGTGATGTGATGGTGCAATGGCATCGCATCGGTGGAAGGAAGATAGAATATTTTAAGTGGTGGCGGGGAATGCTAATAATGTGATGCGATGAAGTGACTTATCGCATCGGCGAAAACTAATGTGTGGGGTTAAGTGCTGGGGAACTACGAAGTTTGTGATGTGATGGTGCAATGGCATTGCATCGGTGATGGGCAATTGCATCGACAGTTTTGTAGGATGCAGAAATTTCAGACTTTTCTTTAAAGGAAAAAAATTATAAAGTTTAAAGGGCCAACAAAACAATAGAAAAAGGGCGGAATTGTGCTTTGGGGCCTTTTATTCGTTTGGGCCTATTTTCCAATCCAGAAGTCGGTTTTGGGAGTGTGATATATCGTTGGAAATCTCTTTCCGAGCTCCTTCTAATGGAAATATTTATGACATGTTTTTTATTAAATATAATGTGAATAAAACCTTTGAAAACCAGGCAGAGAAAAAGCCCCTTTGACCCTCGGTGACAGGTTGCAAAGGAAAAATAGTGGCTTTATGGAGATAGCAGCTTCTGAGGCTCAAATTATTACATATGGAGACACAAAATTACATAAAATATGATAATAATAAAAAATTATTCTGTTTACATCTCAAAACATGTTTTGAGATGAAAATTACATTAAGCTGAAAGAACAACTCTTTGACTTTTCCAGATACTGTGTTTTGAGTTTATTTAGCATCCTCATGTCCTTGCTGATACTTATTGACGCTTTGCCCATCAATTTGACTATGGTGGAAGCCTAAAACCTAATGAGACCAACCCTATGACCTAATAAAATGAACTGCAAAGTGAAAGTGAATCATGACTGAAGACCATAGAGAGGAGAATCAAAAATTATTTACATGAGGGAAAACTGATGAAGTGACCCCAACCATCAATGAATCCATGACCTAATGGAATTTTATAGTATGGGACTCCTAATATGCAAATGCAAAAGAGCATATTTTGATCACTGATGGCAGTATGACAAGACTGACACTAACATTGGCTCCAATGGGGATGGTAGCTCCTTTGAGGTGCCAAGAACACCGTAGACCTAGTAGCTTTATCCATTGGGAAATATGGTCAAAATACTTCAGAGAATAAAAACTGACACAATGCAGAGTGACTTTGACTCAAACCATGACTGAAAACTAAATCAAAACTAGCAAACCTTACACATATCATTCAAGTTTTATAGCCTTCACTTTGGGCCCCAAGCTTCAATGACTGTGCACTTGAAATATCACCAACAATGAATATGGTATGTACAACGAATGTAGCATAATATGAGAGAATCATATTAAAATTAGTAGTGCTTCAAAAGCCTACCATTCACCGGCCCTCCTAGGAAATCTTGGTCGTCCATATCCATGAGCAGAAAGGCGTTCTATCCCCTGTACGCTGAAATCTTATACGGTCATTTCCACATGTTATCGAACTTACCGTGCTTCCCTTTTTCCTCCTTTCGTGCATCCCATCTCAACACCACATCTTCTAACTGAAATTTCTCTACTTTGGTTTTGCGGTCATAGATTTTCTTTATTTTTTCCTACAATTAGAAAGTGTTTTGAGAAACTTCTTCCCTTGTTTGCTGAAGGTGGATCATTTGATTGATCCTTCGCTGATTATCATCCTCTTCGCTACCAGCCTCTTGTAATAGTCTCATGACCGGAACTGTAAGCGATGTAGGAAACACAGAATCAGTGCCATAAAATAATTCAAACGGTGACATACCTATGGATTTCTTGTTTCTAACTCTGTCGGCCCATAATGTGTTGACCAGTTTTTGATGCCAATTCCTCTTATTCGCTTCCAACATTTTCTTGATTATATTCACCAAAGTCTTGTTTGATGATTCTGCTAAGTCGTTGCCCATTTGGGTAGTATGTTGTCGAATGGCCTAGTATAATATTATACTTACTACAGAACTTGATCATCTTCTTTAATTTAAATTCCTCTGCATTATCTATTATGATCTTGTGAGGAAAACCAAAACGAGACAAGATATTTGATTCTAAAAATTGAATGATTCTCGTATCCGTGGCCTGCCTTGATGGAATGGCCTCAATCCATTTGGTGAAATAATCGGTACCTGTCAAGAACCATCAATGCTGCGCTAATGATGTGGGATGGATTTCCCCTATGAAATCAAGTCCCCACTGCTGGAAAGGAGCATTTACTTGAACTGGTTTCAAAGGAAGAGGAAGCAGTTTCCTTTTTCCTTGGAAATGTTAGGTGTGGAGCCTGACTATCTTGTTTACTTTGTATCACAAAATTGGACCCCTATACCTTAAAAGGGGCAGCAACGCCACCCGTAATTAATCACTGCCGTGGGGGGTCCAGGGGGGGGGGAGCGCTTTTCGGAGCCCCCCCCCCTAGCGGGGGTTTTCGGGGGCAGCACCCCCGAAGCTAAAAACAGATGTAAAATTGCCTTTTAAAAGTATAGTAATTTCTAGTCAATCTGGGCCATTCATTAGGCAAATGATCTGACGGTAGAAGTTATGTTTAGATTAGGGTTTTTTGCCCTAGAAGGCAACCCCTCGCTTTTATGAGGGAATTGTATTGCGGCTGTGCATTGTATGTGTATTCTCGGAGCGAGAAACAAAGAGGGAGACTATGAGAGAGAACAAAGGATATTACAGTGGATCTATTGTAGGTTTTGTCTCTTCATTTTTGCTGGATAATAGAAAGGAAGGACTGGCTGTTTGGGGTGGACGTAGCCCAAACTGGGTGAAACACGTATATATGTGTCTCTCTAGTTTTATGTGTTTTCTGTGATTTTATTTTCCGCATATTCAATGTGTTGCATTGCTCTGTAATATTTAATTTTCTAACAGGAAAAATTGACACTCATGGCAGCTCATCACTGTTTTATACAAATCTAAAAATAAATTCGGCCAATAATATCCTACTCTCAACACTTTTTTAGCTGTTGTTTTCCAAAACAAATGATCACCACAATCACCTTTATGAAAATCATGGATCATCTACTGAGCCTCATCTTCAACCAAACAATTAAGTAGAATACCTCCCGGATCTTTCCAATAAATAGCATTGTTTAAAATACAAAATTTAGTAGACTTGAGTTTTAGTGATCTACCTTTTCTTCTAGACATCCCTGGAGGTGGCGAAAGATGCTGAAGAACATAAACTATGTCTGAATACCATGGTGATTGGAGAAAAATTTCTGAAACTGGAACAAGTGAACCATCATCCTCATCCTCTGACATTGCTGCTATGAGATTTATGTCCAGAGCACACAGGTTTGATTGTGCCATTAGTTTTTCCAAGCCTTGTCCCTTGATTAGCTTTGTGGGTTTAATCTCCAAATCATATTCCAACATTTCCGCTATCCACTTACCTCTTCTTCCCTCCGGATCAGTTTTCATCAAGATATATTTTACTGCTACATTAAGAACATATGCTATGGTATTTGAATGCAAAATGAACACTCTAAAATCCTTCAATGCTTTCGATCTGGCTGAGAAGAGGCAACTCTGAGGTAACCACAGACCAAGCTTTCGATCTGGCATCGAGCCCTGCCAGACCATAGAGGGCTCTCTCTTAGCCAAAAAAATGTGGCTGCATTAACTAAATCTTAGGCTAGCTATGAAGAATAAGTATTTTGTTGAAAATTGTGGGTTGAAAATAGCAAGAGAAGGGACTATTGGGCTATGAATTTGGGGCTAGTTTCTGCTGGAAAACTTGGGGAAAAGTAAGTGCAATGTACAGTCAAATTAAAGATGTAATGAGAGAATAAAAGAGGGAAAATACCACTGCCCTATAGGCATCAATTAGGGGATGGATCTACAGTGACAACTTTAGAATAAAGAGAAGCACCGGGTTACTCAACAGAGCATCTAATAGAGGATGGATTATGAAAAGATAACCACTACATCAAACAACATAATCATTGTGAAAGGAGAATCGTGCATGGATGGATTCCTAACACTTCCCTTAGAGAATGCTGTAACCAAATTAGCAGAAAAAAAAAGCATGGAAATGAATTTACAAGAAAAACATGTTTCACATTAAACACTGTAATGAATCCCAAATTTAAAGAGTAGAAAAAGCTTTATTAAAATAATATTCAAGGAAAACTTTACACAGTCCAATAGCAGCCTCCCTCTGCTGCAAAAATCCCACCATTACACTCTGAAATTCATAAAATATATACAATTTTCTCATCCCTATATTAAGGGAATTTAGCTCAACCATCTTCTTCAAAATAGAATCAGTTACATTAAATTTGGACCGAATTTCTGAAATTAGGTGTCAAAGATGAACTTGTATCTCCTACCATAGCACCTGTTACAAAACTGAAAGAGGTTTTTGTATATAAGGTCATTTTGGAGAAAAAACTCTCTCAAATTTTGGAAATTAATTTCCAATTTCTTGGAATATGTTCCACAAAATCATATCTAAAACAGAAAATCATTAAAAATTTAAATCTATAAAAATGAGCTGTAAAGATCTAGTCAAATATTCCAATTCATGACACCTATGAATAAAATGAAAGAGGTTTTTTTTATATGGCTCATGGTTAAAAAAAATCTCTTTTGGCTTCTCAAAATTACTTCCCATAGATTGTAACATAGCACCGCACTAAAATGACTAAAACAGTAAATTAACCGCAAAATTTGTTTTGTTTTAATGTAGGCTTCAAATATCACTGCATATCTCCCACATAGTAAAATTTGTGCATAAAATGAAGGAGTTTTTTGTTATTTGGTATGTGATGGATAAAAACCTCTTTCCATTTTGTAAAATTCCTATGCAAACTGATTTTGTAGTAAACTTGTCCCTGTGTGTAGCAACTAACCTCAAAACATGCATTTTCAAGAATCAATCATTCATTTCGATCATATCTTCTGATCCAGAAACCGGTTATGGGAGTGTGATATACCGTTGGAAATATTTTTCCGAGCTCCTTCTGATGGAAAAATTTACGACATGTTTTTCATTGAATATCATGTGAAAAAAATCTAACAAAACTAGACATAGTAAGAGCCCATTTTGATCCCTGGTGATAGGCTGCGAAGACTGGAACTAACATCGGCCTTATTGGGGATGGCAGCTCCTTGGAGGTGTCAAGAACATTGTAGGCCAATTGTCTCATCCATTGGGAAATACGGTCAGCAAACCTCTGTAAACCCAAAGAACTCATACCAATCCAAAAACATATACATACTGTAATATGTACATAAACCAATACCGAAAGCTGAAATGCTGCCTTGGGCAACTTATTTATGCACAAACATACCCTCCTTTGCAGCAAAATTGATAGATCAAGTAATGTTGTAATGCCAAACCAACCAATCAAGTAACTGTGACAAGGATGCTGCTTGGAAGTGCTTGAACCAGGACACAACTGGAAATGCTGACATCCATACATGCACAAAAGGAGTCTGGCTGTATAAAAGGAAATTTGGCTTGTTATTCAAAATGAATTTTTTTTCCATATATTCCACAATAGGATCAAAGAAACCAGACTCTGTTTTCTATAGCAACTCCTCAATACACGCTTCCAGCTGCAAATTATTAATGCAAACATCCAAGGAAAACCTTACCTTTCCTTCCTTTTACTGGAAAAGGTCCCCAAAGAATGGGACTTGACAGTCCAAATCCTGGGACTGTATTTGGGTCTCCAATTCAATTAGATCTTCTTCAATTTTTATGGCAAACTCTTGCAAAAAAATAAGCTTAACTTCATGGCTACATCGACAAGACTTCAAATAAGAAGAAAGAGATGAAGCAAAGTTCTCATCTACCTCATCATCTGTGCACATATCTTCCCATTCTCTAAAGCCTTGAATAGAGGGCACCTCTATTTTGAATTATTCCTCTTTCTCCATCCATGTTTTCAGAAAGATACGCCACAACTCTACAAATGACTTAATATATTTGATAGACAAATTTTCAATCCATTTTCTACATTTGCCTTGAAGGGAATCATAGAACAATCTGATAAAAACATGTTATTTTTTTACTCTAAGAGATTCTACAAATGTTTTAATATTTACTATATGTTTAAGAGTCAAAGCCAGATCTTCCCCATTGAATTTAGGGCCATTACTCAAAATATATGCATCCTTTGGAAATTGATTAGGAAAACCAGGAAGATTAGAAAAATCAATGCATGAATACCTTGAAAAAATAGAAGCAACAGTTGAGTCCTTCATTTAGCCAGTGGAGCCACCATAAATACTTTGAAACTCGAGATTTCGAACAATGGAGTCATCAGGTAAACGATTTCAGCCTTCATATGTGTCTGACTACTGTCCACCATCAGCAATCAGATCTACAACTTGAAAAATATTTCCCGGAGAAGATCAGTCACCTCATCCCCGACAACGGCGCCAAAATGTTGGCACTCAGAATGAACCTCAAAGCTGAGAAGAGGAAACTCTGAGGTAACCACAGACCAAGCTTTCGATCTGGCATCTAGCCCTGCTATACCAGAGAGGGCTCTCTCTTGGCCAACAAAACGTGGCCGCAATAACTAAATCTTAGGCTAGCTATGAAGAATAAGGATTTGGTTGAAAATTTTGGGTTGAAAATAGCAAGAGAAGGGACTATTGGGCTATGAATTTGGGGCTAGTTTATGTCGGCAAACTTGGGGCAAAGTAAGCGCAATGTATAGCCATATTAAAGATGTAATGAGAGAAGAAAAGAGGGAAAATATCGTTGCCCTGTAGGCATCAATCAGGGGATGGATCTACAGTGACAACTTTAGAAGAAAGAGAAGCACTGGGTTACTCAATACAGCATCTAACAGAGGATGGATTCTGAAAAGATGACCACTACATCAAACAACATAATCATTGTGAAAGGAGCATCATGCATGGATGGATTCCTAACACTTCCCTTAGAGAATGTTGTTGTTAGCCATCAATAAATTTTGTCACATCAAATGATGGCTATATAGGTCCTGAGCCTTCAAGAGATTATTTTCATAATAAAACCATTCATTCTTGAAGTCTGTTGTTCCCTAACAGTGTTGTTCCCTAACAATTTTGTTCCCTAACAATGTTGTTCCCTAATAGTGTTGTTCCCTAACAATGTTCTTCCCTAACAGTGATGTTCCCTAACAATTATGTTCCCTAACAGTTTGGTTCCTTATGTGTTGTTCCCTTCAAAATACTATTGTTCCCAAAGAAATATGTTTCCTAAACAGCCCCATTTTCATCATTTCATTCACTAATTTTTTCCCTTATTCATCCTCCTTTTTTTCCCTGAAAGATCCCCTGTCCTCCTTCTAATTTTCCCTTCATTCTCCTCAAAAAAACTTCAAAATCCATTTTGAACCATAAATCCCTTTGTTATGGTTTAAAATATTTTCCCTTATAGCTATCGGGACTTCAAAAAGCCATGAAAAACCCACAAAAAACACATAAAAGACCCTTAAAAAGCTTCTTCCATATTTTTTTAAGGCCTTAAGCCCCTAAGGGCTTAAGTTTCTCTGCCCTTTCTGTCATAAGGCCCAGCGCTATGACCAAGCACTTAAAAAAACCCCTCTAACCCTATCGCATCGGCTTTTTCCCGAAATACCTGCATTTCTTTTGCAAAATTTCCTGCAATGTGATAAGCTCCCTTCTCCTTAGCCCCTGGTAACTCATTCCTACCCATGACCATACCCCAACGCCTCCGCCAAAGCCCCCATCGCATCGGAATTTCTGTTTTTAAACCTGCCTATCCTTTATATTTTACTCGCCCTGACAACGATACCCGGTGTGATCTACACCGTAGATCCATAGGATCCGACGGCCCACATTTGACCCATCGATTGCCCAAATCCTGCCATCCGTTCACCCTTACAACAAATCTCTGTCGTCGATTTATCAAAATCCAACGGTCCTCACTCATCCCGTCACCCAACTTCCCTCCAGACCCACATTCCATTACCTAGTCATCTCTTCAAATCACGCCTTGACACCTGTCTCCCACTACAGCGCCCACCGTGCAACTTTCTATCACACCCCGGTCCACACCATCATATATATTCCTCCTCATCCGACGGTTTACATCGCATATCGCACGATTTTGCTGTCCGGAGTCTAACAAAAAAAATCACTTGATACCGGCAGTATTTCAAAGGGACACGCGGCGCAATAAAATTGGATTGCGTTTGATTCATCGAAAACCACTTACCACTTGAATTGAACGCGAAAACCATTCACGATATTTCGAAACCTGCTTTGCCCGAATTCGCGCCAAATACCATTTTAAACTAGATTTTCGCCTATTTTCTTTGTGAAACCTCTTCCGCCTGCATATTCCCCCTCTACACCGCTCCTCCGCTCCGTCAGCCTCCTAAGCAATCAAACCCCTCCATCGCAAGTTTTTATAACATTTTTTGTTGTTTGTTGCAAGTTGTTATCATGGTTTTTGAAGCGAAAACCCCTGTCCACAGTGATAAAGGAAAAGACAGTAAAGGCTAAATATTAAAATATTGAAGAAGTTCCAGCATGAAAGATCGAAGGCTGAAAGATTCAAATCCTATATTCTTAAGGTAAAACAAGTTTAAAAGATAAAGAGTTCAGGCAGATCAAATAAAGCAAAATCCAGTGAACAGTAAAAGTTGAAAGGGTTAACGAACAATTTGGAAAGATTAAAAGCTTAATCCTACTGTTTTGGTGTTAAAAGCATATTCAAAGGGCAGATGAAAAAGCCAAATCGGTGAACACAGTCAGCATGTAAAGTTTCAATATTCCAAAGTGATTTTAAAGGCCTTAAAGGAAGAATTAGGGCCTAAGCAATGTTTAAAGCCACTAGGACAGACAAATCAATAAAGGAAGGCTCTGAATGCCACATCATAGAGGCTATAACTCCTCAAAGTTGCCACCGGCAAGCTAACTTCACCTAAAGAGTGCATATTAATTACACAGTCAGGGATATTTTTAAAGACAACTCAAAATTAACTACCAACCTACCAAAAGCCCCCAAAGTCAACAAAAGTGACTGAAGTTGATGAAATTTAAATGTAATAATTAATTAGCAGAGTTAAACATTTGAAAAACTTCTCCATTTGGCCCTTCAAAGGCTGAGAAGCACTTACTCTGCATTAATTGAACAGATATACCTTTCTTTCACTCCACCTCCTCATTCTTCTATAAATACTTCTCTAGAAGACAGTGTACAGGTTGGTCTTTGGATACTTGTTGAATGTAAATAGCTATTGAAACATGTTGTAGCTATGTTTTGTAATTGAAGATACATAAGCTGAGATGAGAAGTTTGAAGATGTAAAGACCCACTGGACTTGAAGATTGTAACCGGTTTGAACATCAAATACAATAGTTGATTTATGGGATCCTGGTCTATGTTAACGGTGATGTGTTTCTCACTGTAATTTTTATTTTCTTTATGTTTACATTCTGTCCATTTTTATCTGATAAAGAACAAAAAATATAGATTAGGATTTACTTCTGAAGTACCCTAAATCTCACTGATAAATCTTTATCCTTTATGTTTTCTGTTGATTATTTATTTGAGGATAATTCAATAGAGTATAACCAGTGAAGTGTTTGTAAGCCCATGTTTACTGAGTACAACTTGAGACATTGTCTTTGAATGTTCATGAAAATTTTTCTTATTAAAGTTGAGCTAGAGAAGTTTATGGTTAGCCCTGTCCTCTAGTTTATCTCCAACAGTTGCTTTGAAAAGTTCCTTTAAGAGTATGTTGAAAGTAGGCTAGTTTAAAAGTACTTACTTGATCTTAGACTATTTTTTTGTTCATCATGAAATTTTTCCTTCGAGAATATACTGAAAGCAGGCTAAGTTAAAAGTCCTTACTTGATCTTAAGCTATTCTTTGTTTTTAAATGTTTTCCTTTATAAAGTATATCAAAATCAGGCTAGTTTAAAAGTACTTACGTCATCTTACGTTGCTTTGTGTCCTTCCTTTGAGTATGCTGAAAGCAGGCTAGGTTAAATGTCCTTACTTGAACTTAAGCTGCTCTTTGTTTCCTTATATGTTTGCTTCATCACTTTATTAGTGTTTCATTCCATAAAATCAACTTAAAGAGATCCTTTGACATAGATGACTTGCCCCTGGACCACTCTTGAAACTTGCTGTACAATTAAATCCTCCTATGACTCCATAGCCCAATGGATTGATGTTGTTCCTTGCTTATCTTACCAGCTGAACCATTCTTTCACTTAATCACAACTTCACCCTTCATACAGACTTCCTTCATCTTCATGTTATCCTGCCCAACCAAAACAAACAAAACCCTTGTTCTTCATAACTAGCCTAATATCATATCATAAGCCTTAAAGATCATATCTTGGAAAACACATATATAGAGAGATCCCTCTCTGAATCTAGGATGGCTAGATCCTCAGATTCCAAAGTGGTTTTGATGTAGGCTCTGCAGCATTTGTACTTGCCAATCTTGTAAACTACAGAGGCCTAACAGAGTGGCGACCATAATGGGGACTTCTGAGTAAGGTCTTTAAAACAAAATACTCAACATTCACTTAAGTAAAATCAGCTTTCTTTAAGCACTACCAAGCATATTGGTGATCATGATAAGACTTGTCTGAATCAGTGGAAATCTAAGTACTTCTTAGGATTCTAACAGACCCTTATCAAACATTGGAGAAATCAGCTAAGTAAGCCACAGAGTAAACTCTGTTTGTCTCATCATCGTAGCAAAGTGTTGAAACAAATATAGGACACTCTCATAACCCAAAGGACTATAAAAAAACTCAGAAAACCCAAAAAAAATTCAGATTGGTATTCAGAAAAATTAGTGGTGGTGGACCATAAAACATTTTACCCCCCAAAGCTAAAAATTTCCACCTGGCAACTCCACATTTCTGAATTTACCTAAAGACTCCACTGGGAAACCCATTTGTATCAGAACATCATACAAACTCAGTTAAGGAAACTTTGATGATTGAGTTTTCTTATTAAAGATCAGTTAGCCTATTAAAGATTGTCATATTTGGTTGAAATTTTCTTATCATTGGGTCTGAAAACATAACATTGTGGCTTCTAGAAGAATTCATACTAGAGCCTATCCTGACCCAAATCCTCCTGATATAGTTGATAATCCAGAAATTATACTTAGGAGATCTCCTAAATCTAAGAATCCAATTGTTGTCAGACTAGTCCATAGAGCTAATTATGTTCTTGAAAACCTTACAACTCTACAATATTCACAAGTCTACTTAAGAAACCCATTCAAAACTAGGTCACTTGATGATATAGATCAGATATAATTTGAGTCTCCACACTCACCCCTTCATAGTGGTGAACATCTGCGTAGTAGAGAAACCACTCCACCTGACCTACATTTCTTTCATAATTTTGGTTTCTCTCATCCTATATCTGCTCAACAGTCTTTTGCTGGTCATTCACTTATGTTATCCATACTCCCACTGTTCAAACTACTCCATTCCATCAATCCCCTCCTATCTTACATCCTCCACCTATAAACTCCCCATTTTTTCCACAACCTCCCATCATGGCAACATAGTATGCCCCCTAGTCCTTCCTTTACCTTTAGTCAGTCTGCCACAGGACTATCAGTCCAAAATTCCATTATATGATGCCAGTGGTGCTACTACTGCTTCACAACATGTCGACAAGATGAATGATTATTTTGATATAAATGAGATAGATGATGAAATTGTCAAACTCAGATTGTTTGCTCAAAGTTTAGGGGGAGAAACAAGAAAATGGTTCAAAAGCTTAACCCATAACAGTATTAATGACCTCCAAGCTCTCCATCATTAATTCCTACACAAATGGGAAGTCAGAAAAAACCCTCTCCAAATATTGTTAGATTACAACAACCTCAAAATAAATACGAGGGAAAGTGTTCAAAATTATTGCACTAGATTCAATAGTGTTTATAATGCATTACCCCCATATTTGAAACCTCCACAAGGCTCGGCTTTAGCCAAATTCCCTGAAGGATTTGATCTTAAAATGGCATATCAGCTAAGAGAAAGAGATCCCTTGACTTTGGAAGACATGAAGAAGGGAGCTCTTGTTGTGGAAGTAAATTTGATTGAAAAAAGAGCTAGGATGAGGAATGAAAAGAAAGTATCATTTAGGGAGGAAACTGCACCTTCCACATCTAGTTAAAAAATGGAAATAATGATGGAGGAAATGATGAAGAAGATGAGCATACTTGAGAGAGCACAATCTAGAGAAAACCAATCAGCTCCCCAGAACAGAAATCAGTCTCAAAGTCAAAATCAGAACTTTAGGAGAAATCAACCTCAAAACAAACAAAGAGAGGATGATCAATAGATCAGACCTCATTTCCAATAAAATTATGTCAATGAGGATGAATAAACAAATTAAAAAAATGAGGATGACAACATAAACATGCTAGGAGTAAGCAATGAGGATTCTGTTTTCCTCCATGAAAGAAAACAAGGTCTATATACACCTTATGATGACAGAAGAATAGAAACTGATTATTATGAACAAGACTCTGAAAATGCCATCATAGGATCACCTAAACAATATGACCTAAGAAGTAAAAAGAATCAAGAAACTCCCAGAAAAAAAAAAAACCTCTGATAAATCTGCCAAAAACAACCCTGAAAATGTTTCCAAAAAGACAGCAGAAATTCATAAAACAGTGGCTATAAATTCTGATCTAAACAAAGGGAAAAACACCCAAGCCAATGAAAAATAGAATTTTAACCCTAGCAGCACTAGCACTTCAGCTAATGCTCCTGAAAAAACTATTTTAACTACTGTAAATACTATAAATTAGCAAGTTGATTTTGCTGAACAAGGAGTGACTAACAAGGTTGAATCAAACATTTTGAAAAACTAGATTCCTTTTAGCCTAGAGAATGAAATATCTAAAATCAAAATATTTGTCCCACTTACTGAGTTATTCACTCAAAATGTATATATAGGTCATATTTTGAAGGCTTTGAACATAGAAGATGTTCATGACATTGTCAACTTAAATGATGATACCCCAGAGCTCATATTTGGACCAAAAATTGAAAGAAAATTTCAAGAAGGAACTACCCCTCCATTTTACATCAGTTTGAACATCCATGATAATATTTTACACAATGCCATTCTTGATTCAGGAGCATCACACAACCTCATGCCCAAGGTAATAATGGGAAGATTAGGCTTAGAGGTAACTAGACCCTACAAAGATTTATATTCCTTTGACTCAAGTAGGGTAAGATGCCTAGGCCTAATAAAGGATCTGTGTGTTAACTTAGCCCAAATACCATCCAAGAGCTTAGTGATGGACATTGTAGTGGCTGATATACCCCCCAAATATGGCATGCTCCTTTCAAGATCATGGGGGGATAAGTTACAAGGTACTATGCAGATGGATATGACTTATGCCACCAACCCTGTCTTTAGTCAACCAAGAAGACTCTATAGGGAAACACACATGAAATACATGGTGAGTAGCCAGGAAAGACCAGATAATTCTCCTCTTTATTCCATACACACTTACCTTGACTCTTTCATCCTTTACAATGATTATATTTCTAAAGAGCGAGAGTTAGTCAATGAAAAATCAGCAAATATAATGGTCACTGCAAACCCAAACATAGTGGCAGCAAATGATGAAGAGGAATTTAGGGAGAAAAATAAAAGGTAGTTTGCTGATTTAGAAATTTACAACAAACAGATTAAGGGTCTTGAGGTCAAAAACAATCATAAAAATAGTACTAATCAAGAAAATCAAAAGATGAATCTGCAACAAATTGAAAATATTGAAGAAAAAATCAAAAAAGGACATGATACAGACCCTTGTACAGAACGGAATGATGGAAAAAACAAAAAGGACAACAATGAAATTAATGACAAACCCGAAAACATTCCTCTTTGGAACATGAATTTTGATGGTCTTGCACTAAAAACGATGCAGGAGTAGGCATATGGTTACACAACACTGAAAACAATCATGCTGAGGGACATTCCTTTAGATTAAAATTTCAATGTACTAACAACAGAGCTGAGTATGAAGCTCTCCTTTTAGGCCTACATTTATTGAAAAAACTAGGGGGAAAAAGAATAAAGGTCCATGGATATTCAGAGTTGATAATTAGGCAAGTAAATGGGGGTACAGTGCTAAACATCCCAGACTTAGAGCCTATAGAGATGATGCCATGGACTTGTTAAAAACATTTGATGAATTCCAACTTATCTTTATCCCAAGAAACCAAAACGCCCTTGCCAATGGTTTAGCCTTTGCTGCTAGAACTTGTCTGACACCTTATGAAGCCAAGAAATGCACCACCCAAGTCAAATTTAGACCAGTTGTCCCAGATAATGAAATATATTGGCAAGTTTTCGATGGAGATAAACAAATAGAAGACTTCCTACAGTCCAAAAATGAATTTAAAACACCAAGCTCAAATTCAGATTATGATGAAGATTGTCCTACTAAAGAAAACCCATTTACTGAAGAAGAAGAAAAGTCTCCAGAGATTGCTAAAATAAATCTGCTAAAAAATGAACCCAAACAGATAACAGAAATTAGCACAGAGTTAGAAGATGAATACTTAGAAGTGCTGCAATCTAAAGACCAAATCTTGCTAAAAGGACTGGTCCCTTTAGAGGAATTAATTAATTTGAATGATGTGGCCAAGAAGCCAAAACTGGAACCCATAGAAACTGAAGTGGAAGAATGCAACATAGGCAGTAAACAGAAATCGAAAGTGATCAAATTGTCTAAAACACTGCCAGCTCACATTAAACTGAAATATATTGAGTTGTTTAAAGAATTTTCTGATGTGTTTGCATGGAGTTATGAAGATTTGAAATCATATGATACAGAAATAATTCAGCATAAGATAACCCTCAAAGAAAACCAGAAACCTTTTAAATAAAAATTGCACAAAATCAACCTTGTTCAATTACCTCTAGTAGAGAAAACAATAAAAAAAATGTATGATGTTGGAATTATTTTCCCTATTAGATACTCAGAGTGGGTGTCTAATATTGTATCAGATAAGAAGAAAACAGGAGAGATAAGGCTTTGCATTGATTTTAGAAACTTAAACAAAGCCTCACTAAAGGACAACTATCATTTGCCCAAAATGGATCATATTTTACAAAAGGTAGTTGGTTCCAAAAGAATTTCTTTGCTAGATGGCTTCTCAAGTTACAATCAAATTCTAGTACATCCTAGTGATCAACTTAAAACAACCTTTACTACACCTTGGGGTACTTTCATGTATTTGAAAATGCCTTTTGGTTTAATGAATGTTGGTGCCACATTTCAGAGAGCCATGGACATTGTATTTTCAGAAGAAATAGGTTACTTCATAGTGATTTACCTAGATGATATAATTGTTTATTCTAAAACAGATGAAGAACACCTAATACACTTGAGAAAGGTCTTTGAAAAATGCAGAAAATTTGGACTGTCTTTGAACCCAAAGAAAACATTGTTTGGTCTCCAAGAAGGTAAGCTTCTTGGGCATATCATATCAGAAGAAGGAATAAGGATAGACCCAAAGAGTATTGATGGTATATTGCAAATCAGTCATCCTAGAAACATCAAGGAACTTCAATCTTTCATTGGAAAAATTAATTTCTTGAGAAGGTTCATACCCAATTTAGCTAAACTCCTTATAAACATAACAAACATGCTTAAGAAAGAAGAAGGAGTTAAATGGACCTTAGAAGCAAAGAAATCATTCGAACTGGTAAAACAAGCACTCACCAAAACACTAGTTCTCATTAGTCCTGATGTTTCAAAATATTTCTTCATTTTTTTCATTTGCATCAGAACACACTATAGTTGATGTCCTATTACAATTAAAATTTAATGGACAAGAACAACCTATTGCATTTTTTATCAAGGCATTGATAGATGCACCTTTGAAGTATAACATAATGGAAAAACAAGCCTTTGCCTTGGTCAAAGCCTCGAAAGACTTCAAATTCTATATTTTACATTCCCACATCATAGCATTTGTGCCTCATTCAGTTGTAAAAGACATATTGACCCAAAATCTAGATGGCAAAACAGGGAAGTGGATTGCTGTTATTTTAGAGTATGACTTAGAAATCAAGCTCACTAAACTCATAAAGGGTCAAGGACTAGCAAAACTTATGGCTGAATCCAACTTTCAAGCTCTTGATATAGACATGTTTAATGCATTAGATGAACAAGATGAGTTTTCAACTCCAATTATTGAAGATAATTTTCTGAATTCATCTTGGTATGCTGACATTTTGTATGTTTTGCTCAATCTTAATGTCCCTCCTGGTTTGTCTAAAATAAGGGCAATATTATTAAAATTGAAATTTGTAAATTACTGCATTTTGAATAAATGTTTATATTGGAAAAATGCTAGTGGATTATTTCTTAAATGTTTGCCTGAGAATGATGCAGATAAAATCAAGCACGAGTTTCATGAAGGAGAATGTGGAGGCCATCTCTACTGGAAGTCAACTGCTAAAAAAATCCTTAGAGCTGGATATTACTGGCCCACCCTATTCCAAGATGTTCATAAGATGATTATTTCCTATCATAAATGACAAATCTTTGAAGGCAAAAGAAATTTGTTTCCCTTACCTCTGCAACCAATCACTGTTGAAGCTCCTTTTCAGCAGTGGGGTATAAACTTCATTGGGGAAATCCATCCTCCCTCATCTGCCCAACATAGATGGATCCTCACAGTAATAGACTATTTTACCAAGTAGATAGAATCCATCCCATCTAGGAATGCCACAGACTCAGTCATCATTTAATTCCTTGAAAACCATATATTATCCGGATTTGGCTGTCCTACAAATATCATAACTGAAAATGCTGCTGCCTTTGGATCTAAAAATATGGTAGAATTCTGTCATAAGTATCAGATCATATTGGGTCATTCCATAGCTTATTACACTCAAGGTAATGGGTTGGCAGAGTCATCAAATAAAAGTCTAGTAAACATAATCAAGAAGTTGCTGGAAGATAACAAGAAATCATGGCACAATAAGCTAGTTTATGCTTTATGGGCAGACAGATTGACAATTAAAAAGTTAATTGGAATGTCTCCCTACCAGCTAGTTTATGGAAATGATGCAATATTTCCAACCAATTTAGGGGTGCCATTCATGAAGCTGATCCAAGAAGCACAGTCTGAAGATGATGATGTAACAAGGAGAATAAATCAAACAATACATCTACAACAAAATAGGGAGGAAGTATACATCCGAGCACAACAACTACAAGAAAACATTAAGAAGTTGTTTGAAAAAAGAACCAAGGCAAGTGATTTCAATATTGGTGATAAAGTTTTGAAATGGGATTCAAGAAGAGAAGATAAGGGCAAACATGGAAAATTTGATAACTTGTGGCAGGGCCCTTATCTCATCCAATCTGCTATTGGAAACAATGCATTTTTTTCTGCAAGAATTGGATGGAGTTGAATACTTTGGAGGTCCTGGCAATGGCAGGGTCCTCAAACATTATTTATTTTGACTGATATTTGTTCTTTCAAAGCATTTACTCATTTTATATAACACTTCTTTTAAATTTGAAAAAAGGAAAATACCAAAATAATGAAAAAGGAAAAGAGGGCAGAAGTAAAAGAGAAAGGTACAACCCCATACCCAAAAAAAAAAGGAAAATCCTGAAAGTGTGCAAGTTTAAATGCCACTACCAAAAAACAACACTGTTATTTTAGTCATACAGCCTAATCATGACTAAGATAGATTTCAATTTTCTGCTGATAGGTTAGTGAAGAAATATTTTCCAAACTGTTCAATCTTGGCTTATCAGTAGAATAGATTAGGATAGAAAAAAAGTGGTTCAAACAAACTGAAAATATGAACCAAAAGAAAAGAGAAATATCTCTAAAAAGATCAAGACCAAAGCTGAAAGTAAAGAATGAAGGATGTTTTAAATTTTCAAATCTTAAGCCTTCACAATTTCTATTTTAAATTTCTGCAAATAAAGTCTATGTGCAGCTTGTACATAAAGCCATAGGCACCATAGCAAATCAGACAGTCTAAACCTGATTTGACTGTGTTTAAATTTCTGTTTTAGAAGATAGAGAATAAAATTTGCCAGACAGTCTAATCCTGGCAGATAGTAGCTTAGGTAGAGAATTTATGAGTTCAACAGTTTAATCTGAACTCATGGAAGAAATAAGAGTAGATTTAGATTAGTTTTCCTGCTTTCAAAAGAATAAAATGTTGATGTTTAAGGTCTGCAAGTCCAAATGCACCTGCTAAAGAAAAAATGTTAGGAAGTAGGTTGTGTAGGTAGTTGTTTGGGAAATAAATCATTTTGTTTGATGTAAGTATTGATCATCTTTTAAAATCAACATGATCAAAGAAGAAGAAGGTGTTCAATGGATAAGGCACATGTCTGCATCCAAAAGATGAAATTCTGAATTTCTTGACACCTCCAAGGAGATTCCATCCCCAAGTGGAGCCACTATTAGCCATCAGTAAATTTTGTCACATCAAATGATGGCTAAAACAGGTCCTGGGCCTTCAAGAGATTATTTTCATAAGAAAATCATTCATTCTTGAAGTCTGTTGTTCCCTAATAGTGTTTTTCCCTAACAATGTTGTTCCCTAACAGTGTTGTTCCTTATGTGATGTTCCCTTCAAAATATTGTTGTTCCCAAAGAAATCTGTTTCCTAAACAGCCCCATTTTCATCATTTCATTCACTCATTTTTTCCCTTATTCATCCTCCATTTTTTCCCTGAAAGATCCCCTTTCCTCCTTCTAATTTTCCCTTCATTCTCCTTAAAAAACCTTCAAAATCCCTTTTGAACCATAAAACCCTTTGTTATGGTTTAAAAGCTTTTCCCTTATAGCTATCAGGACTTCAAAAAGCCATAAAAAACCCACAAAAAACACATAAAATACCCTTAAAAATCTTCTTCCATTCTTTTTTAAGACCTTAAGCCCCTGAGGGCTTAAGTTTCTCTGCCCTTTCCGTCATAAGGCCCAGCGCTATGACCAAGTGCTTTAAAAAACCCCTCTAACCCTATCGCATCGGTTTTTTCCCGAAATACCCACATTTCCTTTGCAAAAGTTCCCTCTATGCGATAAGCCCTCTTCTCCTTAGCCCCTGGTCACTCATTCCTACCCGTGACCATACCCCAGCGCCTGCGCCAAAGCCCCCATCGCATCGACGTTTTTATTTTTAAACCTGCCTTTCCTTTATATTTTACCCACCCCAAAAATGATACCAGGTGTGATCTACACCATAGATCCATAGGATCCGACGACCCACATTTGACCTGTCGATCACCCAAATCCTGCCATCCATTCACCCTTACAACAAATCTTCGCCGTCAATTTATCAAAATCTGATGGTCCTCACTCATCCTGTCACCCAACTTCCCTCCGGACCCACATTCCATTACCCGGTTATCTCTTCAAATCACGCCCTGACACCTGTCTCCCACTACAGTGCTCGCCGTGCAACTTTCTATCACGCCCCGGTCCGCACCGTCAGATCTATTCCTCCTCATTCGATGGTTGACATCGCATATCATGCAATTTTGTTGTCCGGAGTTTAACAAACAAAAATCACGTGATACCGGAGGTAATGCAAAGGGCCACGCAACGCGATACAATTGGATCACATGTGATTCATCGAAAACCGCTTACCACTTGAATTGAACGTGAAAACCATTCGCGGTATTTCCAAACCCGCTTTGCTCAAATTCGCGCCAAATACCATTTTAAACCGGATTTTCGCCTATTTTATTTATGAAACCTCTTCCACCTGCATATTCCCCCTCTGCACCGCTCCTCCACTCTGTCAGCTTCCTAAGCAATCAAACCCCTCCATCACAGGTTTTTATAACATTTTTTGTTTTTTGTTGTAGGTTTTTATCATGGTTTTTTAAGAAAAAACCCCCTGTCCACAATGATAAAGGAAAAGATAGTAAAGGTTGAAGATTAAAAGATTGAAGAAGTTCTGGCGTGAAATATCGAAGGCTGAAAGATTCAAATCCTATGGTCTTAAGGTAAAACAGGTTTAAAATATAAATAGTTTAGGCAGATCAAATAAAGCAAAAGCCACCGAACAGTAAAAGTTGAAAGGGTTAACGCACAATTTGGAAAGATTAAAAGCTTAATCCTATTGTTTTGGTGTTAAAATCATAGTCAAAGGGCAGATGACAAAGCCAAATCGGTGAACACTGTTACACCATTTTTTGGTCATCTAACCTATTATCATTAGATGAACCCAAGTACAACATGTAAGACCAATTTTACCCTAAGTAAAATTGCTTTCACTATGTGAAATAACTTAGTAAAACACCTTTATTAAGTTGTTTATGGTCTAAACAAGAAACCCCAAAAGGAAATAATAAAAAAATCTATATTTGTTTATATTTCCTGGTCATATTTAACCCAAAACAAGGAAATAAATTAAATAAATCCTTATTTATTTGATTATTTCCTAGGAATAAGTTATTTAAATCCCTATTTAAATAATATTCCTAGTTAAATTTGACTAAATCATTTATAAATAATTAAATAAATCATTATTTATTTAATTATATTCCCACCATTTCCTTAAAATAATAAATAAATCATTTATTTGTTTATTATTTATAAATAAACAAATTGACCCAAGTCAAAAATCATTTTCCCTCCAACAAATATAATAAAATATTCCTAAAGGGTGGTTCTAGAATTCGATTAATAATATTTTATTCATGCACCAAGTTCTAGACCGCCCTAATATTTTGTTATAAATAGAAGGGTTTTCCCATTCATTAGTCACCTTTCATTGCATTAGATCACTCTGGATCTATACTTGGTCACATTCTCCACTTTTGCCTTGTGAGCTCACTTTGAGTTCTTTGTTTGTCTGGGTTTTCTACACTAACAAGAGAGAGAAATTTTAGATCTGAAATGCTGAGGACTTTCAAGAACCCATCCCATTTAGGAGAACTGGAAAACACCTTTCTTGTTTTCCTCTCAGGTGCCCCTTTTTAATATAATATAAAAATTCTTTCAAATACATTGTTCTTGTCTTGTCTATTGGATGCATGGAGCCACATTTTATTTTTACTGCTTAATGTCTTTTATGCTTAGATCTGGATTTGTGCAGCATTATTTGGATCACCTAATTTCAAATTTAAAGATATTGGTAGCCATAATTGATGTTAGGGCTATTTGTTATGCGTATCTAAAGTGATCTTTTACGACGAAAGATTCATACTAACAAACACAGTCAGCATATAAGGTTTCAATATTCCGAAGTGATTTTAAAGGCCTTAAAGCAAGAATTAGGGCCTAAACAATGTTTAAAGCCACCAAGACAGACAAATCAATAAACGAAGCCTCTGAATGCCACATCATAGAGGCTATAACTCCTCAAAGTTTCCACCTGCAAGCTAACTTCACCTAAAGAGTGCATATTAATTACATAGTCAGGGATATTTTTAAAGACAACTCAAAATTAACTACCAACCTACCAAAAGCCCTCAAAGTCAACAAAAGTGACTGAAGTTGATGAACTTTAAATGTAATAATCAATTAGCAGAGTTAAACATTTGAAAATCTTCTCCATTTGGCCCTTCAAAGGCTGAGAAGCACTTACTCTGCATTAATTGAACAGATATACCTTTCTTTCACTCCACCTCCTCATTCTTCTATAAATACTTCTCTAGAAGACAATGTACAGGTTGGTCTTTGGATACTTGTTGAATGTAAATAACTGTTGAAACATGTTGTAGCTCTGTTTTGTAATTGAAGATACATAAGCTGAGATGAGAAGTTTGAAGCTGTAAAGACCCACTGGAATTGAAGATTGTAACTAGTTTGAACATCAAATACAATAGCTAATTTATGGGATCCTGGTCTATGTTAACGATGATGTGTTTCTCATTGTAATTTTTATTTTCTTTATGTTTACATTCTGTCCATTTTTCTCTGATAAAGAACAAAAAATATAGATTAGGATTTACTTCTGAAGTACCCTAAATCTCACTGATAAATCTTTATCCTTTATGTTTTCTGTTGATTATTTATTTGAGGATAATTCAATAGAGTATAACCAGTGAATTGTTTGTAAGCCCATGTTTACTGAGTACAACTTGAGACATTGTCTTTGAATGTTCTTGAAAATTCTACTAATTAAAGTTGAGCTAGAGAAGTTTATGGTTAGCCTTGTCCTCTATTTTATCTCTAACAGTTGCTTTGAAAATTTCCCTTAATAATATGTTGAAAGCAGGCTAGTTTAAAAGTACTTACCTAATCTTAGACTATTTTTATGTTCATCATGAATGTTTTCCTTCGAGAATATGCTGAAAGCAGGCTAAGTTAAAATTCCTTACTTGATCTTAAGCTATTCTTTGTTTTTAAATGTTTTCCTTTATAAATTATATCAAAAGCAGGCTAGTTTAAAAGTACTTA
Source organism: Pinus albicaulis (assembly GCA_034641835.2). NCBI lineage: Eukaryota > Viridiplantae > Streptophyta > Pinopsida > Pinales > Pinaceae > Pinus > Pinus albicaulis. The sequence continues at coordinate 3,082,497 of MU968426.1, read as the reverse complement.
CCTGATCTTAGCTTCCTTTGTGTCCTTCCTTTGAGTATGCTGAAAGAAGGCTAGGTTAAAAGTCCTTACTTGATCTTAAGCTACTCTTTGTTTCCTTATATGTTTTCTTCATCATTTTCTTAGTGTTTCATTCCAAAAAATCAACTTAAAGAGATCCTTTGACATAGATGACTTGCCCCATGGACCACTCTTGAAACTTGTTGTACAATTAAATCCTCTTATGACTCCATAGCCCAATGGATTGATGTTGCTCCTTGCTTATCTTACCAGCTGAACCATTCTTTCACTTACTCAAACCTTCACCCTTCATACAGACTTCCTTCATCTTCATGTTATCCTGCCCAACCAAAACAAACAAAACCCTTGTTCTTCATAACTAGCCTAATATCATATCATAAGCCTTAAAGATCATATCTTTGAAAACACATATATAGAGGGATCACTCTCTGAGTCTAGGATGGCTAGATCCTCATATTCCAAAGTGGTTTTGATGTAGGCTCTGCAGCGTTTGTACTTTCCAATCTTGCAAACTACGGAGGCCTTATAGCTATAACCAAATTAGCAGAAAAAAAAAAAAAAAGAATGGAAATGAATTTACAAGAAAAATGTTGCACGTTAAACACCGTGATGAATCCCAAATTTAAAGAGCAGAAAAAGATTTATTAAAATAATATTTAAGGAAAAATTTACACAGTCCAATAGTAGCCTCCCTCTGCTACAAAAATCCCACCATTACACTCTAAAATTCATAAATATATACAATTTTCTCATCCATGTATTAAGGGAATTGAGCTCAACCATGTTCTTCAAAATAGAATCAATTACATTAAATTTGGACCGAATTTCTGAAATTAGGTGTCAAAGATAAACTCGTATCTCCTGAACCATAGCACCTGTTACAAAACTGAAAGCCATTTTTGTAGATAAGGTCATGTTGGAGAAAAAATCTCTCAAATTTTAGAAATTCGTTTCCAGTTGCTCAGAAGCTGTGCCAAAAAATCATCTCTAAAACAGAAAATCATTAAAAATTTAAATATGTAAAAATGAGCTGTAAATATCTAGTCAAATATTCCAATTCACGACACCTGTGAATAAAATAAAAGAGTTTTTTTTTATATGGCTCGTGGTTAACAAAAACCTCTTTTGATTTCTTAAAATTACTTCCCATAGATTGTAACATGGCACCGCACTAAAATGACTAAAACAATAAGATAACCGCAAAATTTGTTTTGTTTTAATGTAGGCTTCAAATATCACTTCATATCTCCCACATAGTAACATTTGTGCATAAAATGAAGGAATTTTTTGTTATTTGATATGTGATGGACAAAACCTCTTTCACTTTTGTAAAATTCCTATCCAAACTGATTTTGTAGTAAACTTGTCCTTGTGTGCAGCAACTGACCTCAAAACATGCATTTTCAAGAATCAATCATTCCTTTCAATCATATCTTCTAATCCAGAAACCGGTTACGGGAGTGTGATATACCATTGGAAATATTTTTCCGAGCTCCTTCTGATGGACACATTTACAACATGTTTTTCACTGAATATCGTGTGAAAAACATCTAACAAAACCAGACATAGTAAGAGCCCATTTTGATCCCTGGTGATAGGCTGCAAAGACTGGAACTAACAGAACTACTGGCGAGTTTCATGGAATTGCAGGTTCATCTTCTAATCCACCTAGTAGATGAGGTTGAATTAGTTGGGGTGGTTTCTTGTCGTTGGATGTTCTTATTAGAGAGGTACATGAAGAAATTGAAAGGTTTTGTTCGACAAAGGGAAAAAACCGAGGGGTTTATGGAAGAGGGGTACATATCATATGAGTATTTCTATTATGGCAGTGAATACATCAAGCAGATTGACAACAGACCAGGTGCGGTGATTTGGGACGATGAAAGAGATGAAGACAAAAGAGAAGGGGAGTCGCTCCAAACGAGTGGAAAAAAGCGCTTGATAAAGAGTAAGCGACTTATAATTTTTCAAATTTACACAAAGTAAATAATCATGTTGAACTTTGATATAATGTATATTTTTATCTCTATGTACTATATAATGCCAGTTTGATTTCATCAGCGAATGCATAAATTGAAGCAGTCAATAAATTCATTCTTTACAATTCCGAAGCGACACAACCATGGGTCACATTGTATGAACAAAAGAGGATGAAATGGGATAGTGACAGGAAATAATTAATACGGTTGAATGGTAGAAGTGTGCCTTATCCCAATCATTTAAAAAAAAATATACCAAAAATATGCCCCAACAGTTGGGTTGCTGACCAAGTGAGAGAGAAATACGGTGCAACCGGTCGTTACCTGTGTGCTGAGGAGGATGCGCTAAACATAGGGATTGGGTGCATCAAGTCGGTAATAATCTATTTAATTTATATGTACATTTGAAACTTAATAGCGCACCTTTCAAATTTAATTACATCTATATTTCATATTTTAACTGTTGGGTTATTATACACTACAAGAAAAAAGGTCATTGGTGAGGGTCAAAAAATGTCACCATAAGTTCATTGGTGACGGTCAAAAAAGCCTTTGTCACTAAAAACCAAACGTCACTAAAGGTGGTGTCGCCAAAAGTGTAAGTGTTGTAGTGACATTCAAGGTTCATCACCAATAATGATTTATAGTGACGGATAGTGACTGTCACCATTTCATTAGAGGAATGGTGACTAACCTTAGCCTCTGTCACCAAAAAATTTAGCGTCACCAAAGGTGGCATCGCCAAAAGTGTAAGTGTTGTGGTGACATTCAAGGTCTGTCACCAATAATGATTTATAGTGACGGATAGTGACTATCACCATTTTATATGAGCAATGGTGATGAACCTTAGCCTCTGTCACCAAAAAAGTGAATGTCACCAAAGATGGCGTCACCAAAAGCATAGGCGTTGTGGTGGCATTCAAGGTTCGTCATGAATAATGATTATAAGGACGGATAGTGACCGTCACCATTTCATATGAACAACAATAATTTATTATGATGGACCTTTCATGGCCGTCACTATATATGTGTGTGTGTGTGTGTGTGTGTGTGTGTGGTGAAGGTCGTTGACCGTCACCATTTCATATTTTAGCGAGGGCCGAAAAATATCACCATAAGTTCATTCTCGATGGTCAAAAGAGTCTATCACAAAAAAATGATCGCCACAATTCCATATGAATATCAAGGCATGATGGAATCGAACCACCAAACTCCTACTTGTAAAGCAGGTGCTCTTCCATTGAGCTAGCAGTGAGCACCCTTTAAAGAACTAGACTTTAAAAACTTAGAAATTTAAACTTTATAAATTGTAAATTATAAAACTGGAAATAAATTATAAAACTTTGTAAATTATTGGCAAAAATTTTAATAAACAAAAGAAGTAAAATCGAAGTTGCAAGTCTCTACCTACTGGTTATGAAAGTTATGAAAAGTGGGTGGAGGGAAGAATAGTTATGCATAAGATACTCAATATGTTCAGTTGAATACTCAATTAGAAGTGAAACTTGATTACAACCTATAAATGACCTATAATTATAAAACCTAAAATATGCAATTACACTAAAGATTGATTTAAGACCTTCTTAGTCATATAAATATGTTGTGACAACATAAAAAATTGTCTCTAAAAAGCTGATTTGCATGAAAAAAAGTAAAAAACAGTGAATAGATATGACGTAGTTATGAATAATGGAAAAGACAACGATCCCATTCATAGGCTTCATAAAGAAGAAGACACCTTATGTTGTTTAGCTTTTAAATATCACCAACACGTCTTCCAACTTGCCCGTCACTAATGATGGCCTCTTGCAACAAACCTAGTTTGAATTTGATAGATTGCATCAAAAGAATGAATTATTCTATGAAGATTTCCAAATAAGAAATTTATATAAACAAATATGGAAATATTCATTAAGAAAAAAGATCATTCTAGCATAATTTCATGTTAGACAACCTAAAGTATACTAAACATCCTTTATATATATCTATAATATCACCTCAAATTCAGTTATCTCTTTATTCAATAGTCCTTCAAGATCTCCATTATGCCTCCTTGATTCAGTAACCTTAATACCAAAATAAAAGGATCCAAATGTGGCGATTTTCTATCCTATCTGACAGAGCAAATTAAAAACTTCTCTAAACAAAATTTCCACTTTATCTGCAACCTGTACATTTGCATCAAAATGCACATTAGTTTAGATATGGGGGGTACCTACACCATAGGTATGACAGACATATAAATTAATTAGCAAAAAACTACCCATATGTAAAATACCTCAATGTAATGAATGACCACAACTAACAACTCTACTTGCTACAACATCATTAGAAAAACTAAGCTCTAGGAATTTTCTAAAGGATAAACCCCATGCAGCATCAAAAATGACTACTCATTGGGTTGCTTCTGGAACGCCATCTTTCCATGTATATTTTAAGCACCTATGCCACATCCATATTTCTCCTTCACATTCACCAGGTAATGTCAACAAGAAAGTTAAATATATTACCAATATCGTGAGGCTTCCCTAACGGTGTGTGTAGCAAAGAACATGTGCTTCTAAGGGTTCATTACGGAAATGACAACCATAATTCTGTATGTTTTTGGTATTTTGGCACATCAAAATTTTCCAATTATTACTGCATAAATGAAAAGTCTACAATATAGCAAGAGAAAACTATGTAAGAATAAAAAGACATGAAAAATTGGGTATCATAGAAATAGATCTATCTAAATTTAATTGTTTGTCTATTAATGCAACAATTATTGGTGATTTCAAGGGAAGTTCAGGCAAGGTGGCACCTTCATCTGCAAGGAAACAACGCTCAAGGGATAAATGGTAAGCTGCAAACACTGCATATTGAATAACATGTTAACATTCTTCAATTGATCATGACCTGCATAAGCAGAACTTGTAAACAAGAGCAGAGCAAGTCCCATAAATTATGACTTCAAGAAAAGAGCATATCACATAAGATCAAGATGTCACCTTGTTTGGAGATATTCAACCACATGAGATACTTTCAAGAATGCAATTTTGAGAACCTATTTACTTTGTTGGAAATATTTCATAGATAATATTAGATTGATTTCCAGGCTACAACCTCCATCTGTGAATTAGAATATCATAGCATATATAATAGAATTACCATTTCTACTAGACGGATTAGACTTTCAAGGCATATTAAGTATGAGTATAATAATTATTTTAATGAAAATTAAATATTAAAAATACACAATGAATCCTAGACAGTTTGCCACCCTTGGAATCACCATCCTAGGTTGGTAAACGAGCTTCCATTTTGTATTAGAAATGCAGATTTATTGATTCACTTCAGAATCTATAGGGTAGAGCACTGATCAGTATGAGAAAAATTTCCTACATAAAATCAGAATAAAGTTGTAAAATACCTTGCTGATTTTGGAGGGAACAGGTAGAGTGGTCCACATGGCCTCCCCACACCAACTAGCATTTGAAGAGGTTTAGGCCCCCTATTTATCAAATTTTTCCCCCTGGCTCTATACAAAAGTACTTCAAACCCCAATTCATCTCATTTTTCAGTGTCATACTTTGGAGAGAATATTTGGACAACATAAATGATAACAACTTAGGGTGGACAAGTTTGGTAGAAAAACATTGAAAAACAACTTTGGCAAGCAGATTTGAATGGAGGAACTCATAACAGATTTTTTTCCAGAAGAACAACACTAAAAACTCTTATTTGTTCTTTTTTTTCTTACTATCCTATATTCTTTTGATGGAATCTCATTTATCATCGCGGGGAGGGTATGATCATAGAAATCATGGTGGAAGAAGTTGTGAAGGGAGAGGAGACGGGGAAAAAAATAATAGAAATTTCCCCTTGATTCCCCTCTGTGGAAGTGGGTCACAGAAAGAGAAAAAGGAGAAAACTAAGGGGGAGAAAACCTATGGAATTGCATAAGTTCAAGGAAAATTTTGGATTCATACTCAAGAGGTAAATCCCTTTTGTTTTGGATTCCTAACAATGGGGTTAAGTTTTGTAATCTATCACCCCGAACATTGAGGCACAATTTCAAAAGGAGCATAACGACGCACTGTTAACCAGGAAAGAAAGGAGGGGCTACAAGCATGTTCTCGTAGGCTAAAAAAATGCTAAATAAGTTCCTTAAACAATTTAGGAAGCCTATAAGATATTGAACACCAAACTCTTGGAAATAATGTTTGATTTTGGAAATAGGGAAGAAACAGATAGCGGAGTTGCCCCTGCCATGCATGTATGTGGTATTCCCTTTATAGAGTATTATGTCTCTATATTGGCAAGTCATGTTTAGAGTGGTGAATGAAGCACCTATGGGTTACAAGAGACAAAATTTGAAAAAGTATGCACCATTGTTCTATAGAAGGAGAACTTGTTGTGGACTAATACAACAAAACAACCATCAATAAATTTGATAGTATGTCTCCTTCAAGCCCATACTCCTTGAGAGAAATAAATGTTTCAAATGAGGAAAATAGCATTGAATGCATGGTTGAGATTTACAAAAGTAATTGAGATTTAAAATCATGGCTACAATATATGAATATGGGGATATTGATTCTATACAACAAAAATGTGTACCTAAACAAATCCCAAACAACTAGATGTAGGTGTCAACATATCACAAAATGAAAAACATGTGAATTTTCCAAAATGCTAGAAAATTTAAAAAATAAGTAGATACAATTTAAGATGTGCTATAAACATATACAAACTTTATGCCATATACTTATGAAATCAAGATTTTTGAGGCCTTTTTTTTTAACAATGATTTTGGGGGAGATTTTCCCTGAATTTGTATAGGGCATATTTTTGGTTGCACCTTTCAATATGGATACAGATACAAAAATCAATCATATGTTGACCATATTATATATGTAGAATACAAAAAATTTACAAAAAATTACGTAGCTCAAGCCCAAACAAGGTTGTAAGGTGACTATGCTTCAAACGCCATGCAAGTTATCACGGACAATGCAAGACCATGCAAAGAAATTGATGCAATAATTGAGTAGGTATGACCATATGTTTGGGACACAATGTGTGGTTCATAGTTTGAATCTTGCTTTCAAAGCTATTATTTTTGAAGTTGCACAAACGAAAAAAAATTGTGATGAAGAAAAAGAAATATAATATTTTATTATAGAGGACCAACATACACGAACAATGTGTAGACAATTTAACAAGCTCCGACTTATTAAGATTGGAGAAAATAGATTTGCATCACACCATGTCTTGATTCACTTATGCGGCACTAGGGTTGCTTTGTCTTTTATGGCAGTTTGTCACAAGTGGCGAACATGGAGATCACCCAACACTGAAAACGCAATGCACATCAGAACTCACATTCTCAATAAGGCTTGTGGGATTAGATTGAGTTGTTTCTTTCCATATTTAAGCCATATTTGATCTGTTACAAACTTTTTAATATGGATATTCCTATGTTTGGAGACATTTATGAGCATATTGATTGTATTTTGGAAAGAATTCAACATATTCTTGAAGAGTGGGACCTTGTTTTGTATGGAACCCATGAAGGGGATAATTATCAATAGATGGGACATATAAATACCCATTTTCATTATTTAGCCTATTCATTGAATCCAAAGTATACAACAAGGCTTACTTGGCTAAATTTGGGAATGAAAGGAAAGCTCCAAACAAAGACAAGGACAAGCATGCAAACTTGCATCTCTCTTCCAATCACAATGGGTGATGAGCTCCTGAAAACATAAACTTGACCAAGCAAAAGAAATTAGGATTAAAAAAGTGAATTGGTGTGGAAAAGTGTGTTAAGGGACACTATAGAATTTTTCACCTAAGGGCTATAGTGTGATACATAACAAGAAACCCAAAACATACGAGAAAAACAAGCCGAAAAAAGAGACAATCCATATTAAGGCAGAGATAGGCTTGTATGTATGTTTATTTTGGTTACGAGAGAATGAGCTAATGTACGGTTCAAAGCAATATGAGAAGTCATAGTAAATCTTAATTGTCAAAACAATTGTGACAGAGTTCAATCCTATGACCCAATCAATAAAAAAATTTGTAGCTACAAGGTAGCATTGTATGATGAACACTATGATTGCATAATGATTTACAAATGGAGTGTAAATATTCTTGGATGTCAAACCTCCATGACAAGCTATGTATCTATTTATTTCTTGGACAAATTTTTTGGACATGAAATAATATCAGACCTGAGAATGAACGCTGGTGTAATTATTTGGATATAGGTTGCTAAGTGAATAGATCTATGTGAAATTCATGCCACTATCCTTTCAAATTCACTGTCATAAAGTATATTCTTATTTGTTGCTGGAAATGAAGTTCTCTCCCATATATCAAATGGAACAACACTAGCCAGTGTATAACAAATTGCTAACAAAGAACACACCACTTAGCCTAACAACATATTTATTATTAGAAATTCCAGTTTGATTTAAAAGCCAACACATGAGTAGCTTGGTCATATTTTAGCCTTTTCTATATTTTCCAGTCACAATGAGGAGCTCAAAGCTTCAAAACTATGTCCATTTTTCGTCCCATTACTGCTACCAATAATATCAGCATGTGTGAAAGTGCTAAGTCATCCTTCCTTTGGGACTGTGGACAAGTTTCAAAACATAGACAGAATTTGAGAGCACATCATCCAGAAAACCATGAGTGGAAAGAAAATATACATCAAGACAAACTATCTACGTCAAGATGAAAGGTGCATGCATTACCAAGATCAACCCAGAACAAGAAGCATGAGATCACCAAGAAATAAACAATCAAAGAAAATATGGAAATGGTGTAGCAGAGGGTTTGTTACCATCATCATCAAAATGTTGTACATCCACAAGAAGGAGAAGCATTGCTAGGTTGTACACATCAAAATTAAGTACCAATAATGATGACCTCATCTAGTAAGTGAAGGATGGAAGAAACATCTAAAGGATAGGATATACTAGATGATGAAGTAATCCCTTTAGTCCCGACTCCCCATAGACTATTCAACAACTACAAAGGATTGTTAAAATTGGCAACTATAGCCAAATTACACTTTGGACAACTCCTATGGGAAAGATAATTGCAGCACTGAATTCCTCTTTTTGAGAGGACCAAAATCAATCTAAATATCGTCAAATTTGGACAAGTAGAAGTGGTATTTTGAATTTATTATTCCTCACGTAAATTAACAAGGCTGGCCTTATCTCCAATTCATCCCAACATGTCCAATAGAAACGTCTCTTCACCCTCTTCATCTTATATAGATAGAGGCATCTGCCTAAGTCATTTGATCCATCCACGCTTGGAGAAATTTCTGAGGCATCCAAGTACTTCGAAGAGGAGGACGCACGGTGATTTGTCTTTGGGTTTTGAGATGCTTTTGGTTAGCTGCAGGTCTTGAGGATATTTCTAATCAGTACAAGGAATGTACTGGGATGGTTATGCTCTTATAAGTATGCTTTAGTTACGCCGCACACATGTACCCTCTTGTTTCATGAACCAAACTCCATTAGAAGGATGACCGAGGCCATTAAAGCAAGTATGGGCATACCTCATAGTATTCTGAGAACAAAAAGTCTTATGGAAAGGATGGTCGAGCTAATCTGGGTTGTTTCAAGGTCACTTAAGGTCTGTCTCAACAAAATTTATCTTCACGTACTAGCTGCATATGTTTCAAAGTTTGAACCAATGGGTGATGTAATTGTAAAGCTATATATCAATTCATTCTAAGCCACTATCTCTACAAGGAAGTGCAAGCTCCTTTGAAGGTCCTTCACATATATTTTTTGATATATCTTAGGTCTGAAATATTCCCTAACTAGAACTGCAAAAATATCAAGAATTTATTTCTTTGGGTTCACGATCATCAGCTTGATGTCCGCTTTTTTCAATTCAATATTAAACTTCTTCGGGAGACAGACTTGGAGTTACTTTTCCTACCATTGATCTCTGAATAGGATAGATTATGTCTTCTACTGTCTGAAGGTTGAATGGAAGTTCTATATGAGTTGCTTCTTGATCATTTGAAGGGAGGTATTGATCATCTTATTGGAAATTCATGCTTGAATCTATTTTTACTCTCATAATCTACTGAACATTTTATTTTTGAAAATAATATGAATTGATCAAGGGTTTTTCACTGGCTTGAGCCATATCCTTGTGTCTTGTTGTCTTGGCTTTTTCTTTTCTCTTATCATTTATGTTCTTTTATCAATTACTCTTTATATTATTATGTCCTGTGTGATTTCTAATGGAAATGAAATGAATTAAATTTGGGATAATATGGATCTTAGAAGTAACTATCCTCAGCAAAGAACATATTGTCCTAAAATTAACATGGTATCAGAGATCAGGTGAGGACAAGCCCAAGTAAGAACACAATCAATAAGAAGTTTGTAGGGTGAACTATTGTTATCCGGACCATGGAAGATGTATATCTGAGGACAATAATGAAGTTATGACAGTTTCCACAGTCTTAGAATACATATTCAAGGTTCATATATATACCTTCATTAGACATTCAATAATATATTAAAATTTACATGGAGATATATGATATTGGAAGGAACATGAGATACTAATACATCTTAATGGTCATGATATCCTTGTTCCACAATTTGTCTTACGTACTCTGCAGTATGGACATACCCTATATTCAAATATTTTTTAGACCTTGTGTGAAGTTGAAAGTGTTGAATACTGCTTTTTATCGTCGAGATCGTCGCGTTCATATCAAATCCAATTAAGGTGAATTTTGAATTGTCAAGGCCTGGTATCCTGGGTCTACTATTAGCCATAAGGATGAACGAGAAGCTCACAAGTGTCACTCTAGCAGTTTTATCAGTGGAATCGCTTGATGTAAATGTGAATCCAAACTTGAATGTAGTCCTGAAATCATGCCTTACTATATATGTTGTTGATATCATTCTTTCAAGAGACCATGCAATGTGCTTTCCTCTCATTCCACATTGTTACCTACTATTGAGCGCTTTCTACCAAGAAGTGGAATCAGTCACCAATAAACAGCCATCTTCGATATTTTTAAATCTATGGAAGTAGAGCTCACCAAATCACATCTTGTGCAAGTGGTATGCATTGAAGAAGCACTGGCTTGCAAACAATGTTTTGGGATTGGTGTTTTGTATACAAGGTATTGAGATGCTATCTCTTGGATCATTCAAAACTAGAGCTATCCTCTTGGCGGGACTCTTTGTATCTGATATTTGTTTTGGGTCTTCTTCACTCCTATGATGGTTAGTGTTGCCAAGTCCTTTGACGCTCCCATTAAGCTAATATTTCCCTCAGCAGATGCAGCCTGACCTTATTCTATGCTTGGGAATGGTGATATTGTTATTCCAGGTCCATGCTTGCTACAAGACATCAATAATGATCATATTTTGCTTTCAGATTATGCTCTCAGAACTGTTCTCCTCATGATTTAAGACTTTCAAATTGGTATCTTTGCCTCAGGACTATTATGTCATGTCCCAATAACCATTGATTTTTTTATTGGCATATGTCCTTGATGATCCCTCAGTATGGGCATCTATTCTTTCACCTTGATCATGCACGGTTCTTATGCAACACAACATGTAAAGTATCTCTATGATTTGGTCAGTATAAATCAAGTCTAAAGTAATATTTTCATCTATACTCAACTATAGTAGGAATCGATTCACATAATTCTCTGGTCACATAGATGTATGGCATCGATACTTATTCTCTGAGATGATCAGACTGTTGCCATAGAGTTCATCTATAAATAATAATGGTAATGTAAATCATTATTGGAGTGGGTTTTTTTTATGGAACTATAGAAAATATGTCTCTGTGTGAGATCCAAGACTTGCACAGTTTGAATTTATTATGTCAGTTGAGCTATGCTGAGAAGATATTCATTTTCTGAAATAAAATAGCAACTGGAATCAAGTGGTGGAAGCTCGAAATCCAGCCTTCTTCAACTTTAAGAATTTTCTATTAGGAAGCTTTAAGTATCGAAGCTGAGATTATAATAAAGTCAAGGTTATCCTGGAAGCTTGAAGCTATCATAAACCTCACAAGGTATTTGTGACATCAAGTCCACTATGCAAGCTCAATTCTTTCCTTTGGCACTGTGTAATCCTTGTTATAGTCTTGTTCACAATCGAAGTTGTGAACAAAACAAATGTAAATCAAGGATATCTAATCTTTTGAAGTGGCTTCAGTGGATGTTGACATCAGTAATCTAGAATGATTTGTTGTGAAGAGTATAACTCTTGTAGACACATCAAGTTGTCACCTTAAGCAGGAATCTCAATATACCATCCTGATTGGTAAAAAGAAGTTTTAGTAGTAACAGTTACATCATGGTTTGATCGTAGTATAAATTTTTGTTGGTTGTAAGCATGTTTTTTTTTTTAATAAGTATCAGTTTCATAGGCATCTTCTTTATAATCATTTCTCGATGGACTCAAGTATAGTGACACTCATTTTAGCAAAGAAGATTGCAGTTGTTGTATTAAATGGAATCCCAAGAATTGGCTCAGATCTATCTCCAAAATCCCATTTTCATTATCCTGACAGTCTATAGTGGATATATATGGATCATTTTTCAGTAAGGGAGGTTTCACTGTTTCACCTTCAGAAAAAAATTCTTGTCACATTACCTTCTTACAACATGATAAAGTCTCATCTCAAAGGTGGAATGCAGATTTTCAAATGCTTGATGATCACCTATAGTAAGGATTCAGAGGGATCTGTAATGTTTTTATGATGTTTTATACCACTAAAAGAGGGAGTTAATATTTTCTTTAAGATCTAGCTTTATTCCTAAAAAATTCTGGCAATATGGAGCTGCTGTTGATCCAAATATAGATTATGTTCAGTAAAATTGGTGTATACCTTGATACAGAGACTCTCAAGTCGATTAATACTTATACATTGGATATTTGTTCATTAAGAGCACATCTTAGTTCCATATATATATATATTGAATACAACGAAGATTAAAGTCTGTTGCACTGGGAAATCATTGAAGCACAATAAACAGCGAGCATGGCTCAATTATGAAGCCATTTTAGCACACCTTTGCTGTATATTGGAGAATAAGATACCAATCATCCAATGCTTCACTTTATATGACATGATATAAGACATTCCTGTTTTATGGCATGTCTGAATGGATAGATATGATAAGAAGGTTACCTGATGAACAATTTTCAAAGACAAGTTTGGGCTTGTAAGAGGTAGTAAGTATAGTTAAATATTTCCTTCAACAAGATATGCAAGAAGTAGAGGATGGACAGACTGCATGAGAAATCTAAGACGCTTGAAGTGGAAGGATTCCCAGTAGCTTCATGTAATACAGAAGCCTATGTTCACACTCTATGGTCACTACTTCCTTCATTTTTCAACTACCCAATAGACACAACTCAAAACTTTTTGGATCTTGCAAAGAAATTGTGTGCGTCACTTCTTAAAGAGCCAAATTTATGTAGCATAATTTGTTCAATCTTGTAGATAATTATTCAGCAGAACAAAAAATCACAGGAAGAATCTCTTAATAGCTTGATTAGTTTAGAACAGGTTGAGGGCTTGGAAATAAGTATGGCTGAGCAATGAGCCAAGTCTCGCTACAACTCAAAAGTTGCATCAGAGAATATGAAGAGTTTGAGGAAAATTTCTCTCAGATTTCATTCAAAATTATTTATTATATTCATGTCATCTCCTTGAGACAAGTGGGGATATCTGTAGGGTACTATTGCAGACATAGCTTCTGTAGCTGACAAGGAATTAGTCAAACATTTTTTTATTAGTGCTATTAAAACGCTTCTCAAAGTAACACAAGAAGAAACTATATATGGGCATGAAATAAAATATTCTATGGAAGTCGATGGTTCAAATAATGAACAGAAAACAGCATCAAGAAGGGCCGAGCTCTTAGATATGGCAGTATCACTTCTGCAGGGTTTGGACGTTGAAGCTATGAATATGCTTTTTTCTACTACAAAGTTAGCTTTGCAGAATAATGAAGGGCTAGTTCAAACAAAGGCATATAAGGTGCTGGTAGGAATTTTGAAGGAACACGAGGATTTTCTGGAAAATAATTTGGACGATATATTTGAACTTATGGTCACAAAAATTCCGTCCTCCCATTTTTCTACCAAGAAACATCGACTTGATTGCTTGCAATATTTAATCATTCATATTTTAATGACTAGTGAAGAGAGGAAAAATGTGGGAATTGCTTGTTTCCTTAGTGAAATATTTCTGGCTATAAAAGAGTCCAATAAAAAAACAATGTCTCAGACTTATGATTTGCTGGTTAAAATTGGCCACTGCTTGGAAGATACAAAAAATGGAGGTTCATAAGAAAAGCTGCACAAGTTCTTTAACATGGTTGTAGGTTGTCTGGTAGGTAGTACACCGCATATGATAAGTGAAACAGTTACTCGGATAGTAATATTGATGTATGAGTTCTCTGACCTCTGCTTGCCAATGCCAAATTTTCTCTCGTCTATGTTTATGCTCTTGAAAAGTGACAACAGGGAAGCTATCAAAGCAACATTGGGGTTGATGAAAGTCGTTATATCTAGGTTTCAAGCAGAGGAATTGCAAAATAATTTAAATATTATGGTAGATGGTTTATTTCTCTGGTCAGCTGACAAAAAATCCATTTCAAAGAAAAGGTCTATTTGCTGCTTGAAATGTTGATACATAAATATGGTCTAGAGGTTGTTAAAGCTATGATGCCAAAAGAAACATGTAAAAATCCTTGCAAACACAAGAAAAGTTAATGAATAGAAAGAAAAGAGAAGGAATTATGTGTCTCGAGAAAAATTAGATGAGACAAAATCTTCACATTCACATGCAACCACAACTAGGCAAAGCAAATGGAATCATACAAAGATATTTTCTGAATTTGGAGATGAGGATGAGGATGACAGTGATGTTGACATGGATTTCACTCAAACTACTCATTCGGGGACTGCGAGTTTAGTGCCGAAATCGAAATCATCTACATTATGGTAAAAAATGTCTAGAAATCAAACAAGAGGCTCCCTGAAGACTTGGAAGTTTTAGCAAATGAACCCCTTGACTTGTTGGATAAAAATAAAACTAGGTCTATGTTAAAAGGTCAACAACACAAAGGGCAGAGACCTAACAGTGATGATGAAATGATACTTGATCTTGATGGTTGTTTATTTATTAATGAGGATGAAGTGGGACATTCACGGAAGAGGCGAGAAATAGACAATCGGAGTCAGCATAGTGGACAACCAAAATCCCATGCAACCTCTGCATCATGATTCATTGTCTAAGGCTAGTAACAAGTAATAGAATATTGCAAAGTCTGGATGGGCTTACACTAGTATGGAATATAAAAATAAGAAAGTTGGTGGTGATATTAAAAGAGAAGGTAAACTTGAACCATATGTTTACTAGCCCCTTGATGCCAAGATGTTGAACCAGCAAGAATAAAAGAGGTATATTTCCAAAAAGGGGTTGGCCAATATGATGAAGCTTAGCAAGCAACTGCAGGGCAAAAGTGTGTGGCAAGCCCTGTTGGAGAAAACTATAGCACAAAAAAGAAAACATAAATCTCACAATGGTAAGAACAAAAGGAAAGCATTTGAGGGTGTGATTCTAAGAGGCATTAAAAGTGTTTAAGGGTGATAAGTTTTATATGCTTTTTAAATATGGTAGGAGTTTGTCTTGTTTATGCATTTAAGTAAATAAAATTGCAAGTGTACTTTTTTGTAAATGATATCTCAGCTTTGATAGGCAACTCACATGGTGTTGCATTGATGTATGCTATTGAAGGGATTATTTGTAAATTGCAACAGAGTAATTTAGTTGAAATAAAAAAATCAAGGGTTTTCCCCATCTTGGGGTTTTTACCTAGCTTGAGCCATATCCTTGTGTCCTGTTCTCTCGGCTTGTTCTTTGCTCTTATCATCTATGTTCTTTCATCAGTTACTCTTTATATGATTATGTCCTATGTGATTGCTAATGGAAATGAAATGAATTAAATTTTGGCTAAAATGGATCTTAGAAGTAACTATCCTCAGCAAAGAACATATTTTCATAAAATTAACAAGGATGAACTCAAAGGAGTTTGTATAGGTGGACCAACACAAGATGGAGATGTAGAAAGGTTCACTACAACCCACTGTGAGTCATCAACATGAAACCCAACAAGAGAAGAAGAGGTATGTTCCATGGATACATGCTGAGATTAATCATCAAAAAGGAGCTATAGAAGAGATCCTAGAAGTCACCATGAAAAGGCTCATCAAAGATAGCATCATGATGCTTAGTCACTTGGTGAGAGGGAGGGTCATAGAGATGATACCCCTGAAAATTTCCATAGTAGCCAACCAAAGTCCTATGAGGAGTCTAACAGACAAGTGATATATCATTTCTTTCATGATACAAGTGGGTCCATGCACTTGATCCAAAGAACATGAAATGTGAGATAAAGGACTTCCACCCATGCAACCGATAAGTTTCTGACCTTAATTTTGCATCAAGGAAGAATTTGAGCTAGTCATGGAGACAGTATTATATACAAAAGATTTAATGTTGTAGATCATCACACCATTTAATTACCATGGGGATAGCACTGCTATCTCTGATGTAGTGAGCCTTAAATGTAGTGAGCTACAAATTTACCAGTTAGAGATTTTATGTCTCAAACAATTATAGGAACCAATGATTTTACTTTTTGGTTTAATATGGCTGTTGGTAATCCAAATATTTTAATGAGATATTGAACTTAGTGTTTAGTCAATTTAGTGTCCTAAATTGTTAACATTAATTATCAACTAGGGCTTGTAACTTTGATGAAGTGTAGTGCACTATATGTGCCTAAGTGTCCTTTCTCTTACTTCATTGTTTTGATGTTTTTCTTATTTTTTGGGGGTTTTGTGCTTTTAATACTTAGTTTCCTATCTTAGGCTAGAAAAGTGAGAATAAATCTAATTAAAAAGGAAGAAAAGGAAATGCTATAAAACTAGTTAATTTCCTATAAAGAACCAGAGTTTAATGGACAAGTTCTAAGGTCTAGTTCTAAAAAAGATAAAGCAATTGTTTCAATAAGTAAACCTAATCCATGGATCTATAACTCAATTGAGATTTAAGAAATGAAAACTAGAAATGCAATTGATAACTCAACATTTCTTTGAATCTAATCATTTAGCCATTCTTGCAAATCATATTCAGATTTAGTTTCAATCAGAATGTCCTTTAAAGAGATTATTAGTTGCAATGGGATGAGGATCTTCTAACTATAACTAATTAAGTGAATAACCAAATTATCAAGCCTCATCCAATCTTGAAGCCTTCACTCTTTGGTATGGCTCTAGGACAAATCCATTATTCTCTTAATTTTAGTAAGGAAATGACAGGAAGAATGAAATGCTAAATAATTATTTTTTCTATAAGTCACTAACCATTTTAATATAAGATTTGAAAATAGGAAAAATGGCTTTTACTTGGTTGAACACAACAATTGTCAACTATGAAAGACAGAAAATGAAATCTAAACAATCACTATACCTATAATTCACTAACCATTTAGTTGTAAAGATTTGGTAATACAAACAAAGATTTTTTACTCAGTTGGACACAACAATTGTAAATGATGAAAGACAAAAAATGAAATCTAAACAATCACTGTACCTATAAGTCACTAACCATTCAGTTATAAATATTTGGTAATACAGAAAAATAGTTTTTAATCAGTTGGACACAACAATTGTCAATTATGAAAGCAGTAAACTTGAGCATAAGCAGAAATAAATACTAAAAAAAGAAACTAAAATAAACCTAGCTAGAAAGCATAAAAACCTCCTTAGGCAGCAGGGGCCCCCTGCTACCAATTTGGTGAATCCTTAGCTCCTTGAAGATGTGATCAAAACAGCATCAAGGAACTGATCTCCTTTATTTAAAACAGAGTTTGATAAAATAGATTATCACAATGTAATTCTGAACTTATGCTATTAATAGTTAACTTGTTCTCGGTTCTACAGAACCTCTATTTATAATTAAATTGCACAACTAACTTCGAATAGAAATAGCTACAGGTGCAACTTTAAATTAAATCAAATTGGGACTCTTAGGACTCATGATTTGCTACGGAGCAAATCAAGAGTCCTAATTTATGTGTAAAATGGTCTCTTTTACTTCAACTTTGACTATTGGATTATACTCCTTCAATCGTCGATCTGGTCCTTGTGGATAGGAAGAAATCATGTAGGACAGATTCTGGAACTACACATGTAAGCCATTTCTTTAACTGACACCTGTATCATATTCAAACACAAAAATAGTTGCAAAACGCCTAACCATCTACGGAATGCCTATATTATGTAGCTATATTGCATAAAATTATTAAAACAACAAAAACCATGAAAATACAACATGTTAATCAATTGCATTGTATCCTTAAGACAATCCTAATAATTCTTCATTGATTTAGGCTTATGAATTGATGAAATATAAGTGAAATGAGATGATGGTTTTGTAAAAGAAAATAAATTTCTAGAGCTCAACATACCCCCACTGCAAAACCATTGCATGTCCTCATGCAATTTACCAACACTTTAAGTTCTTATTTCTTACTCCATATGCTCTGACACTTCAGCCAAAACATCCAGCCTTATTTTCATGTTTCTTTTGGAAGTTAGTGTCATTCTGAGATTTTTCATGAGTAATTTAAACCTGAGATTTATGAGGGCTATGTTCATATTCTTATTCCTCTTCTTAAGTTTCTCGTTCTCTTTGTGTAGTGTTTCCAGTTGTAAAGTGAAATCACTATTCATGGAATTTCAACTTAACCTGTCCTCTCAAGATCTCATTCTCATTTTTGATGTGCCTATTCAATATCTCAAATTAATACTTATCTTGCTTTAGGGTTTCTATTGGAAGTTCTTGTGGACTGATAGGTTTCTCTTGATTCTTTGAGGCATTTCTTTCCAAGGATTCCACATAGTCATAGATTTGTTGTTGGACTAGATCTACATCAGGAGTCCTCCTACTAGGGCCTTCTTCAAAATGATGTAGAGGAGAATTTTGAGGACTAAGTGTAGGAGATCTGTTAGCTGGTGTTTGAACTGGGGTCTCTTCATCCTCAATATTTATAGTTCATGCCTCCTCTATCAATGTATTTTTCATTATTCCTCTGAGTCTAGAACTTCTCCTTAGCTTTGGTGGAATCCCCTCTTCTTCATCAATATACTCATTTGTTGTTTTTTCTTTTCTTTTGGTCCTAATTTGTTTTCTAATTTTTGTTAACTTTTTAGAAATTATTTCTTCATCTTCTTCCTGTGGTGGAGTGTCAAGTTTATTTTCAACAACCATATCAGTTTTTCTTCTTCTTCTTCTCCTAACATTTTCTTCTTTAGGTGGTGTTTTTGCATGTTCTTGAAAATGATTAGGCTTACAATAAATTCTTCTCAATTATCTCCTATACTCTCCAGGTAGAATTCAATCAATATTTTTATTAAACCATGGTGATGCAGAGTGGTTTCTAAAAATTAAACTTTCTTTTGGACATTGGAAGCCATTCTTTTCAAGCTATTAAGTAAAAAGAAAGGTAAATTTATCTCACCATCCTCTAGAAAATTCATTAATAACTTGATATGATAAACATACATTGTCCCAAATCTTCCTTCACATGTTATAATTTTTTGCAAAATTAACAACATGTTTCTCCACTGACTTTTTAAAGAAGTACTTGGAATTCCCTTCCTAAATATTGTGACATCCATACCTGGATTCTTCAGTATCTGCTTCCAAGATTCATTATGAAATTCCTTTTTTTTGAACCATCGTTATCCTTTTCTTGGTAATTTTTTTGCCTTAGCTACAAATGATTTTGTTATGGTGAATTTGATGTCTCCAATTTCCACTTCCGCTCCATCAAAATATCTAGCAAATGATTTTTTAATCTCCTTATGGAAGCCATCAAATTTCTCTATAAAATTTAACCACCCTGCTTGTTGTAGTAGCCCCTTGACTTGTGGATATCCTTCCAAGTACTTGAATCCAACTAGTTCTGTCCTAAAAATTAGCCCCATTCCTCCTCTATATAGATTATCTTCCTTTCAGAATTGCTTTTCTATGCTTGAAGCTAGATTGGCTGCAGAGTCTGATATTTTATTTCTAAAACTCTCTCTCCGTGTCTGAGGATGGATTAGATGCAGAATGATGCTTCACCCTCAGCGTTACCTCTCTGTACTTAAAGATATATTGGATGCAGAGTGTGATGGAGGTGAGCGATTGATGGAGGTAAACAAGCTATGGATTTGATATAGAACGAAATGGCTACAGATCTGTTGGGGAATTTATGATGAACTTATGGGTCATAAATGAATGATATTATCTTAGGAAGACATGCCCTAATACATCATGTTTATGATTATGAACATTAGTCATTTAATTAAGGGTTTAATGATGGGCCATTATGGGACGTTAGATAAGGGATATGTTCGAGATGTTTTATGACAAGGGTTTAAATAATTTGAATGATAGGTTGTTTAGGAAACATATGATTATACACATTGTATCTATTTCATGTTTTAACATTTTTGCATTAAAATAATTTTACACAATTTACCTCAGAACTTTGACCTTGTTTTTTTGTTGTGTTTGTTCTCCTTTTTGTGGCATGGTGATCTTTGGAATAAAGTTCCATATTCCCTTCTTACAATCATCTTTTATTTGTTGGAGTAGGCTGCAAAATCAGATTAGCTGCAGAACAGGATTAGCTACAGAATGAACAACTCCAGAATTTACCTGTCAAAATAATATGAAATATGAATGTGGAGTGAGATGGAATATGAGTATGGAGTGAAAAATGTTATGATGGAATAAAAGTGAAAATGGAAGTGGGATGATATGAAATATGGAGTGAAATGAAATGAATTTGCAATTTTTGTTTTGCAATTATGAACACTTAGTTACAGAAAAAGAAAATTGAAAGTATAGGATGTCAGAAGGTTCTGATTTTCATCCTGCACTTTCTGCATAAGTATGCCAATCATTGATTGGTTTTCATACTTATACTTTTTTTCCTTTTATCAGTAATAATAGAAAAATAAAAGCTAAGTTAGTGAAGAAGAAGAATTCTTCTTCACTAACTCCATATCAATTTTATCCTAAAATTTTCTAACAAATTCTTCTCTTGAAAGTGGTTTATGATATACTTTCATTCTATGACCATTTACAAGATATGATACCTTTTATTCATCTATTGTTCTGATATTTACTGCTCCATTTTCAAAGACTTTTTCAATCTCATATGGCCCAAGCCAATGAGTCTGAAATTTCCCTTGAAAATCCTTGAATTTTGAGTCAAACAAGAGTGCACAGTCAACTTCTTGAAATTTATTCTCTTTGATATACTTTTCATGCCATTTAGTCCTTTGTTGATGGACTATGCTGGTTCTGTGGATTGCATCTTGTCTGATTTCATCTAGTTCATTCATTTTCTCTAGTCTGTGCTTCTGTGCTTCTGTCAAATCAAGTCCCAGTTGGACTGCCATCTTGAAGGTTTTGATTTGGAACTCTATGGGGAACATGACTTGTTTCCCATAAACAAGTTCATAAAGAGTATGTCCTGTTGTGTTCCTCCATGTGGTTTTGTAGGGCCATAAGGCTTCAGGAAACCTTTCTACCCAATCTCTTCTATGCAGATGAATATTCTTTGTGAGAATTCCTTCAATCACCTTGTTGCTAGATTCAACTTGACCATTTTCTTGTGGATGGTAGGGAGTAGAATTCTTGTGCTTGATTTTGTAATTCTCTACCATTTTCTGTACCAAATTTGATGTAAATTTAGCTCCTTGATCTGTGACAATTTCTCTTGGGACACCAAAACGAGTAAAAATATCCTCAAAAATAAAATTGACTACAGATGATTCATTAGCAAAAGGTAATGCCTTAGCCTGCACCCATTTAGTGACATAAGCAATGCATACTAGGATATACTTCTTTTGTTTTTATGGAGGATTTATAGGTCCAACAAAATCTAAAGCCCATTTTTCAAAAGGTTCAATATGTACCTGAGGTTGTAAAGGAATTTCATTTGAAGGAGCAGGTTTCCCTACCCTTTGAAAACTGTCACACCTTTTGACATATTCTTTAGCATATTTGAAGATGGATGGCCAATAATATCCTAAATGAAGGATTTTATAGGTTTTCCTCTTATCAACAAAATTTCCACCACAGGGTTTATCATGACATGCCTTAAGGATTTCAGGCATCTCATCTTCTCGAACACATCTTCTGATAATAAGATTTGGACCTGTCCTATACAATTCATTAGCAATCCATGAAAATTTTTCACTTGCTTGGATGATTCTTATTTTCTCTCTAGCATTCATATTTGAAGGAAATTTCCCTGAAACTAAGTAATTGGAAATGTCTACAAACCAAGGAGTTTGAGTAGTTATTGCAAAGAGATATTCATCGGGAAATTTATCTTCAACTGGAGTGTTGTCCTTAATATTTTGGATTCCAGATAGGAAATCAACAACTGTATTTTGTTTTCCAGGCCTAGCTATAATAGTAATGTTAAATTCTTGTAGAAGAAATAACCATCTTATGACTCTGCTATTAGTGACAGATTTATTCATTAAATACCTAATTGCAGAATGATCTGTGTGAACAAAGATTTCATAGCCTGTTATATAATCTCTGAATTTATTGATAGCATGAACAATGGCTAAGAATTATTTTTCAGTTACAGTATAATTCAACTCTGGAGGAGTCAAATTTTTACTTGTATAGTAGATTGCATAAGGGATCAGGTCTTTTTTTTCCTAACACAACTCCTAGAGTTGTGTCTGAAGCATATGTTGATATATGAAAAGGTAATTTCCAGTTAGGCCCTCTTAAAATGGGTGCTTCAGAGATTTTTGTTTTTAGGGTTTCAAATGCTAACTGCCAGTCAAAATTCCATTTGAATTCAAAATCTTTGGTGAGTAGTTTGAAGAGTGGAGATGCTATCTTTGTGAAGTTTTCTATAAACCTTATATAGTACCCAATAAATCCTAGAAAACTTCTAACATCGTTCTGGCAACTTGGAACTAATAGTCTGGAGATGACTTCAACTTTTGATTCATCTACTCTAATTCCATCTTCTGAGATGTGATGTCCTAAAATAATCCCTTCAATAAAAATCATGAAACATTTCTCATGACTTAATGAAAGGTTTGCTTCTTTACACCTTTTCAGAAAATTTTCCAAGTTTTCTAAGGCTTCTTCAAATGTATTACCATAGACTGTAAATTCATCCATGTATACTTCTACACAATCATGTATTAGATCTAAAAATATTCTTAGTACTGCCCTTTGGAATGTTGCAAGTGCATTTCATAATCCAAAAGGTAGTACTCGGTAGGCATAAGTTCCCCAAGGACAGGTAAATGTGGTTTTATCCTGATCTTCGGGTGCAACTTGAATTTGATTATAACCACTGAAACCATCCAGGAATGAGAAGTACTTTTTTCCTGCTAATATATCTAAAACCTGATCTATAAAAGGTAAATGAAAATGATCTTTAAGAGTAGATTTATTCAATTCTCGGTAATCAATGCATACCTTCCATTTACCATTTTTCTTGGGTAAAATCACCAAATGAGAAACCCACTATCTATCTAAAATGGGATAGATAAAGTTGACATTCAACAATTTATGCAATTCTTCTTTGAAAATCTCCCTAAGGTTTGGATTCATCCTTCTTTGAGGTTGTCTGATAGGTTTACAATTTTACTCTATGTAGATATGATGAGTGAAAGTCTTAGGACTGATCCCTTTCATGTCAATGTATTCCCATGCATATGCAGAGGAATGTTTCTGTAATGTTTTGACTAGCTCTTCTTGTTGTAATTTTTCTAGGTTTTTATTTATGTTCAAGGTTTTTCCTGGAAATATTTCAATTGTAGAGCTGCCAAATTCTTCCATAGAGTAAAGAGACATTTTCCTAGATGACAAAAATTAAATATTAGATTATTCTTGGAATTGTTCATGTCTATATTCTGAAGAAGAGTCAAGATTTTCTAGAAAATTTAAGATCTGACTATCTTCACTAATGTTTGAAATAGTGAAGAGAGGTTGTATATCTTCTTCATCATCAATCCATTGATTGTCATCTATTTCTGTGATTATTCTTGCTGGAGGATACAAAGTGTTCTTGGTTGAACTACCATCAGAGATGTACATATCACCAGATCTATAGCTGATGAAAGCATTAGCTTTAGCTAACCAAGGTCTTCCTAGTACAATAGGATGTCCTCCTAGATCATTTTTAGGAGTTAAAATCATAAAGTCCGCAAGATACTCCTAAGAATCTAAGGATACTGAAATATCTTCTAATACACCATCTGGTTTGATTACAAACCTATATGCTAATTGTAGTAATGTGGGCGTATAAAGAAGCTTAGGAAGTTTAAGTTGTTCCATGGTTTGCTTACTCATGATTTTTATTGTTGCTCCTAAATCAATTAATGTGTTTGGGATTTCAATTCCATTGATATGAGTTTTACCAACTGGACTTCCGGGATATAGATATTTTTGAATGGCAATCTTTCCCATCATTATGTCAGCTATTTGTCCCACCAGTTGAATTTTATTTATTTCCTTTATTTTTCTTCCTAGTTTCTTCATACTCAACTACTTTATTTTTTTAGCTAAGATTTGGATTTCCTTGATTGCTTGTAATAATGGAATTTTAATGCAAACATTTCTCAATTCATCTAGGAAATCATAGTTAGGCAACATAATATGTTTTTCTACACCCTTATCAATTTGTAATATTTCAGGAAAAGGAGGTGTAGAAGTAGATGTTGATGGTTGCTCTAACATAGGAGTTGAATTTATTGGTTCTTTCTGTTTTCCTTTTTCAATATTTTGGTTTTGAAGAGATGTGCTCTCTTCAAAACTTTTATTAACTTGTAGAGAATCTTCCTCAGAATTGTTTTGTTCTTGTATGACCACAGAAGGTTTCTTCCTTTCAAGTATCCTTCCAGACCTAAGTTGGACATCATTAAAGTCTAGAGGAGTAATAAAATAAGTTGGAAATTGTTGACCTTCTATCATATAGGTATTCTGAGTGTTTTTATTGTTGGGGTTTGGTATTGGCTAGGCAGGTAACTGGTTTGATTTCTAGGGAAATGGTAGTGGAAGTGGTGGATTTTGATTTTATGATTGAGTTTGTGGATTCTGCTGAGGATTTTGTTGAGGAGGATAATTTGGATTAGATGGATATGATGGATAGGATGGTGGATACTAATAGTATTGTGAGAACCTTCCATAGGGATTTTGCATCCCTTGAGCCCAAGATTGAGATTGATTTTGAGGTTGAGGCCAAGGTTGCTGCCAAGAATTCCAATTTGGTGGGGGCTGATTATACATTTGGTTATTAAACCCTTGAGTTTAAGGCCCCTACCAAGGTCTTCTAGAGACAAAAAAAAAGAGATTCTGTGGGATTTGTAGCTGTTTCCTCTTGAAATACAGACTTAAGACTAGGAATTGAAGGACAGTTCTTGGTCTCATGGTTTTCTGAAAAAATCACATGTGTCTCTATTACTTTTACATCAAGAGGACATTCTCTTAAGGCATGCTTCTTTCTACATTTGGGACAGAATATTGCTAAGGCATCAGTTTCAGCTTTCTGCTTGTTTTGTAGCTTAAGGGTGTCTATTTTCTCACTGAGACTCCCAGAATGTCAGTTTTGAACTCATCAAGCATGTTTCCAATTTCTGCCCTAATTACTATTCCAGCTGCATATTTGTTTACCCTAGCAAGAGTAGGGTCTCTTGGTCATTTCAAAATATTTGATTTTCCTCTTGAGAGATTAATGCAAATTTCTCCAATATCAGATAATGAAAGTTGAGATATGTCTCCCTTCCCCATCATGTTAAGGATATGTATCCATTCATCTCTAATGGTTTTCAACAAAAGAGCTTTTAGAGTGTCTTGGTCTAGATTTTGCATTTTTTCTCTTTTGATGTTGTAGTTGAATCTTTCAAGTAAATCTTCCAAATTTTCATCCTCCTTTTGCATCATTTTAAACACTTCTTCTTTATGGTTAACATGTATACAATAGTCCAAATACATTTCTAGAAATTCTTTCCTCATATCATTCCATGACTCAATAGAACCAGTAATTAAACTCATGAACCATTTTAGGGTTGCTCCTTTCAATTTTGAAGGAAAAAATTTGAGTTTTTGAACATCTTGTATATAGTCATAAGTTCTGCACAAAACTTCAAATTAAAATAAAAATGTCTCAGGGTCTTCACTTTTCAGTCCATGAAAGTTTGGAAGAACAGAAGGTGAGATATTTTTCATGGTAGCATTTGTCTCTTCATCTATTATAGGGAATCCAAAGGAAATTTCAACTCCCCTTCTTCCACTACCTCCTTCTGCATTTCCTCTACCTCTTCCTCTATCTCCTCCTCTACCTCTACCTCCTCCAAATAGCAAGTTTTCTCCATTGAGGATTTCTCCCTCTCCTTCCCCTCCTTCTCGTCTTCCTGCCATGATAGATTCTTCAGAACTGATATAAGGTTAAGCCTAGAGAAATAATTGTTCTTCTGGTTCTTCTATCAATGGTATGTTGAAGAAATATTCCTCCTCTTCTTCTTCACTAGGGATTTCTAGTTCTTCTGCTGGAATATATTTCCCTATAGAAGTGAAGAGATTTATTCCCTTTGTTGGAATTCTAGGATCTTCTTCTTCCAAGATTGCCTCAATAGATGAAGTGGGAGACCCTCCTAACTGAATTTCTGATCTTAAAACTTCAGGAAGCATATGACCAGTATAGTATGGGATATGAGTTTTAGAGGGAGATGTACTACTTCTTGGCCTAGGTGGAGTGAGTGGTGTTATAGGAATTAAGCTTCTGCCTCTTACAAATCTACCCCTTGAGTCTCTTTCTCTACGCATATCATTTTTTTTGGGATGTAAGAAATAAGGCTACCTAGTTACACTTCCCCGAAAACGATGCCAAAATTTTTAGTCAATTTAATGTCCTAAATTGTTAACATTAATTATCAACCAAGGCTTGTAACTTTGATGAAGTGTAGTGCACTATATGTGCCTAAGTTTCCTTTCTCTTACTTCGTTGTTTTGATGTTTTTCTTATTGTTTTGGGGGTTTTTTATTTTTAATCCGTAGTGTCCTATCTTAGGCTAGAAAAGTGAGAATAAATCTAATTAAAAAGGAAGAAAAGGAAATGTTATAAAACTAGTTAATTTCCTATAAAGAAATCAGAGTTTTATGGACAAGTTCTAAGGTCTAGTTCTAAAAAATATAAATCAAGTGTTTCAATAAGTAAACCTAATCCATGGATCTATAACTCAATTGAGATTTAAGAAATGAAAATAGGAAATGCAATTGATAACTCAAGCATTGCTTTGAATCTAATCATTTAGCCATTCTTGCAAATCATATTCAGATTTAGTTTCAATCATAATGTCCTTTAAAGAGATTATTAGTTGCAATGGGATGAGGATATTCTAAATACAACTAATTAAGTGAATAACCAACTTATCAAGACTCATCCAATCCTGAAGCCTTCACTCCTTGGTATGGCTCTAGGACAAATCCATTATTCTCTTAATTTTAATAATAAAATGACAGGAAGAATGAAATGCTAAACAATTACTATTTCTATAAGTCACTAACC
Source organism: Pinus albicaulis (assembly GCA_034641835.2). Taxonomy (NCBI): domain Eukaryota; kingdom Viridiplantae; phylum Streptophyta; class Pinopsida; order Pinales; family Pinaceae; genus Pinus; species Pinus albicaulis. Next base: position 3,054,804 of record MU968426.1, on the reverse strand, counting down.
ATTTTAATATAAGATTTGAAAATAGGAAAAATGGATTTTACTTGGTTGAACACAGCAATTGTCAACTATGAAAGACAGAAAATGAAATCTAAACAATCACTGTACCTATAAGTCACTATCCATTCAATTGTAAAGATTTGGTAATTTAGACAAACAATTGTTACTCAGTTGGACACAACAATTTTCAATTATGAAAGACAAAAAATGAAATCTAAACAATCATTGTACCTATAAGTCACTAACCATTTAGTTGTAAATATTTGGTAATATAGAGAAATATTTTTTACTCAGTTGGACACAACAATTGTCAATTATGAAAGAATTAAACTTAAGCTTAAGCAGAAAGAAATACTAAACAAAGAAACTGAAATAAACCTAGCTAGAAAGCATAAAAACCTCCTTAGGCAGTGGGGGCCCTCTGCTACCAATTTGGTGAATTCCTTAGCTCCTTGAAGATGTGATCAAAACAGCATCAAAGAACTGATCTCCTTTATTTAGAAACAAAGTTTGATAAAACATAGTATCACACTGTAATTCTGAACTTATGCTATTAACAGTTAGCTTTTTATTGGTTCTACAGAACCTCTATTTATAAGTAAATTTCACAACTAACTTCGAATAGAAATAGCTACAAGTGAAACTTTAAATTATAATCAAACTGGGACTCTTAGGACTCATGATTTTCTATGGAGCAAATCAAGGGTCCTAATTTCTGTGTAAAATGGTCTCTTTGACTTCAACTTTGACTATCAGATTAGACTCCTTCAATCGTCGATCTGGTCCTCGTGGATAGGAAGAAATAATCTAGGACGGATTCTGGAACTACCCATTTAAGCCATTTCTTTAACTGACACCTGTATCATATTTAAACACAAAAATAGTTGTGGAACGCCTAACCATCTATGGAATGCCTGTATTCTGTAACTATACTGCATAAAATTATTAAAACAACAAAAACCATGAAAATACAACATGTTAATCAATTGCATGTATCCTTAAGACAATCCTAATCATTCTTCATTGATTTAGGCTTATGAATTGATGAAATATAAGTGAAATGAGATGATGTTTTTGTAAAAGAAAAGGAATTTCTAGAGCTCAACACTTAGGTGTTGGTCAAAAATCCTATTTCATTGATCTCAAATACTAGGCTGTCAATTGGGTCTATTGTGGAGGAGGTCAAGGAAGATGAGACTGTTCATCATCAGCAATAGGATGTGTAAATCCCAGTTATAGATTAGATACCTGAGGGAATTTTGGAAAGGGTTTAAGTTAGTGGTTATTAATCATGATATATTTTTATCATTGAGCAGTGATAAGAGGTTTTACAAGTGTTATCTAGTGGCTTTATAATGGACTATGATCATCCTAGGAAATGTCCATTATGTGAGACCATTAAAATTCACAGAGCTCTAAGTAGTTAAGAAGATTTCATCCCTAATAATAGGAATTAAATTTTCTCTAATACTGATAGGTGCATTCCCATGAATTAGCATTTCCAGAAGAAGCTAGAAACACTGAGTATGCCTTCATTTTGACCTCCTCCTATTGTGGAGGAGGTCAAGGAAGATGAGACTATTCATCATCAACAACAAGATGTGGAATTGCCAGTTGTAGATAAGATACCTAAGGGAATTTTGGAAAGTGGTGAAGTTAGTGGTTATGATAGATTGTTATCATTGAGGGGTGATAAGGGGTTTTACAGGTGTTATCTAGTGCCTTTATAATGGACTACGATCATATTAGGAAATTCCCATTATGTGAAACCATTAACATTCAAAAAGCTCTAAGGAGGCAAGAACATTTCATCCCTAATCAAAGGAATTAATTTTTCTCTAATATTGATAGGATGCATTCCCAAGAATTATCATTTCCAGAAGAAGCTAGAAACACTGAGTATGCCTTCATTTTGAGAACCTTACACACAATCAAAAGAGAAAATTTGAGTGTGTTTCTCTCTAACAAATGGTTGAGAGTCTAGTGAAAAATCTTACCTACAACCACCATACCTTTGATTTTATAACTTTATACAAGTAGTAGCTATCCAAAATCATTTGCAAAGGATCATTTTGTTTCTTAAGCCAGTAAACTCCAAATTTGGACAATTTTCAGGATGTATTTTTAGATAGTTAGTTTATTTTTGTATTATTATGCTGACTTGTGCAACCGCAGCAACTTTCTAATATAAAATATAGTTTTTTGCGTTAAAACAAAAAACACAACAATCCAAATAAGAGAATATTCAAACAACAAATAAATGTGTAAAAGAACTGGAATTTATAGTGTGTTTTCCCTCTTTGAGATCCAACAATCTGACATTTAATTCCACTGGTGGACTATTTTTGTTTAGGTTGTCTCAAGGCTATTGTACAAGTGTAGCACCAAGTTTCTATTTAAACATATAAAAATAGTTGATCATAGGAAACTCACAAGGTAGTTGATCATAAGAAAACTAAGGATCTATATTAAGGTTAATGAAAGAAAATCGTTGGTAAAATACATGCATTTTTGAGTTCTCAGATTCTGTAACTACTACTTCACTTTAGTATTGTAACAAGTCACATAATTGTGAATATTTCTGAATATGCTCAAATAGAAACCCTACTGTTAAATATGGATTTACTTCTCCTACTTACATTAAGTTATTAATGTGAAATATTCAGCATTAAAATCGAAGTAAATACATTAATAGCCTACACATACAAATATAAATTGAATAACATGCACAATGACAAAGTGACATACAAGGGTTTTTTGGACAACTATTCCCAAAAAAATCCAATGCGGGAAAACCAGTCTTTTGGCTGCTAGAGGGTTTTTATTAATAATCAGAATCTAAGTACAACAAATCTAGGCACCAACCTGCTTAACTAGATAGAGAAATAAAATTGCAGCTATACCTCTGTTCTGGAGACAGAAAAATGACTGATTCACACCCTCAAATGGGATTATAGAACTCAACCTTCTCTGATCTGCAGAAACCCCAGCACTGCTCTAAAGCCCTCTACGTCAGCCCTGATGGCCTGTGTCACCCTAGACTGGGTTACGCTACCCCTGCATTGCCTTGGTTGGCTAGTGTTAGTCCTCCTGGGACTGCGTCAACCCTCGAGGCACTGCGTCAATCCCCCTGGCCTCCTACTGCCTCTGCGCTGCCCCTGCTGGGCTCTAGGCTTCTCTGCGTAGTTGTTTCTTCCTCTATGTTTCTCGATCTGCTGCTTCTCTGCCCTTGATGTAATCTTGGCCCAGGACTACACTATCCCTCTTGCCAATACCGCCCCTCACTACAGCAGAAACACCTATGAAATTCTTAGCAAACCACGCCCTAGAATTCCAGCTTAGTCTCAGTGCTCTACCACTGTGTGTGTTCTCCAACTGACCCCAAGCCCTCTTCTTATACTTTTCTCGTTGAAACATCAACGACCATGATCTAATATTGAATCAACAACTATGATTAGAAGATGCTTGATCCGTGCGACCTAAATCATTTTCACCACATGTTTAATTTAATTAAATTTAATCTTTTAATTTTCCTAAGTTGTACTTAGGGTCCTTAATTAAAAGGATTAATTAATTAAATATTTATTAAACATGATGGAATTTCTTAAATCTCTTTCTGGGTCCCTCCACAAATTTTGGGAGCCAGAGCACATCTGATGCTACCCAAACACTCAAAAAACTCAACAATAATCATGTTGTGGATTCTTGTGTCTAACACAGATGGTGTAGAATCCCAATATGCATGTCAATAAAGGCTCATAATACATGGTATCCCTTCTTAAAATATATTTGTTCTTTGTTTTTTAATCTCACCCTCATGATGTTTGGAAACTTTTCACCACCATTATTGATTCTTGTCCATTTCCTATGTCTTAAATAGAATTTGGTAGAAAGAGGTGGCATGTTCCATTATTATAGTAGCCACTAGAAGTTTGTAGTTTTGAGGTATCTTGTGCTACATCCCTAGTTTTGAGTACTGCAGCAAACTTTGGAAGATGTTTGATTTGTTTAGTTGATGTATTGAAAAAAAAATTTGTGAAATTTAAATTGTTGTTGCCAAAATAGACACCACAACTAAAGGAATAAAAATTAATTAACTCCTAGCACAAGTTGGGCATGTTCATTACATTGCAGTAGATAAGAATAGATTCTAAAGTATTTGTAGAAATTATTGGTAGAGTTACCGTGCCTATCTAGATAATATATCAGATGATTAGGCTCAATAATTCAATGGCTTGCAGAAAAAATGCATGTAGATATAAAAATGAATTATCAAAAATTAGGGATTTCAGACCTCAAGTAAGCATTAGCTGTAGTATCTTCCGCTAGGAACTAAAACTCCAACCAAATGAGACCACTATTCAAGGCAATGACAACAAAATGTTATAGCATTAATGCATTTTGCTAAATCACCAAACTGCCAGTAATAAATAATTGACATTTTGGAGTTCTAGGACTCTAGAGTCTATGGTTACTACAACTTCTTGGTTACTATGGTAGATGGAAAAGAAACCAAATATTCATGTGTTCATAAAGGCTCATAAGAGCTATTAAGTGGACCTTTGTTTATGTGCATTCAAGTATCATTACTGTGAAAGTCTCTGCAAATTTGTCAAAAAATTGAACTGGTGCTACTTATTTCCTATTTTCAGTGCATCTTAGATAAAAATTAGATGTTAAGAGGTGGTTCATTCCATTGGTACATTAAATTTTCCAAAGATTGAGCATCTATGATCAAAAGAGCACACTTGACCAAGAACTGATGGTGTACCTCATCCTTCCAAATAGAATAAAAAGAAGACAGAACTAGCCTCACAAACAAAAACCACATTGCACCTATGTTTCCAAAGAACAAATAGAGTTGAAATCTATAAACAAGGCCAAATTCCTACAAATGCAGGATAAACTTGATGATGACAATCACCAAACACTATAAAGCACTAGGAAATTGCTGCAAAACATTGTTTATGAAGTTAATTCTAACACTGCCTGACAAACTAACATTGCCAAAAAAAAGGGATGCTTCATTGTCTCCAACCTATGACAAACTAGACAATAATCATCAAAGTCCATGCTTGACCAACCACTTGGTCAAAAGACCTTGATAAATAACCAAGGAAAAATCGTATCTTATCAAAAAGCTACATTAACCATGCACCATGAGTCTTTGAATCCACCAATCCTTGAAGTCCATAAAGCACCAACGAATGTTACGAACAACAAATAATATACGCCTCTGAGGAAGCATAAAATACAATGAATGTGGATCACACTGCTAAAAAGGATGACAAAATCATCAACCCAAAACCTTCGAAGGTGTGGTGTACAAGGCAAGAAACAAGTGTTCTCAATTTTGACATGAAAGTAAATATTTGTTGTGTCAGGATTGTATTTGTTGTGTCAAGTACAATCCTGGATCAAGCTATTATGTTGCGATTGGTTCAACGGATCATCACATTCATTATTATGAATTGAGGAATCCTAGTGTTCCTTTAAACAAATATAATGTTCATAGGAAAAAAAATTCCTATGTTAAATTCATTTCATCAAATGAACTAGCTTCTACATCTACAAACATTACACTATGCCTGTGGGATGTGAGGGATAATTTCCTTGTACACACATTTAAGGGGCACACTAATGTGAATAACTTTGTGGGGCTTACAGTCAAATTTTAATATATTGTTTGTAGCAATGAAACAAATGGGGTGTTCGTGTATCACATGGCTATTTCAAAGCCTACTATGTGGCATCAATTCGGCAGTCCAGACTTGGATAATAGTGACGATGATGCATCACATTTCATAAGCGTTGTTCGTTGGAAGAGTGAGAGCCCTACAATGTCAGCTGCTAATAGCCAAGGAACAATTAAAGTTCTTGTACTTGCACCGTGAATTTCAAATTTCCAATATAATTCTTCATGGCCCTTCCCACATAACAGAGTTGAAGAGAATTTTGAAATTTGTTAAATCAATATTCTTTCTGGAAATGAGCTCTCTGAATTTCTTGCTGCCTAAGAATGTTGAGAAATGAGATTGATGTATATTATATGTAAAAAATTTCAATTTACCATATTTCTATAGTGCCATATACTTTTACAAATATCAGTTTTCATTGACCTCTAATAGAATAACCAGAGTATCTTCCAATAATGCAGTATGTTAATGCATGTTCTATATGGCCCTCTTAACACTAATTTGAAGGAATATCAGCCTCAATTCTGGCAACTTCTTTGGTCTAGGGTGAGCCCACTGCTGGAATCTTAGGCTATGAAGGATAAATATTTTTCAGGTGTTAGAATTCACCTGTAGTGGAAAAAATTGATGACAATGCTAAAGAACTTAATGGCACAAACAGGTCAAAACATCCACAGGTTCCAGAACATCAAATTTATTTCAAATTCAGCATAACTATGTATTACTTCAAAGAGTTATCAAGTGCCCACCTTTAAAATGAGTTCCAGTGCAGTATTTATACTGCAAATGAGGAGGTGGAACCATCTAGGGTTTAAAATGTTATTAATGACATAGTAAATGCACTCCTATCCTTAAAAACCATGCAAGGCATAAGGTAGAAATGTCTCTCAACTACTTCTCTGTGTAATAAATCTGTCTTTACTTCCTGAGGATGAAATAGTTGAAAATATTGACTTTGCAGCCTTATCTTTGTCTTTACATTAACTGTTCTGACAGTTTATAATATCTTCTTTATTGTAATAACTTTTTATTTTTATTTTGAGACATAAAGTAAGTGAAAGGTGTCAAATTTGATTTATCAAGTGAATAACTGCTCTGTGTTGGCTTATCCGAGGCTGCTTTAGCCTAAGTTCCCTTGATTTCATCATAAAACTGTGTTTTAAGCCCTTTAGCCTTGATTTGCTTTTAATTATTCTGTTTTGAGGCTTTGATTTTGCCTTAAGTCTTTATAAATCACCTTTACTGACTTTTTCTCTTTATCTGATTTCTTTAAACCTTGATTTATCCTTGAAACTATGTTTTAAGGCCCTAATTTCGCCTTAAGCCTTTATAATGCATTATATTGTCTTTGAAACCTTTCGGATTCTTTTGAACTTTCGTTCATCTGTCTTTTAACTGCATTTTTATTCTTTAATCCTCCTCTAAGCCTTTAATCTCTGTTTCTTTGGCATTTAACCTCGCCTTTATCCCCTTTTTATTTAAATTTTAAACTCCATCTTTTCCTTTCTTCTTTACTTCACTGATTCTTCTTTGTTTTGTTGTGTGCAGGGTTTCTTTTGGTGCGCTGAGGGTTTTATTATATAACCAATGCTCATGAGGCATCGGTCAAACCATGAATTCGAACCCTGTGGAATCCCTTTCTTCATGTTTCTGGCCCTTGGACCGTCATTTAACGACTCCTCATCACTCATTTTGACTGTGGGAGGGCAGATTTCAAACCTTATCCACCATTTATCCTGCAAACAATCAAAAAATATTAAATAAACCCTGCTTCTTTTGGATGAAAATTGATTTTAGAGGCGTGAGGAGCGTGCGCAGAGGGAGGGAGAAGCACAAGGAAGAGGTTCCATGGAAAAAACCATGAAAACCAGGGCACTCTTCTCGAAGGATAAATTGCACAATTCAGCATTTATGACTACTTCAAATCTGATTTTCTCAAAACCTTAGAGATTTTAAATACTTATTGCTTCCATAATGTATTCTTGCCCTGTAACTCCTTAGGCTTGACTTTAATTGATGTCGTCTTCTGCTGTACGATTTTCCAATGTTAACATTTTCCCCCTAATGTGTGAGGTCTAGGAAGAGATGTATAGCTGAAATACATTATAGTTTCTTTTCTGTATCGTACGCAGAGAGAGAGAGAGAGAGAGAGGCTTGCATGAATTTTGGAATTGACAACCCCTTGCACCGTTTATGAGATAACCATGGTCTAAGGGACCCCCTGCAAGCAGAAAAAATATACAACATATTTACAAAATTTCAACGAGGCGGCCATGTCCCATTCTCGTGATGCTATGGCTAGTTAAACAAAATTGACAGATACATGTGTTGTCTGTGCCACTACTATGGTAGTGATGCTGGTGGTTGTTGATGACGACTGTTGACGCCCTCAGGGGTGTTTTTTCTTTGATGATAGGTGGAAAGTGGTACCCATTTGCGTAATATTGGTATGGAATATCACTACGCAATGTACGCATATGTACTGTTTGGGACCTTCCCATGTAAGCATTGTTGTCAAAGACGCTTATAGAGGCACGGGTCTTCGATGGATCTGCTCAAATTGCAATGGTTGTAAGGTACGATACCATCGTGACATGAAAGCTTTTTATGTAGTCAAATATCAGGAGGATCGATGACATCTGTGGACAATGATGTCTCCCACAGTGCCATTCGAGGATAGCCCTTTACATGGGGAGGGATAATCCAAGGTACCGCTTCCTTTTTGGAAAAGATGTGTCGAGGTCGACAAAAAGGAAACCTTAACCAAACCATGGGTCGTTGACCTGATGGGTCGGGGACTTAGATGTGATGGGTTTAACATAGAAATGTTGGTGAGAGGTGACTGAAAACGGATGATGGGGATTCAGTGGCCCGAGGTCGAAGTATACTTTAGCAGCGTGGCGACATTCATAGTTATTTCTAAAGGGAAAATCTCTACAGTTGGTAGGACTTCTAGGGCGGGTGTGGACCGGCTATGAATGTCCTGATGGTGTGTGCATGGGGGTGAAATAAACTGACCAAGACGAATGAGGGATTGCTGCCATGGGGGAAAATATTAAATATGAGGGCGAAGTGGTGAAGGGCATCATTTGTGGTCTTTGTACACTTACCAAAAGAATAAAATAATGGGGTTTGGTTTGTACAAAACACAAAGACAGATACCCCAAAACATGAAAAGGGGGTCGCTCACTATAGGTGTGAGGAAGACGTTTTTCTGGGGGTAGGGGTCCCATCGGTTGGTCTCATGTGCGAGGTTGATGAAGCGGAAAATGTCACAGATGGGATTATGCTGATGGAGGTATGGTGGGTCAAATGCAATGCGCGGAGGTGCACTTTCAATTTTCTTCTACAACCTGGTAGTTCAGGAAGGGGGTTTTTAGTTTGAATGGAAAACTTGACCTTATGCATGATAGATGGATGGGCATGAGGTACTTCTCGGACTGAAATGGTATGGTCATGGCGTCACTTGTGTGGTGATATATGGTCTACTTTGGGTGACGAGTGCCATGGAGGGGAGGCTCTACCGACCAACATGGACGTTTATCATATGCAGGGTGAGGTGGTGATAAATGCGGTTGGGTATGAGGACCCTATGGTTTATTTCTGATGGAGAAATGATGTCATGATATGCAAAGTTTTCTGGGACTCTATCATGCTGAGGGTAGAATGATACCTGCTCCGGAACTTTCAGTGGACGATGCGGTGAATGGTTTGCGGGTTATTCTTGCAAAAACAACTACCTCAAGTGAAAGCATCTTCTTTTCATCAAATATTATTGAAAAACATGAACTTTAGAAAGGAAGATGGGAGGGTGCATACCTGTTGGCGCTGAAAATTTATTTTTTCTGGAAGGCGAATGTGTGGCATCGCCTTCATTTGTCATGGCGTACTGATGATGGTGCAACTTACGTTTTGTGGAATGGACCTTCTGATATCCTGTTATGGACTTATGAATTTCTGGAAAAGGGCGATAAATATGGGGTTATGGCCCTATTCCTATTCATTTGTACTTGCTGAATTTTGGGAAATTAGAGGTGATTGCAGAGCCTTTCTTGTCGTTACGGTCAGCCTATGTACCAGGGATTAGTGATATTATGCCAAGGTAACTTTCATGACATCCTGTAGTTCAATTTTTCATTTTGACAGTACTGAGGACCATACAAATTGGGTTTGTATGGCCTCAAAGGGACTTTTTGCCCTATATTGCGTGGGCCGTCTAGGCAAAGTGGCGCCCTCCTTGCACGTATTTTTGAGGAACCGACGCACGAGGTCATGTTGTTCCCTCTTTTCTGCACACAATGGCACGCCTATCTCTCAAACAGGCGCACAAAGGGCAGGGTGACAAAAAAAACTTGGGTTTTTTGTCTGTTTTGATTTTTCTCTCTATACTGATGGGTGCCTATGTTGCTTGGCAGGTTAGTGTGGAGAAAGAGAGATTGGCCTAAGATCCGGACAGCTCTAGCTGTTGATACTGGGGCGCTCTATCAGTTGGTCGCATGGGACCTTCTGAAGTTTGCTAAGAACGATTTCCTTTGGTCTCAAGACCAACTGTTACATTATATTATATAGCATTAGCGCAGGAGGCGCAATATGTTCGTACTGAGGGGGATGAACCTGATTATCCATACGAAGATGGATAAATATTTCGTGACCGGGTTACTGCCGCAGGGTGAGGCTTTGAGGTATCCACTCTCTGCTGGGAGAGTGAACCTAGACAGATTCCAGTGGTGGAATTGTGGTGGTGCGCCTCTGACTGAGGGGTGCATCAATATTGCATCAGTGACGGATGTGGCTGAGCGACGTTCTCTAGCTTTTATTGTGCAACTGGCAGGGTCGTTTTCTCCACATCAGGCATCGGGCCCACAGGTGGAAGTTTTATGCCGCTTGAGGGGCGAGAATTTTTTCAATTTTTCCTGCTTTTGTTTTGATGGTATGGTGTCGCAACTGAATAGGTTCCAACGTGTATCCAAATCATTTTTGTATGCTAGCATCCTATGCAGCATTATGTATGAGAGGGTGTTGCTGTTGAGGCCCATTGTGGCAGTGCCTATTGGGGGGTCGCGGGAGCCACGCATGAGGAGGTGGGCTCCGGTGATGCCACACGGCGGTGGTGGCATGGTGGGTCGTTATTGGAACGAAATGATAGAGGCCTGGTTTGAGGCCAACCCATAGATATTCTTGCCATACCCGTATGCGGGGATGGACTTTCAGGGTGATCTAGATATCGATCTCCCTTTTGGTTATGTTTGGGGTCCTGCAAATATATGTTATATTTTTCTGCATTTGTTTGATTTTATATGTAATTGTGTGTTTTTTTATTCACACTGACATTCTTTTGGTTACTCCTGTAAATGTTGGCGAGGTAGGTCGCCCAGTGACCCGACTGGTGGGTCATGATCCTCCACGATGACCTCGTGGTGGCCAGGAGGGAGGTGGCGCAGGTGGACCAGGTGGTGGTGTTGGTGGACCTTGAGGGGATGGTGCTGGCCCTTCTGGTGAGGGTAGCAGATCAGCTGCAGCTAAGGTTGCAGCCGAGCGAGCTTGTGCAGATGTAGTTGAGGCATGCATTGTAGCACTTACGGCTCAGGTAGCTGCTCTAGAGGAATTTCAAGGTCGAGTGGACCGCTTAACCCAGGGTATGCCTGCTCAAGGTTTCATGGATGATTTCGTGGATATGTGGCTAGAGATGGTGATGGCCCGTGAGAGGGATTATCGGCCCACTCTACGACGGGTAGCTATTGCAATGGCGACAGCAGCTCCAGTGGTGGCACCAGGAGCAGTGGTGGGTCCAGGTGCTCCTCTTGAGAGGGCACCCCCCTAAAGTAGTTTTGTACATAGGGAAAGCACCCATTATGAGGATGTTTCCCTTATTTTTGATGATCTATGTATCTTTGGGCTGGCCAGTGGACCAGCGGCTCTATTTTTGTACTCAGATACACATATTTATATATATATATATATATATATATGAGATATCTTTTTGCGGCTCTACACGGTGTGCTATTTATTTTGGTTTATATGTTTTATGTTATGTTGATGGATATCTATGTTTTTATTTTTTATGGATGATGGTTTATTCGAGATACATTCCAGTCTAGGATATTGTTAGATATGCGATCAGTTGTTTGGTTTTGATTCCTTAATACATGTGAAAATTTAATGTAATCAAATTATCTGCTTAATCTTTTTTCACACAAATATTTTCTAAACAGGTGTGTGTCTCTGGTCTCAAATGTTTGGTTTAGTTGTGATACCACTAACTGGGAATCGAGGTATATATGCATATGGCGAATGCCCTGACGGAGGGCATCGCACATAAGTCCAATGACGGCATCATATTCTGCCTGATTGTTTGTTTCTGATCCAATGCACACGCTATTTGAACACAGTGGTGATCAGTCAGGGTGGTAGATGACCCAGGTGGCTGTAGCTAAGTTTTGAGACCATCACGATGCTCCATCAGAAAATCCAAAATAGGGTTCGATTTGGTGATCCATGGTGGCACTTCGAGCGTTTTTACATAAGTCCTCGGGTCAAGAATATTTTTGTGAATGGGGTTTTTTGTGTACTCTAACTCTAGCGGACAAGTGTTGTTAGGGCCCTTATGGGTAGATATTCTTGAGGTAAAGGTCGTTGACGGGGTTAGTGAGGTAGGTCCCGTCTGGTTCTATCAAGATGCATGCCCCCTATCGAAGGCAATGTTTGATGATATAGGGTCCTTTCCACAAGGTTTTGAATTTTCCTGGCCCTAAGGCCTCTTTTGCGACATCGTAGCGAAGGACTAACTCTCCTTCGATAAATGAGCGAGGGGTGATGTGGTAGTCAAATGATTCTTTCACCCTTTTCTTTTGCGCCTCATTGTGTTGCAGTGATTGTCGCTGACTTTCGTCAACTAGCTCTAGTTGTACTAGGCATTTTTCCAAAGGTTGGGCGTCATCAAGGAGTTCGATGGCAGCGTGTGAGTTTGGGATATCGCAGAAATCAATGAAAAAGCACAAGGTACATTGGTCTTTTGCGACAGGAATAAAGTGGAAATCCTGGGACGAGGGGCCGATGGGGATCTTGTCTTGGGCATGCAATGAGACAAGTCGTATGTGGTGAATTGTGTCACTGGCATTCAGTGAGGAAAGGATCTGGGTAATGGAGTCCTGTTTGATCATAAATTCAGGTCTCCCGCCAGGGTAGTTTATTTTTGGTAGGTGTAATTTGTTCTTATCACAGAGGTGCCTGAATTCTTTTAGCAGTGGGCATACCTCTGGCGCGTGATGTTGATAGATGAAAATGGTCTATGGTACCACAGCGCTAACCGAGTAGATAGTGTGAGATTCTACGCTACTCGATGTCCCTGATGTGGACGTTTGGAAAGGGTCGGTCGTAGAAGAGGTCATCTTCTGCTTCCATTTCCACGTCCTTAGTTTAGACTTGTCTTCCTCTTTGGTGGATGATAGTCTTAATGCCGCTCGAGTTGCTCTCATCTTGGGGAGATGTGCACACTTAAACGTATGATGAAAGTGTGAGAAAATTTGGCAATAATTGCAAGTGATATTCTCTTGATTGGAGAGAAGTTTCTGAGGGAACGAAGAGATTATGTCGAGATTGTTTTCCAGGGGCTTGAGTTCTCTGCATTGGTTGACTCAGTGATCATTCAGATCACATGGGCTGCATGTTATCCTAGGTTTTTCCTGGGGTACACATGGTTGGTGTGCGGTCTTATCAGGCTTGACACACCATTACGGTGGTGGGGATGTTGAGCCGGTGATGTGTCTTTTATTCCATTCCTGGAGATCGTTCGTTCTCTTTTCTACGGCATTAATCATGTCGATAGTGGGACGGATCCGTGAGACATAAGTACAATGTCATTAATAATGATTACCCTGACATATAAGGAAAAATATCCATGATATGGGGGTCCCATCATGCTTGGTCTGAGGCTAGGTGGGGAACCAACGTCGCAATGCTGCTAAGTTAGGGCAATGGATGACTATATGGTCTGTCTTTTTGCATAACGTGCATGCAGGTGTGTTTTTTGAAGTGTCGTTTGGTTCCCTCCTAGGGCATTCTTAGGCTGACAAGAACATGATAGACCCACTCATATCCTCTGCTTGGGTCATGAAGCTACATGTGGACTCGGCATCCATATTGTCTTCTTGGGATAAGTGAACTATGGCTGAGCAGACGCTAGCCAGGGCTAGCTAGAAGCGAGGTATGTAGTGACAGTCCTCTAAAAGGTGATTGTCAGTGCATAATGGGCATGTGAATTGATCTGCCCGTAGCCCCACGTAGTAAACCATTTCTGTCGGATACTGTCTGTGAATGAGTTCCATTACTGCACACTCTTTGAGGTATTGGCCACATTCATTGCATAGCGTACAACGTATAATGGGCATAACTGGGGGTCGCTCTACAAATCTTTGTTCCTCTTGTAAATATAGGATGGTACGCGGCTCATCATTGATATACTGGATGGAGGGAGGAGGGCGGTGGTTGTTGTTATGGGGGTTGAGAAGGAAACGGAGGAGGTGGTGCTAATGCTGGAGGAGCTGGAGCATTGGGCTATGGATATGGATAATAAGGAGGTTGGGTAACAAAGTGGTAAATGGGAGGTTGGCAAAAAGGAGTAGGCATGTCGTATCCTAGATACATGCTACCTGGAGGGGGAAAAGTGCAGGAGGTGTTGGCCCCTCCCTAAGGAAAACCATAGCCCATGGGAGGTAGAGCATATGGATGAGAGAGAGCTCCAACGATACTGTCGGCGGCATGAGATGACCCTGGTGCATTGGCACCACTGAGTCTAGGAAGATCAGGTAGGACAGTATAAACATAACCCGACTGAGCGTAGATCAGGTCATAATTTAACGCAACTTGGACGGCAGCTTCTTCGGTTTGAGGAAAATGTGATGCGACATCTTTCCTTATAGGAGGAAAGAGAGATCTAAGGAACCATTCCATGTAGACATGGTCTTCAAAGGTAGGGGCTTGACATAGGCTCTTTCTTCTCTACCATTCCTGGACATGATCAGATAGGCAGGTCGCAGATGATTGATGGAAAGAAGTCAAAAGTTCAGTACCAGTGTCATAACGAAGAGGAGGCTGGAAATAAGATAAAAAAGCCTGAGCAAGAGTCACAAAGGTGGTATGAGAGGATGAGGCCAGATCAACATACCACTTAGAAGCTTCGTCTGTAAGCGTACATTGGAACAACCGAAGATGGACAGAGTCATCAGTACTGGAGTTAGACGAACACCACATGTGGAAAGATCGAACATGATTTGTAGGATATTCTCCAACAAGGCCTTCAAAATTGGGGATGTTGGAAGGGAGCTTAGTCAACATAGCAGGCCAACTAGCATCATGGTGTATAGGGTCATTTATCAACTGGTAAAAATTGGGAAGACTCAGGCCTGCCATATAGGGGAGCAAGCGAGCAGCTGGGATAGTTCCTGTTGCAGTCCCACTAGTAGTATTCCCAGCATTAGGGTCGGGGCTACCACTAGCGTTAGGTCCTGAACCAGACATGGTGAAGGTGACAGGAGGAGAGCCGGGGGTGGAAGGAGAACCCAATAAACCAGAAGAAGAGTCGGAGTGTGGACTTAGAGGAGGACTAACTCGAATCCTACACGGAGGAGTAAGTCTTCCTACCGGAATTTGAGGATGAAGTCCAAGAAGTCTCTAGGATAAACGCCTTGGTGGCGCAATGGTGACGACACAAACATGACACAAAGGAAAAAGAGACCAATAAGGGTAGGGAGGTGCAGAATAAACTGATTACAATGTTGAAACAAGGGCATAGAGGTGCAGGATCAATTGATTTCAATGTTTTAGAGTCTTTGCTTGGCGGTGTTAACCAAGCGCTTTTTCGCTTAGGCTGTGTGTGTAAAGTGTGTAAATTTTAATTTTTAAACCCAGATGTTTGTAGAGAAAAATAAGTGTGTTGTATAGCTAAAAATAAACTTGCAAATAACAGTATATCAGACTGAAATAACAGAAAATAAACAGCTAATAATGCAATAATCTAAACCCAATGAGACGGGCCTTTCAACAACTAGTCTGTAGGTGGGTGAAAAACTAATCAAAACACACTGAAATAGCCAATAGATCTAAGGTCAAGAGGGACAGGCATCCAAAGGTCAAATCTGCTGGAAAGTGGTGCAGAAAACAACAACAAACCAAAGGAAAGATTGTTGTAAATGAGGTGGCGAAAGGCTATGTCTTGGAGGGAAACAAAGGTGACCCTAGAGGAAAACCCAAAAAAAAAACTAAATGAGGTGTTGTGGATGGATAAATAGCCGATTTGAAGTGGATCTGAAGGTGAGGTGTCAGATCTAAAAAATGGTTGAAGACTCTAAAATTTCAGACAATCTGCAACAATAAAAACACTTCCACAAAAAGTGTAGGGTACTGAAGCCCTAGGGGGCTAGGTTCCCACTTATTTGAGAAAAATAGAACAAGCATAGGTCCAAAATGAGCAGATATGGAGGTTAGACAACCCTGAACAGAGGCTCAGAAAAACCCAGAAAAATTTCAGAAAAAATCTCGCAAAATGTTCAGGTCGTAGTATTTGACCTGTTTTCTACAGAGGTCGCAGTTTTTGGGAAAATTCTTGCTTCCTGAAGCTCCAAGTCACAGGTTTTGGGCCAAAAAGTGTGACCTGCACTTCTAGCACTTTCGGCGGCAGATTGCAGAAAAAAGTGTCGTCTCACTTGCGCAATAGGTCTGAAAACACACAGAAGTTAGAATTTTTAATGTTTTAGGGTTTTATAGGTTAAAAACAACATCAAGAACATAAAAAAAAAGAGGCTGAAGAGAAATCCTAGGGTTTGAAGCAGCTAGATATGAAAGGAATAGAAAAACAACAGCGGTCGTAATCGTAAACCTGTGTGGAGTCGCCAGTTGTTAGTATGAATCTTAATTCCAAGCGTACGAAAAAATACCACTTTAGCTATGCATAAAAAGCAGCCCTAACATCAAATATGGCTGCCAATATCCTTAGATCTGCAATTAGGTGATCAAGATAAATGCTACAAAAATCTAGATCTATGCATCAAAATACATTAAGCAGTAGAAAAATAAGATTTACTCTATGCATCCAATAGACAAGACAAGAATATGTTGAATGAATTTTGTATTAATGGCACCTGGGAGGAAAACACATAAGGGTGTTACCAATTCTCCTCAATGGGATGGGTTCCTGTAAGTCCTCAGCACTTCAGGTCTAAAATTCCTCTCTCTTGATGGTGTAGAAAACCCAGACAAAAATGGTAGCAAAATATGACTATGATGGTGGATCAAAGTCAGACCAAAAGTATAGATCCAGAGTGATATTTAGGCAAAAAAAAGGTGGTAAATGAATGGGAAAACCCTTCTATTTATAAAAAAATATTGAGTTAGTCTAGATATTGGTGCATAATTAAAATATTATTAACCAAATCAAGATCCAACTTTTATGGAATATTTTATTATATTTGTTGGAGGGAAAAGGAATTTGACTTGGGTCAAATCCCTTTATTTGTAAATAATAAATAAATAAATGATTCATTTATCATTTTAAGGATGTGGTTGAGTAATAATCAAATAAATATTTATTTATTTATTATTTATGGGTGATTTAGTCATATTTAACAAAGAAAATTATTTAAATAAGGTTTAAACAATTATTATTTAGAAAATAATAAGATAAATAATGATTTATCTAATTAATTCCCTTGTTTTGGGTTAAATATAACCAGGAATACTAATTAAAATACTATTTAACTAATTATTCCTTGAGGAAAATCAAACAAATATAAATTTATTTAATATTTCCTCATGGGGTTTCCTGTTTAGACCATAAACAACTTAATAAAGGTGGTTTACTAAGTTATTTTCATAGTGGAAGCAATTTTACTTAGGGTAAAATTGGTCTTACATGGTGTACTTTGGTCCATCTAATAATAATAGGTTAGATGACCAAAAAATGGTGTAACAGGTACCCTTGGGTCATTGACCCAATTAGTCTGTCTACAGAGTTAGACGTGCATGGAAATTCTTGATAAGATTGCAGGCACGGGGTGTTAGGTAGGATATTGTAGATGTATCCTGACTGCGTATAGATTAGCTCAAGATACTGGGCTTTACTGATGGTGTCCTCTTTGGATGTGGGGTCGCGTTGCGCCACATCCTTTGAAATATTTGTCGTCAGATTTTTTAAGAATAAATCTAAGAGGACCCGGTCGTCGATTTTAGCTTGCATAAACTGCAACGCCGCCTCCATTCATGTCGATAGTCTTAGATATGGATGGAGGAGGATTGTCTGAAATGAGTCAGTAATTCTATTCCAAAATTGTGGTGAATGGGCAACTAAAATTATGTGAGGAACACGGTAGCAAGGGCGCTAAAGGTTCGTGAAGCAGGTGGTTGCTCCACATATCATTTTGCAGCCACTCCCATAAGAGTGCGTTGAAATAGCCTCAACCAAATAGTATCATCAATGATGCTATTCAATGAGCACCACAGGTGAAAGGTCATTACATGATTACCTGGGTCTTCTGCTTGCTTACCTTCGAACTTTGGTATATCCAAAGGAAGCTTCATGGCCATGGGAGGCCAATTGGGGTCGTGTGCGATGGGGTCATTTGTGAGCTTGGTTAAATCGGGTAGATTCAACGCGGCTAAGAAGGGTGACTGAGAGGTTGACACCATGGCAATGTGTAAAGACATGAAGTTCTGGTTAGAACGAGAGTTAGTTTGTGACGTACCCTGATGTGAATTCGACTAGCTTCCCGTATGGGACGCACTCCTCTACCCCCAGGGGATGAGGGGGGAGTGGTGTGTGGTGTGGTGTTGCGAGACCGGCTAGGGTTCCCAACTAAGGTTGCTCCAAGAAAGGAGGAACCCACGACTGTGGCAATGTTCTGTATTTGACGCCTAAACGGCAAAAGACCTGGAACCCCTCCCAGTAATGGGGGGAGGTCCAAAAGATGTTTGGACCGACGAGGTTCCGTTGGGACTGTTTTAGTGTCGAACAGGTTAGTTTTTGGAAAAATTTGAGAGGATCGAGTCTGTGATCATGACAAATTTATGGCCACATACATAAAACAAAGCAAAAATGAAATGAATTTTCCGTTTAACTTAATATATGTGATAAATCAACCAAAAATGGTTTTGTTTGTTTGCGCGTGATACTCAAAATCCTAGAAGACCTATTACGTCCTCACACACTCAAAATTAACTGGGCCTTGACAATATTTCTTGCAAGTGTTGGTACAACATCCTGTAAGAGCTGGCGATGCCCCCAGTCAGCCGAAGAGAATCCACCAAGGTAAGGGTAGAGGGTTTGGCGCTTGCCTGCACCGCCACCTATAGGGTAAAGGATGCCCTAGTTTTTGGCCACTAAGAACCACCATCCCACGTGAGCGTTCGAGTCTTGGGCTTCTTGGTAGTCAACTAACAGTACCGAATATCAACTGGGTCAGGTAGCCCCAACTGATACCGCACGCACTGCGCCTAAGCCTAACCCCCTCTGAATCGGGTCTCTGCCACACTCGGGTTTTCTTTTCTATGGGCTAATAGGTGGATTTTAAAGCTCCCTAAAGACACTATTTTTTTATATGAAGTGTGATCAAGGTGGCTTATTTGATGCCTACCCCCTTGATCCTAACTTAATCTATAAATTATTTTGTGGCCCCTGTGGGGAGAATTTAGTGAGTTGTTTTAAGTTAGTTTTAGGTGGCTTTCTTTGCTTAGTGGGTGCATGTGTGTGAGCATATGGTGAAAAATATCATAGTTTGAACATATGGATATCGGTGATCCTTTACAAAAGTACCCTAGTTAAACTATGTGGCGTTGTTCCTTGCTCAAATGGAAATCATTTGTAGATAATGGGCCGCTTCCAAATCCTCCTAGTTAATATATGTGAGTAACTAAAGGGAGATGGAAAATCACAAATATAGAGCATTCATATGCTTGCCTAGGGTCACAAAATGGTGCAAAGGAAGCAGAGATTACTTGCTCTAATTGGTGATTCAATCCTAGTCCCGCAAATCCCTAAATGCAAAAATTGAATTTAAGCTAAACAATTTCTACACTAGCTTATGCATGTGTGGTCTTGGGCCACTTACTTGGACTAGTTAAACTAAGTGTGCATACCAGAATTTCAAAAAAAAACATAAATTTCTCGGAAATAAATGGTTAATTCTCCCCCTACTTAAACTATGTGAAGCCTTTTTGCAAAAAAACAACTTAAATGAAAACTAACTCTATGCCTACATAAAGCAGCAAAAAGTGAGTTCTCAGAAGCTGTGGGGTATCAACACAAGTGCTGGTAGATAAATTAGGGGCTTCCCAGCACAGTTATAAGTAGAAAAAATGTAGAATATAAGGATAAAAATCTTAGTCTTCAATTTGCGCGCAAAAAGCCTTGACAGGTGCACCCTCCTGCGCGTAGGTCAGTCCCAAATACACGCAATGCGCCTCTGTGAGGAAAAAATGCGTGCAAAAATCCTACAAGTAAAAATATTAGGAGCTGCCTTCTTCAGTCTATCACTTCAGTGAGTCTAGGGATTGTAAGATGGATCAGAGGACTGTCAGCTCCACTCCAACATAGAAAAAAGGTCTCTTGCAAAATATGGCACAACCACATAAACTTGGAACACGTCATTGGAGTCGCCAATCCTGTAGTGGTTTGTTTTTCGCATGAGTATACGAATCACACCAGTTTAAAGAGTGTGGTCTAATCTTTAAACTATTGGTAACAAGCAGAAAGTTGGGGAGCTCAAAAGCATAACATTTAATGAAAAACTGTATGCTAAAGTATGCTCTGGTTAAACTAAAACTAAAACACAAATATACAGAAGCTATAAAGAGATTCAAAAAGATAATAATGCAAATGATGACTCGATGGCCTCTTCTTATTAAACATTTGAAATGGAGAAGAAATTTTACCCACTTTCCAAAGGTCCCCTAGGCAATGGCTCTAGGTCTCGATGCAAAGATGTTGCCTTCCAAGCTCTACCTCTGATGCAGTTTCCCTCTCTCTCTCTCTTCTATGGTGGACTAAGATTTTGGGTGCCCAACGATCGAGTCCTCTTTAGCTCCAGCTCCGGGTCACACACTATTGGTGTTGCTTGGGAAACTTTGGCCAGCATAAAAATGTGATCACCCTTTCTTCATCCCTTGGTGGGTTTATATAGGTGAGTTTCAAATCCTCCTTCCCTCCCTTGGTACATGGTGGATAGTGACCCAAGGGAGAGGTGTGATTCCATTGTGTGCTCAAATATTATTTTTTGTGCTCACATAGTTTCTAAGGAGGCACTGGTGGTTGTACTTAGGTGGCTTTCACATAAAGAGTAACTGTCATTTGCTTGGTGTGGTCCCGGAAAGTGACTTTTTTCTATTTCCATGAATGCACACTTATCGGGAAAAAAAGGCACGCAGAAGGCACTCTTCTCGAAGGATAAAGCACGCAATTCAGCATTTATGACTAGTTCAAATCTGATTTTCTCAAAACCTTAGAGATTTTAAATATTTCTTGATTCCATAATGTGTTCCTGCCCTGTAAATCCTTATGTTTGACATTAATTGTTGTCGTCTTCTGCTGTATGATTTTCCAGTGTTAATAGGCCTCCACATACCTTCAGGTATATTTGGGAGGACAAATTTAGGTTTCTATCCATCCATAGTGAACCGAGTCGGCCACCTTGTAAATTGTGATACACATAACACAGAATTCAGGGAGACTGCCTACCCATACTTCTTGGTTCTTCAGGAGGTATTCTAGAGTTCACAGTTTCTTGGTATACTTTTGCCTAGTAATACCCTTTTATTTTGTTTATTTGTTTTTGGTTAAAATAAATCAGCCATCTTGGAAGAATAAAATCCTTTTCCCTGTCATTCACGTAGACTAGCATTGAAACCACCTTTCCCATCAAAAGTTACTTCTGGACGGTGAAGGCAACATCACTCTACCGAAACCAGTACTATCAGTACCTCTGGTGAAGCATCATCTTCCCATATACCAGAGTCGGCTCAAGTTGTTTCTACACATCCTGGTTTGTCTACTATTGTCGAAACAGAGTCCTCATAGCTACATGTGGTCACGATCCATCCAATCATTGAGACCATACCTCCTGGACCCGATGTTGTTCAACCAAAATTTGATCTAGATCCTATCTCTTTTTTGCTAGAACATCTGAATCCTGAAGTCGAACAACTGAAAGTTGTTCTAGCATTGTTCATCCCACAAATTTTTGTAGCCATTAAATCTCCCATATCACACAGTCAACCTTCTAAAATATACTTTGGGCCTAACAGCGAAATACTTGCACCTAGTTTAATTTCAATTGAAAAAATCCCACAAGACGAGACACCTTTAACTCCAACCCATTTTGGGGAGGATCTTTACCTGTATGAGTCTTTTCCTCAATCACCACCCTCTACTTTTGTTTATCATGTTCCTATTCAAAATCCCATCGATCCAAAAGGGTATACATTTGGTCAAATAACCATTCCTAAACCAACATCTTCGGTTGGGCCATCTGTTCCAATTACGTCAGTACATGCCCTCACTACCCCATCGATGTTTACAACTTCACCAGAGTCATATTTTCATGGTGGCCCTATGGTCCCATCAGGTTATAAATCTTTATCTGAAATTTTCTCTGGTGCATCTTCAAATACATGGATTTTACCAATGTCATCGTCTGGTATTCTAACTGGTAAAACTATAGTGAGTACTGAATGACTTGATTGTTTATACACATCATCAGGGAAATATCAAGCTGGTCCTTCTGGGTCTATTCCATAAAGTACCATATCAACAGGACTCTCAGCATTTGGAGAGAAATATTTTCCATCTTATTATCCTCCTCATGCTAGGGGGAAACCTTTGGTCACCCACTATGATATTACTCCATCACTTTTTGGTCAACCTAATGTCGAAATGAATGTTTGTCAATTAAAGTCCATTTTTCCTATCCAACCAAAAACCGTTGTACACTCATATCAACTAGTTCAACCTATTACACCCACATCATTTCCACTTTTTAATACATTTTTACCCCTGTTACAGAATCAAAATGTTGTACAACAAAATTTTCAAGCGGGTCCTTCAACTCAATACCCTCAAATATTGGGCCCACAAACTCCAAATCCTCCAGTTAATTTACAACAACAACCTGTATTTGGAATCATTTATTCACAAGTTTCTTTACAATTTTATGGGATGTCACAGCCACAACTTGGTTATACCTATCCTTAACTGAATCCAAGTTATCCTAATTTGGGTTATAATATTGGTGGGCAGACCCCTTGGCAAACTCAGGTGCAAATACCTCAAACTTCATTTCAACAAGTACCATATCCAGGTTTTGGTCAATATAATCCTCAAGCATTTTCTTATCAAAACAACCCCCATCTGGGTTACCAGCAGCAAATTCCTTATGCTAGTGCTCAAAGGCCTATTGCTCAAGCAATTCCATCATACCCTGGCTATGCTCAACCTGACCTTAATAGACAATTTCCTTTGTTGCAACTTAAGAGTTACCAGATTTAGATTGGCTAACCAATGACCCAATCAACTATGCTCCTTGGTGGCCGGTGATACCTCAAAAATTACCCTCAGATATTCCAAAGTTCAATGGAAACCCTGGAGAAGACCTGTCGACTCATGTTATGACTTATCATTTATGGTGTTCATAAAACTCCTTGAATGATGACTATGTTTGACTATGCCTTTTCCAGCGCACACTCACTAGTCCAACTACACAATGAGGATGGTTCTTTTACAGTGTCAACCTCGTTAAAAAATGAAACAGGTAATTAGGATTGTTCTTTTACTGTGTCAACCTCATTAAAAAATGAAACAGGTAATGAAGATGGTTATTTTCCTGTGTCAACCTCGTTAAAAAATGAATTAGGTGATGAAGATAGTTATTTTTTCTTGTGTCAACCTCGTTAAAAAATGAAACAAGTTCCTTTGAGGAAATTTCTTTTACTATGTATGTTGGGTATGTGTTATATTCTTTCCACAGCTAGCCCCACGCCCTGTACGTTGCGTCGGGCGCAGCAGGGGGGTCACAAGGGGGGAGGCAGCCCCCACTGTTGAGGTCCGGAGCAGCGCCTCGGAAAAAATTGTTTTGGTCTGCAGACCCACTCATAGGAGGACCCACCCATGTTTTTTGCATGAGTTTGCACATGGTTTTGGGGTACAATGGTTTTCGGCCCCTGGTATTTTGTAGGTCCAGTCAAGGGAACTACGGTTATGTTCTAATCCAGGGTTAATGGATTTGGGTTTATGTATGCTTTGGCA
The DNA here is from genome assembly GCA_034641835.2 of Pinus albicaulis. Taxonomy (NCBI): domain Eukaryota; kingdom Viridiplantae; phylum Streptophyta; class Pinopsida; order Pinales; family Pinaceae; genus Pinus; species Pinus albicaulis. Next base: position 3,030,828 of record MU968426.1, on the reverse strand, counting down.
TGTATATATATGTGTTGTAACACTAAAAGGAATATAATGAAAAATCAAGTTGGTCGTCCCGATTTGGGATCTAGGGGAAAATCTCTGTGTTTATCTGTTTTATGTTTTATGCTCGCTATTTGCTTATTTTCTCGTTAAGATCGTAGATAATTTTTTTTTCGTGGTTAAACCTACATTTGGTATCGAGCTATTTCAGCTTCAGGGGGACGCCTCTGCCGTTAAGGTTTTTTCTGCCCGAGGTAGACCTCACTAAAGGAGGAGATCTCGCGGGATCGATTCTCGTTAAAGAAAAAGAAGATGAAGCAGCAAGCAGAAGATAGAGATCAATAAATTTAATGGTCAAAGTTTTGAGTTGTGGAAGCTCAATATGGAGGATTTTTTGGTCGATAAATAGCAGTGGATCGCAGTAGATCCAGGTACTAAACCAACGACAATGTCAGATGAAGACTGGAAGAAACTAGATCGGAAGGCTAAGAGCACAATACGGTTGTGTGTCTCAGATTCAGTATTGTTGAATGTATCTGGGGAAGCTACGGCAAAGAATTTGTGGGAAAAACTTGGGACTTTGTACCAATCTAAGTCTCTGGTGAATAAGTTGTTCCTGCGGAAAAAGCTGTATAACCTGAGGATGAAGGATGGAGACTCGGTGACAGAGCATCTGAACGCCTTCAATACTATGGTAAGTCAGCTGTCATCTGTTGATATTAAAATCTCAGATGAAGATAAGTGCATCAGTTTGTTGTGTTCTCTACCAAACTCGTCGGATAGTCTGGTTATTGCAATAGGTAGCAATATAGCTACCTTGAATTTTGATGACATTGTCTCAGCCTTGTTGTCAGAGGAAATGAGACGGAGAAATATGGAGGGCCAGAATGGAGATGCCTTGTTTGTACGAGGAAGGTCCCAAAATAGAAACAAGAATAAGGTTTCGAGTGGGAGATCCAAATCTAGAGGGAGATCTAAATCTCCTGGAAAGTTTGTAAAGGTATGTTGGAAATGCGAAAAGGAAGGGCACTACAAAAAGGAGTGAAAATCTAAAGATCCTGAGAAAGGAAAGGGATCTGATGATGCTCCTTCTGCAGAGGAAAAAACCACCTCGGATGAAGGTGGGGATGTGTATTTGGCTTCCTCTTCAAATACACATGTAGATCATGAGTCATGGTTGATTGACTCAGGTGCATCCTTTCACTTCACTCCCCATAGGGAGTGGTTCTACAAGTATGAGAAATATGATGGTGATGTCTTCCTAGGGGATGATAGGAAGGCCAAAATCATCGGACGTGGAAAGGTCAAGCTGAAGCTGCAAGGTGGAAGGATTAGAAAATTTCTTGGTGTTCTGCATATTCCTGCATTGGCCAGAAATCTGATTTTTGTAAGCAAGATGGACGATGCAGGTGTAAAAATAGTGTTCGAGAAAGATGCCTGCAAGATGGTTCGGGGAGCACTGGTATTAATGCGGGGAGTTCGGACTGGAACTCTGTACAAGCTACAAGGTAGCACTGTTATTGATGGGTGTAATAGTTATGTGGTTCCTGAAAGTGGAGCGGAAAGCGTAGTTGTCTCTGGAGAAAAGACCATGCTATGGCATCAAAGGCTTGGACATATTGGAGAGAAGGGCCTTCGGATACTACATAGAAATGGTATGGTAGAAGGTATGTCTAATTGCTCTCTGGATTTCGATTTCTGTGAACATTGTGTATATGGGAAGCAAAATCGGGTGAGTTTTCCTTATGGTGCTAAGAGGGCGAACAAGATATTAGAACTTGTGCACAGTGATGTGTTTGGACCTGTGTCAGTTCCATCACTGGGAAAGTGTGTGTACTATGTTTCATTCATAGATGACTTCTCAAGGAATACATGGATATATTTCTTGAGGAAGAAATCTGAATTCTTTGATAGATTTAAAGAATTTAAGGCTCTGGTGGAAAACCAGACAGAGAAGAAGATAAAGGCGCTGAGGACAGATAATGGTGGGGAGTTCTGCAAGAAGGAATTTGAAGAGTTCTGTAAGAAGTGTGGTATAGCACGACATAAGACTACTCCATACACACCTCAGCAAAATGGAGTTGCAGAAAGAATGAATAGAACACTGATGGAAAAGGCAAGAAGCATGCTCAGTGGTACCGGGTTAGGACAAGAATTCTGGGCAGAGGCAGTGGAGACTGCATGTTACTTAGTTAACAGATCACCTTCATTATCGTTGGAGGATAAGACTCCACATGAGGTATGGACTGGTAAGAAACCCTCTCTTTCACATCTAAGGGTATTTGGATGTGATGCATATGTACATGTTCCAAAGGAGAAAATGAACAAGTTGGATAATAAATCTGAAAGGTGCATCTTTATTGGGTATAAGGATGGTTTAAAAGGTTACAAGCTTTGGAACCCAGAAAAAGGAAGGTTGTGTGCAACCGAGATGTGGTGTTTAAGAGGTGAAAGATTTTGTTAAACATGAAATCATACCAAAGGAACCTGAGAAGATAGAGTTTGAGCTAAATGAGGATGAATCAGACTCTACAGCAGACGAAGATTCAGAAGAGGAAGAGCCACAAACTCCAGCTTTGAGAAGATCAGCTCGGGAAAGAAGGCAACCAGAAAGGTATAGTCCATCTATTTTTTGTTCGGGTTTTGACTTAACTATAACTGATGATGATCCCAGAACTTTTAGGGAGGCAGTAGATTCCGAGGATGGAAAACTCTAGAAGGAGGCCATGGTTGATGAAATGGCATCCTTGCACAAAAATGAGGCATGGGATCTGGTGGAGTTGCCGGCTGGAAGGAAGCCCATCGGGAGAAAATGGGTGTTTAATAAGAAGATGAATGTAGAAGGCAAGGTGGAGAAATACAAAGCTCGGTTGGTAGAAAAAGGTTATTCCCAGGTGCCGAGAATTGATTTTGGTGATATTTTTTCTCCCGTTGCCAAAGTTACTTCTATTAGATTAATTTTATCTGTTGCTACTGCATTTGATTTTGAGATAGAACAGATGGATGTAAGACAAAATTTCCTCACGGGGATCTAGAAGAGGAGATCTACATGAAGCAACCTGAAGGCTTTATGGTGAAGGGTAAGAAAGAACTGGTATGCAGGTTGAAGAAGTCTCTCTATGGGCTAAAACAGTCACCAAGGATGTGGTATCAGAAATTTGATACCTATATACGAGGACTTGGCTTCACCAGAAGCAAGGAGGATCACTGTGTTTATTTTAAATTAATTGGTGACCATGTTATTTATTTGGTCTTGTATGTGGATGATATTTTGTTGATTGGAAATGACAAAGAAATTAACCAAAGATTTGAAGACCCAACTATTCTCCAAATTTGACATGAAGGATCTTGGTGTCGCAAACTATATTTTGGGCATGGAAATTAAGGCTCACGGAAGAGGAAGCTCAAGTTAAAACTTAAAACTGTAGGAAGTATGTCGAGACTATATTGCAGAGGTTCAATATGCAGGATAGTAAACCGGTGAATGTTCCTATTCCTGTAGGTGTAAAGTTGTCTGTTGAATAGTGTCCCAAGACACAAGAAGAAGAGGAGGATATGTCCCGTGTTCCATATGCAAGTGCAGTGGGTAGTCTAATGTATGCAATGGTTTGTACTAGACCAGAAATTTCACATTTAGTGGGATTATTGAGCAGGTTTATGTCATACCCAGGGAAGGAGCATTGGACAGCAGTGAAGCGGGTTTTCAGATGTTTACATGGCACTAGTGATTATGGCTTGTGCTAACAGGGAAGACCAGGATTGGAAAGAATGTTGGACATTCATGGTTTTGTTGATGCAGACTGGGCTGGATATCTGGACCAAAGAAGATCTACAAGTGGGTATTTGTTTAACCTATTTGGAGGCGTAGTCAGTTGGATGAGTAAAAGACAATATGTATTGGCTCTTTCAACTACAGAGGCAGAATACATAGCAGCCACTCATGCAAGCAAGGAAGCAGAGTGGTTTCAGAGATTGTGTTCAAGTATGGGGTTGGTACAGCAAGTTATAAGGATAGACTGTGATAGCCAAAGTGCAATTTTCTTGGCTAAGAACCCTGCTTACCATTCAAGGACAAAGCACATTGATGTTCAATATCACTTTGTTAGAGATATGGTTGAGGCTAAAAGGGTGTTGCTGGTAAAGGTGGACACTTTGAAGAATGTTGCAGATGCATTGACGAAATTTGTGAGCACTCAGAAGTTCTCTTGGTGTAGAGAAACAATGGGTGTTGAAGAATTGGCCCAATGACTAAGCTCTCCTGTGGCCCCCTATGGAAAGAAAACAACAAGTGGGAGAATGTTGGCTATGTGTTATATTCTTTCCACAACTAGCCCCATGCGATGTACGTTGCGTTGGGCGCAGCAGGGGGGTCACAAGGGGGGAGGTAGCCCCCACTGTTGCGGTCCAGGGCAGCGCCTCGGCGAAAATTGTTTTGGTGTGCGGACCCACTCATAGGAGGACCCACGCATGTTTTGTGCATGAGTTTGCACATGGTTTTGGGGTACGATGGTTTTCAGCCCCTGGTATTTTGTAGATCTGGTCAAGGGAACTACGGTTATGTTCTAATCCAGGGTTAATGGATTGGGGTTTATGTATGCTTTAGCATGTATATATATGTGTTGTAACACTAAAAGGAATATAATGAAAAATCAAGCTGGTCGTCCCGATTTGGGATCCAGGGGAGAATCTCTGTGTTTATCTGTTTTATGTTTTATGCTCTCGCTATTGTTTATTTTCTGTTATAAGATTCATGTGTAGATAATTTCTATTTGGGGTTAAAACCTACAATGTCAACCTCATTAAAAATTGAAACAAGTCATGAGCATAGTTCTTTTCCTATGTCAAGCTCGTTAAAAAATGAAGCAAATCCTCCCCTATAATGAACCTTCATTCCATCCAGCTATTAGTAACCAATAATCTACTTAGGTGAATGAAATGAAGCTTGGGGGGCATCTTCTCTTGCAGGGGGCATACGGCATGTGCTCTTGCAGGGGGCATTCAAAACATTATTACCAATTGCACGCAATCAACAGTTGAAGTTCAGGGGAAAAAACAGGTTTAGAGCTCCAAAATGCAAATGGTAACTAGTGAATGGTAAAAATGAATAGTAAAACTCTTTTTATTTAGTCATTTAATTGTTTTCAATGAATATGTATTGCTATGACTATGGTTTTATTTATTTTTTATCATGAAACAGGTATTTTTAATCCATTTGATGTTGTTCTGAACAAGTTTTACAACTGATGAACAGATTAGTCGTGCAGATTTATTTCAAGAATGATTTGACCACAAAGCATAGTTTTTATCCTTATTTTTCTAGTTTTGTTAAAAATGAAAAAGGATTTGAAGCACACTTTTATCTCTTTTTCGAGCTTCATTAATAGCGAAAAAGGAACCCCTGGAGTCTTCTTTCAGCTCTTTTCAGACTCTCATAATGTGAAAATATTTTCGAGCACTTTTTTTTTCGAGCTCATAAAAGTAAATGAATTGATATCTACTCAGTATAATTTTAACCCTTTTCTGGACTGAGATAGATTATTTATGAAAAAGGAATACCTTGGTCGAACATGGCTAAAGAGGTTCTCTTAGATATTATTTTACACTTTTTCGGATCTGAGAAACAACTTTACGAAAAAGTACTTATGGAGTTTTCTTTCATCCTCTTTTTCAAGCTCTCTAAATATGAAAAAGGATCGGGCTGTCACTGTCGTTAATCTCGTTAAAACATAAAATAGCGACGGGCTTGTCAATCATGGCAAGAATCAAGTTTCATTTATCGCTAGACTCATTAAATTATTAAATAGTGATACTTTATTCGGCCGAAGGGTTGAATTATAGATCAAGGAAATGTTATCCTCCTCAAGCTTATTAAAAAATAAAGAGGCACTGGTCAACAAATGACTGGAAGTGAACAGAACCTTTTACGGTAGTAGGTCACTCTTGAACATGACACTTCACTCCATCACCGTGACTGTTTGTGTTGGGTAATCTTCTTGAAGGTTCATTCATACCTATGGTTCATCATACCTTCACTTCGGTTTTGGGTCAATGCTTCCAACTCATCTCAGTATCACTAATATGTTCAAGAGAAGCCATCTAATGAATACTCATCCTTCTGCAATACTCATAAACCTTCATTCTCATGATAGTCATCCCTGAACATTGCTATATCAAGTCATAATTTTATCTACGAAATCAGTAACTCCCGTTTCATAATAAGGTGGCTTCCTGTCGACGAAAAATCATTATCCAGGAAGTTCACTTAGAAACATCATATTCTAGTACCATGAGGCTTGTTATAGCATTGACAAGATCCTTGCTTCCAGACTTTTGACTGAAATATTTTGTTTGGCATTCGACATCAAATCATCTATTCATGCCTTACGAAATGTAGTGCAGTATCTTGACGGCCATTGACATCAATGGTGGTTCTCTCGCGTTTGTTAACAACTCACATCATTGGCTAGTAATCAAATGATGTCTTCCCATGTTCGACTACAAATAATATATTTGCATTGTTAGACTTGTACCCTAATGATCGAGTGAACGAGATAAGAAGACCCCAAATCTAGTTTCATCCATCTGGGCTGCGATTTCAAGATTGTTGTACACATCATCTGTATGGTGACCTTACATACAGATCGTCATCCAAAAATGGGCCTATATCTGTAGGCATGTCTGTATTGGGCAACATTCCAATGTAGGCGACTTTCTGAATTATGTACACGTTATTAGAAAGTTTATGTGTTGAGCATGGGAATGCCTTCCCTCAACATTTTATGATCAAAATGATATATCATGATGTAATGTATTGTAAGATTGATGCAGGTCGCCACTCCGCTTCATCTCTAGCCCATCACAATGTAAAGCATCTCAATCAAAATATTGTTATTATTATTCTGACTTCATGCTTTAGGGGGAAATTTTTATAGGTCGATTTGGGCACTATTCCCAATGACTTGGTTAATTGGACATCATCTCCAAAACCAATGAATAGGGTCTATCATCCCCTATCATTTCAATTATTACATGCCCTAAGAAAAAGAACAAGACAAATCATCCATGACTTTCATTGCAAAGGTTTCCAAGATTTGAAGTTTATATTATATCATATAATAGCTCACCAATGCTGCCTCTAAAGGGACTAAGTGCATTGCATATGCAAGTAACCCCACCCAAGGGTGCTTTGCAAAGCACTTCCCGACACTCATGGGTGCATTGGTCACATTGTGAGTGAAATTCTCATTGTTCTAGAATCTCCACTTGGCTAGTGCCTTCTAGAAGAGTTCACGTGTGTCAAACTTCAAATCCATGTGTCCATTTGATACCTTTGAGACTGGGAACATGTCTTTCCTATTATTAGAAAGTCATTGATTGTAAAACTACCTTCAACTCCTCTATAAATTGAGCACAGATCCTAGTGTTTGAGAAGAAGGAATTTGAGTAGAGAAATGCTGGTGGAATGTCAATTGAGGAATTGATTTTAGTGACATGCTGCTGGAGAGATGTACATTATGATGAGGCTGGGATGCTGCTGGAGATGATAGCACTAAATCAATCACTGGGTTATAACCTCCCCTTCTATCCATTGATAAATATTTATACTTTCTTTCCCACATATGTATCTGTATAAGCTTCTGTATTTCATATTATGAATTCTTATCTGATGTATATGGTTCATGTTTCATTGATTTAACTAAATAAATTGAATAGACATCTGTATTATTGCTATCTTTTTTTGTTTAGTGTTCATATTTGCAGGAAATATTTTGGCAATATATCTCAAATTTGAAGCTACAGCAAGAGCGACAGAAGGAGAATAGGAAGTTCTTGGACTCCAAGTAAGTTCTTTGATATGTTCTATGTGTCTATTTACTGTTAGGAAAAGTAGTTGCAAAGTCTTTAACCTATTGTTCTAGATGAGCACTACATCTAGGGAAGAATGTTTTATCTGTAATCCATAATTCTACATAACACTATCCTTGATCCTGAAGTTCCATAATATGAAAACTATGTAGTATATCCACCATCGAGAATACATCAAGATATCCCTTGAAGACCAATAGAAATTTTCCTTGAAGATTTTCTGAAGAAGCTCAGCTTAAAACCTAAATTTTTGGGTCAGTGATCTTTGCTAGTTTCCTACCCGTGCTGATGGCATGTTGCAACAGTTTGGCCTAGTGATAACAGCGCACTTTTTTATAGGAAAAAGTACATTGAACCTCTTCTAGAAGTTTTCCTCAAATGAAGGAGAAGCTTCATGCACTAGGAGCTTCCAGAATGGTGAGTTGGATATGGTTCGATGTAGATATGATCAAGCTCTCTAATTTGGAGATATTGATATTATCATTAGGGTATTTTCCATTCAGAAGTGGGCCTTCCTCCTTCTTTTATGGATCCCTAACTCCCTCTCCCTGCCTATAAATTGAATCACAACCTTCCACTACTCGTTGGTCTTGCCTGATCATTGATCTTTTGCATCCCTATATTGTTATTATGCCCGACTTTCCACTTGGGAGAAGGATTTCTTGAAGAGCCTTAGTTTGTACTTGGACATCACTAAAGCGAGGTCTCCAACATGAAGGCCACAGTTGTATGCTTCCTATTTTCTATAATTAATAATACATTTGTTGTTTCACTTTCCATATTTTTCTAGATATCTATGCAAGTAGACTAATATTTATTGATCTGTTAGGTAGATTGTATTTGATGTATGCTATGTATCTTGTCATGTTTCTTGTTTTTGTCTCTTGATTTCTTACAAGTATTCGAATGCCACAAGCAGTGAGGAGCGAGCCTGAAGGATCATAGAATCAATGACTTCACTAAAGGAATGGATGATAACATTAGGTAGAGGTAGGTTCTTCTTCTTCTTCTTATTCCATTTTGAATACAAATTAGGAAAGGGTTCATTAGTTGGCCTCGTGCGTTGCTGGACCCACTCTAGGGCTAGAGAGATATCCTTTGTCCATAGAGGGGATTTTATTCTCAATAGTAGACCCCAAGAAGTTGGGATCTGAACAAATTTTGGGTTAATTCTTCTTAGTACGGAGGTGATCCTCAAGCTCAAGAAGGAACTAGTCTCAATGTTGAACAAAGGAGTTGAAATAATATCTTTTCTTGTGTTGTGATCGTAGGCTTTCATTGCAAATTTATATCCAGAACTTTTTTGTTGACTCAATTCGATTATGAGACAAAATTTATCCTTTTATAATGGAGAGATGAATTACTATTTCCTAGTTAGGAGTAAAGCTACAGATTCTTCTCTCACTCATCGTGTATTTGTGATATCTCTTCCCCTAGAAAATTTGGGTCCCTTCAAGTTGGTGTTTTCAAATTCTCTGAAGACTTTGAGACCCTTTTTCTAGTATGTGCTCTCCCATCTCTCCAAACTCTGGGTAATTGTGGTTATGGAATCTAGTGGTGGTCGTGTGGGAGTCTCTTAACAAAAATTTTCTCATCAACTCTCCAAAGGTATCCCTCTACCTGCTCTAAAGTAACCTAGACCTTTTCTGCCCTTTTTGTTAGGTCACACCCTTGCTCTCCCTCTCTTTGTTGTGTTTCTTGAGAGAAGAGTACCCTAATCCACCTCCTACCCTGACTCTAGTTCTAGACACTCATTTTTTGTTCAACCTCTCAATTGATTCTCATCCCTTAAGTTCCAATTCTTGGCCTCTCGGTGTTATTGGTTCAATACCTCCCTTCCATTGGTTAGTCTATCATGGAGCGCAAATTAGAAACCTTAGATTCTTTTGGATGCACTATTGCCTGTAACATATGTTTTCAACTCCCAGTTGAAAATCATGTCGAGATCCTGGACCTCAAGTAGAAATTCCAATATCAATCTAACACCATCCTATTACTATTTGAGGAATTGTAAAGGCTCAATGCCAAAGTGAACAAGCAGGAGGACGATGCCATATGATGCCAATTATTAGAGTTACAAACTTGTAGGAATGTCGGTGATCAACACAATACTACTAGAAACACTTTTGGAAACCAGTGTGATAAGATGTCTATTAATCCTCCTACTGAGTTATGATTTCTTTTTGTAAAGTTTTTTTATTATCCAATCAATATTTTATGCTATTTAGCTATCTTTTGGTTGGTATAATGTATGTTAATATCACTTTCCTTGAAAAAAAATGGAACTTCTCTCTTATTGTTTTTTGAAGAACCTACATCTTAGAATCATTTATCGGGTATTTTGTTGCGTCGAGGCACATAATTAATATCAAAGCTACTCATTCGTGTAAAAAAAAATTATTTTTAAAATTCAATTTATGAACGATATTGATTCATCTCATTTGGAATTAGCGCTTTATTTTTTTATATTGGCCATGGGTTGCACTTCATTCATATTTTCCCACTTTATTAAGGTATTTGACCACCACTAACTTTTGATAATATTATTGGAAAAAAAATAATAATATATTCCTCTCTAAATATCTTTTTTTAGAATAAAATAAAAAGTACCAGTCATTATATCCATATAAGTGTTGCTTCATTTGTTTATACTATAACCACCACCATCTAACAAGTTGTTAGAATAATTGATGCATCACATAGCTAAAGCTATTATAACACATAAATCAAGACCCATGAGGTGTAGACTAGTTGGTTTGAGTGGGGTTTAGTCCCCACCAAGTCTTAGGTTCAAACCTCATGGGGAGGGGTTGAGGACAGAAACCAATTTTGGGGGAATTAAACTATCCCAAGGGGCATCCAAGTTTGACCAAACTTTTCCTAGTGATAACATCCCATTATTAGCATATCATTATTTCCTCCAATAAATCAAAACACGAATAAACCAATATTAAATAAATATAAATAAATATTATAACAAAGAACACTAATATGATCCTTACACTCAATATTACAAAAATATGCTACCAAATTCCTTTTATGCAACATTCCTAGCATGAATGCCTTTAGGTGCTTTAATAATAAGGTAATCCTAAGAAACCGTTGGTTTTCATGGACCCACCAATGCTCTGCTACCGATTTCCTATTTTCCTAGCCTTCCCTACATGAGTACCTTATAATTTTTTGATGATTATGGGAAGCCCAAGAAGCAGTGGAAACGAGAGTAAAACAAGATGGGTTGCATGGCAGCAATTCCCTTCTTTGAGTGGGGCTTGTTGCATTAAAACTAACCCAAATTCCAAGAGAGGCATATTTTATTTTATTCTCTTAACTAAGGAGTCTTATGAGAGAGGCATTCTCACCAAAAAAAAAATTTAGGCTGGAAAGTAAATGAAGGAATTTCTTTGACTACGAGGTGGAAAATTTGAGAGCGAAAAGGTGGCCTGATAATTATCAATTTGACACCTTAAGACTAGTGTTTTCACAAGTGAAAAGGTTTTGTTGCCCATACAGAGTCATACTAGCCTTACCAATGCTTACAATACTTCTTTTTAGATCTTAGCTTCAAAATATGGTCACCATGGTTTTACCTTTTGATTTCTACAACAAAATTTATTTAGATCTTAGCTTCAGAATATGGTCACCATGGTTTTACCTTTTGATTGCTACTACAGAATTTATTACTTTGTAGTATATATTTTTTAAGATATTCCTTTACTAGTTGAATGTTTGTGTTTGAGTGCATATGCTAATTTTTTCCTTCAAATAACCCAAACGCTAAAAGAAACAAAAAATAATTTGGTGCCTGCGTAGCATATCAATAAGTAGGACATGAATCGGTCTTTTACATGCCTTAATCCAATTGCATATTAAATATTATTGTTGTCATTCAAATCACCCAAACATTGAAAGAAACAAATAATAACTCAGTGCTTGTGCAGTACATCAATAAGTAGGACATGAACCAGTCTGACATGCCTTAATCTAGTTGCATATTAAAAATATGAGTAGCCGTATAAATCTTTGTCATACAGTGCAACAGAGAAGGTTATCTTAATTTTTTTAAAAATTGATAATGGTGCTTATGAACTTTATGTTATTCCAAAGACACTCATGTTGGTTCTTATGAACTTTATGTTGTTCCAAAGGATAGTCATGGCAGGAGGGATACAATACAATAGGAAAAAAAAGGATTAGGAGGATTTGTTGTCTTTGTGGCTTGCAAATATATCTCAAAATATACACCACATAAACCTCCAAACTATTATTGGTACCCTGTATGGAAGGGACACTTGGATTGAGGTGCTTAATCTCAAAAAAACAAGGGTAAAAATTCGAAGAAGAGAAGCATTTCCTCTCTTCTTGGTAGGTTTTGTCATGAAGATGAGTCGTGTTCTAGACTCGAAACGTAGACAGAAAAATGAATACTGTGGAAATTTTGAGCTCTCTATCTAAAAATATACACCACAAAAACCTCCAAACTATTATTGGTACCTTGTACGGAAGGGACACCTAGATTGAGTTCCGTAATCTCGAAAAAACAAGTGTAAAAATTCAAAGAAAATAAATTTTTCCTCTCCTCTTGGTAGGTTTTTTCTTGAAGATGAGTCTTATTCTAGACTCGAAATGTAGATAGAAAAATGAAGACTGTGGACATTCCGAGTGCTCTATCTCAAAATATACACCACAGAAACCTCTAAACTATTATTGTTACCCTATACGGAAGGGACACCTGGATTTAGGTGTGTAATCTCAAGAAAACAAGGGTAAAAAATCAAAGAATAGAAGTGTTTCCTCTCTTCTTGGTAGGTTTTGTCTTGAAGATGAGTCTTGTTCTAAACTCGAAACGTACATACAAAAATGAATATTGTGGACATTTCAAGCTCTCTATCTCAAAATCTACACCACAGAAACCTCCAAACTATTATTGGTACCCTATATGGAAGGGACACCTCAATTGAGGTGTGTAATCTCGAAAAAACAAGGGTAAATATTTGAAGAAGAGAAGTGTTTCCTCTCTTCTTGGTAGGTTTTTTCCAAAAGATGATTCTTGTTCTAAACTTGAAACGTAGATAGAAAATTGAAGGTTGTGGACATTCCAAGCTCTCTATCTCAAGATTTGTTGTTTTTGACAAGAATCAAAATCAAGTCACTATCAAGAATTTTAAAAATAAGCTGATGAAAAAAATCAATCTTCCAGTCACAGCATATGCACTTTTCTATGCAGGGACAGGAAACTTGCTTTGTAGATCAAAAGATAGTGTATTTTTGTTTTATATGCAACAGAGGACAATTATAAGAGAAATTCAAACCCCTAATGTCACGTATGTAGTTTGTTCAAATGACATGGAGAATGTTTCCTTCCTAAGTATGCATAAAACCATTGGATGTTCTAGTATACATAACAAATGTTTCTGGAAGGTCTCTTTATTGTCTTGATAGAGATGGAAAGAATGGTGTTATATAGATAGATGTTACTACAATGTAATAAAATCATTATCTAGACTATAAAACATAAGATGTAAGTCTAATCACTATGAAAAAAACTTCTAAAATGAAAAGATAAATGGAATAGTGTAAGATAATGATACCTGTACTTACATAAGAGAAAGAGATGCAATGCAAGAGTCAATTTTTGGGAGTTCCATAGGAGAGTAGAGAGCCACATTGGGTATGCTAGAAAAATAAATGTGAGTAATTAAAATTGAGAACTAGAAAGTTAAACATAAGTGAGATAGGTTAAATGCAAAAAGGAAAGGGAGAAGAGTGAGTTAACCTCAATGTTGTTGTTGGCTACACATGTGGAGATGAAATCGTGGAAAAATCAAGCTCCCCCTCCTCACAGTAAGTGATCTATTTATCCCATTTTATCATTTTATCATCAGAGTTGAAGAAAAACCAGAGGACTACATTCAACCTTGAAAATTTGAAAACTTTACAACAGAACTCAGACTTCTTAGTATGGTTTGGTATATCACAGTCTAGTACAGGCCAACCCTTTGTTTGCATGAAGTATTTTCAATGGATTCTCTTTTCAATATAATAACCCTCACCTTGGATATATATGTTTTCCCCTAAATTTAAAATGTTCTTAATACAACATATGAAACTCCCCTGAGACCGTTGAAGCCAAGAGTTTCAATGCCATTGCAGACATGAATGTGATATTATTAACAGTGGTGGCATGCATGCCCGGTAAAGTATATTTTACATTCCACTTTACATTTTAGCAGTCATGAGAACTTTTCTATTAAGTAATAAAAGAAATGTCTTCTTTCTAGACTACAGTTGAAATTGTATTTTATTTTATATCCATATAGAGTTTAGTTGAAGGTTTCATGTGAATTAGCTGTTGATTTTGTTGTTGAATATTTGGTTGTAACAATCATTTGATTTATATTCTCTAAATAAACAGTGATTTCGTTTAAATCTATAAGTAAGTAAAGTATTTTAGGCCAACATTGTTTCTAATGATGCAATATGCGAAAGAAAAAATCGCCTAAATTTTCAATGATAGTTTTAATTTTCCACAAAATTATTCATTTTCCCGTCAGTTATTTCTCGGCATCTCCTACCTTATGTGAATCAACACTCTAATGTTAGTGACTTTCCTCAAACTAGCGTTTGGGTTGCTCTTGACTCTGCAAGGACCTTTTTTTTAAACCACAGCCCAATTCTTCTTTACAGGAATCAAACCGGGGATGAATGATGTGATGAGGGCCGTCCAGCCAATTTTTAATTACCTTGCTACGTAATGCCAAAAATTATAATAAGCACTACTCATCAGTGAGCAAAAAATTTCTCATATCTTGTTTACCTTGGCGATGACATTGAACCAAGAATATAACTCTATATCTTGACATGATTTCTAGCAGTTCAATAATCCATTCTATAATTTACTAGAGGGCTTGAATACATGTATCTATTAATGTAAAACAAGCTTGCAAAAAACTTCCACAAACTGAGACAGAAACAAAATCTTTACAATATACCAGTAAAGAACAAGATCCAAAGTTTAAAAATGAGAGAAAGAAATGGCAACCAGTTCAAAGATCAAACATAACTCCATTTTTATGAAGCACCCACGTAAATGGTGTATGCTATAATTTGACATTTTTTTGGCTTCAGAATTTGTGAACATAAAACGAAAATCCTTTCAAATGCTCATATATGTAAAAATCCATAAATCTTTCGATCTCACCTAAATCTCCCCATCTATCCTCCTAAGGATAAGTTCAGTTCCAAACCATGGTTCAAACAAACATGAGTATGCCATGCTAATGTGATTTTATGTATTTTTTATAATTACAATCTAGTCTAGTTGACATGTAAGGCTTCAAGAGGGGCACTAATCTTTAGGAAACTTTATATTTTTTTCTTCATGCAAATTGTGAAGAAACAACACCTAAATATTTCTTAATAGTTGCATAATGTTACAATCTAGGATATAGGATATGTTAAAGTATCTGTATAGCTATATGCAGAAGCTCTACCTTCAGAGGTAAGACACTAAACAAGGATTTTCTTAAAATAATATGATGTGTCTTTCTCACACAAATTCAAAGTTTTCCTCGAGGATCCAAGCTGTCAGAAATGCAACCAGTTCTATCTAAAAAAACAATACTTTAACCACAGTTTACCAGCAAAACAAATTAGCCATAGTCATACTTTGACCATATTTTACCGAAGAAAAAAAAATTAGTCGTATTCATTTACCATTGTAGACCTGCAATACATCTTAAATTCAACAATAAAAAAAAATTAGAATTTCAGGAATATATATCCAACGCCAACTAATTTTAACATGAAACTTATCAAGATTAAAAATTACAGATGTAATGCATGAAAAATATATAAGTGTATCTGAAGATGTTGAATATTTATTCATTATTAATTTTTTTAAATGAACTAAACTTATAATATAAAATAACATAGAAAAATAAAAAAATAAAAGAACACTTAGCATGCTCCATGCATTGTTGTTAAATATTTATTGTTGGCCTCCACCCTAGCATTGCAATTTGTGCCCATCGTACTAGACACGTGATGGTTATGGGAGCTGCATATGGAAAATATTAAGTGAATAGGTTTATATATACGATGCCAGGGATTTATTCAGTTGAAAGCACCACCATTAGTAGAGGTTACGGATACAAAGGCCGCGGGGAAGGAATCTCGTCCATTAGTTGCATTTTCAGCAGTTATATATGTATGTTGATATGAAATGTAAAAATACCAGCCTAGATCCATTTTAACTCCGGATCTATCAAGCGCCGAGAGGGATCAAATCTCTTGAGGTGAAAACCTCTTTTTTGAGTGCAAAACTTAAGGAAAGGTTTTCACCTCGAGAGATTTGATCCCTCTCGGCGCTTGATAGATCTGGAGTTAAGATGGATCTAGGCTGGTTTCAGTCGTGTGCAATCAAGGAAAATCTATCGATAATATGAGGAACATATGCTTAATTTTATCAATAATATGTAAATACATATAATATTAACATAACCATTTTAAAGATGTTAAATATGTATGAGATTCGTTAAGTCATTTTAATTTTAAATTTGATTAGTTACCTCAGTCAATTACGAAGTCTTCATTGTGATCGATTTCAAACTATTTTCTTCTACTATTCTTATTTTCACCCATGTTAGTTTTGTCATATTTTCATATTGATTATTTGAAAAGGACAGTTGGAATCGTAAACCATTTAAATATTTAGCTCGAGCTGTTGTAGTAAACATCATACCTTGTCTCTCTTTTTCTCCAATATTAATAGGTTGAATTACTATAACACAAAAATCAACGTACATTGTCAATAATTTTTTGCGCTTACACTGAAATCATTGCACACACACTATTAATCAAATGACTTTAAAATTAATGTACCATCATACATCAAATTAGAAATCATACATCAAATTAGAAATCAACATATACACTGAAATCAATGCAACTAATGCAAGAAATCAAATAATAATAGAAAACAACGTCTACACTAAAATCAATGCATATAATGCAAGTAATGAAATATGATTAGAAATCAACATCTACACTCAAATAAATTAGTCTAGTGCAAGTAGGAAAATAGGATTTAAAGCCAACATCTACACTGAAATCAATGCATCTAGTGCATGCAATCAAATAGGATTAGAAATCCCCATCTACACTGAAATAAATGCATTTAGTGCAAGGAATCAAATAGGATTATAAATCATCTACATTTAAATCAATGCATTTAGTTAAATCATCTACATTTAAATCAATGCATTCAATGCAAGCAATCAAATATAATTATAAATCAACATCTACATTGAAATTAATGCATCTAGTGCAAGCAATCAAATAAGATTAGAAATCACCATCTACACTGAAATCAAGGCATTTAGTGAAAGCAATCAAATAGGATTAGAAATCACCATCTACATTGAAATCAATCCATTCGGTGCAAGCAATCAAATAGGATTAAAAATAATCTACATTGAAATCAATTCATCTAGTGAAAGAAATGAAATATAACCAAAAATCAAAATCTACATTAAAATTAATGCATCTAGTGAAATCAATCAAATAGGATTAGAAATCATCATCTACACTGAAATTAATGCATTTAGTGCAAGCAATCAAATAGGATTAGAAATCATCTACATTAAAATCAATCCATCTAATGTAAGTAATCAAATATCATTAGAAATCAACATCTACACCAAAATCAATTCATCTAGTGCAAGAAATCAAATAGGATTAAAAATCACCATCTACACTGAAATCAATGCATCTATTGCAGGAAACCTTCTTCCCTCTCTCCCCCATATATATCTATATATCCATCCATCTCTCCTTCTTTTTCTCTTTATCTCACCCCACCATACACACACTCTCTCTCACTCCATATCTATCAATTTCCTTGTCCCTCCCTCCTTCTCTCCATCTATCTGTTTTTCTCTTCACCTTACATCTATATCTATATCTCACTCTATCTCTCTATATCAACTCCAAAACATAAACTCTCTTTCTCCAATCTATCTATCTATCTATCACTCCCTCCTCCTCCTCCTCCTCCTCTCTCTCTCTCTCCCTGTCTCTCTCTCTCTCGCTTCTATCTCTCTTCCTTCCTGCTACCCTTTCTCTGTCTCTCTCCATCTTCTTTATCACTCCCTCTCTCTCTCTCTCCACCTTTCACCCTCTATGTCTTTATTCTTACCTCCCCCTCTCTCCCTCTCCATCTTCATATCTCTTTCCCTACCTCTCTTCACTCTCTCTCTTCCTTTCTGCCCCCCCCACCCTCTCTCTCTCTATCTTCACCTTCCAACTTTGTTACCATATGCCTCTCTCTCTCCTTCTCTCCCCCCTTCTCTTCATATCTCCTTATTTGTATCTTTATCTCACCCCAAAACATACACACTCCCTCTTCATCTCTCCCTTGTCACTCCCCCTCTCTCTCCACTACTCACTCTCTATGTATTTATTCTTCCCTCCCTCTCTCTTCATCCAGCTCCATCTCTCAATCCCTCCCTCTCTCCCCCTCCAAATCCATATGTCTATCCCTCCCTCTCTCCTCCCCTCTCTCCTCCTCTCTTTCAAGTCCCCTCTCCTTTCCTTCCTCTCTCTCCCTTTCTCTCCTACCTCCCTTTCTCTTCCCCCATCTCTCTCTCTCTCCATCTCTCAATCCCTCCCTCTCTCCCCCTCCAAATACATATTTCTATCCCTCCCTCTCTCCTCCCCTCTCTCCTCCTCTCTTTCAAGTCCCCTCTCTTTTCCTTCCTCTCTCTCCCTTTATCTCCTACCTCCCTTTATCTTCCCCCATCTCTCTCTCTCTCTCTCTCTCCCCCCCTACAATCCTCTCTTCCCCCATCACTCTCTTCCTCTCTCTCGGCATTCCTCTCTCGCCTCCTTCTATTTGACCCCCCGGCTCTCTTTCTTTCTCTCTCTCTCTGTCCTCCAATCCTCTCTCTTCCCCCATCACTCTATCTCACTCTCTAGCTATCTTACTAATTATATCCCTTTATCCTTCTCCCCCCCCCCCCTTGTCTCCATCATGCCTCTTTTGTCCTTCTCTCCCCCTTGTCTCCATCACTCTATGTATCTTTATCCCACCCATAAGCATACACACTCTCTCTCCATCTCTCCCTTGTCACTCCCTCTCTATTTATTTCTTCTCCCTTTCCTCGCTCTGCCTCCAGCTCCATCTCTCTATCCCTCCTTCTCTCCTCCTCCTCTCATCCTTTCTCTCTCTCCCTTTCTCTCCTACCTCCCGCTCCCTTCCCCCTTCTTTCTCTCTCTCTCTCACTCTTTACCCTCCAATCCTCTCTCCTTCTCCCTCCCTCTCTCCTTATCTCTCTCCCACCTCCATATTTATGTCTCCCTCTCCCTCTCTTACCCTTCTCTAAATCTCTCACTCTTCTCACTCTCTCTCTCTCTCTTCATTCCGCTTCTCGCTTCTCCTTAAATTTATCTCCATATCTCCCTTGTCACTCCCCCTATTTCTCCACCTCTATCATATATTATGATATATTAATATATATTACAATATATAATAAATTTAATATTGTATTAATCTAAACATATTAAATTTAATAATATTAATGTTAGGGTTAATAATGTTTTTGTTGGGCATGGTATTAATAATAATTTGGTCCATGGTATTTGACCCTTATATTTCATATATAATTAGATCTTGATTTCTAATCGTATTTGATATATTTTTATTTATTTACCTTACCTCTTTATACCTCTTTTATATTTACTTATTTACCATACCTATTTTATAAATATACTATTTGGCCCATGGTATTTGCCCATGGTATTATTAATAATTTGTCCCATGGTATTTGGCCCATGGTATTAATAATAATTTCTCCCATAGGCTTCACCTAAATAAAACCTGTTTTTGAGTTTTTGTAAATATAAAGTGGTTTATTAAGTAAATATAAAAATCGGTTTTATTTATTTACCATACCTCTAGTTTATTTATATTTTTATTTATTTACTATACCTCCCAAGTAATATAAAAAGAGGTTTTATTTATTTACCATACCTATGGTTTATTTATGTTTTTAAGTATTTCCCATATATTATTTATTTACCATATCTCTTTTTTGAGTGTTAGTAAACTCTTCATATTTTAAGTTTATATTGTTTAAATTTATTTTTAATAAATATTTAATTGTTTTTTTATATGTTTATGTAAGTTATTGTTTAAGCCGACATTTTTTTTTGGCTTCCGACATACTTACACATCGGGGTCATACTGGGCTGTAGAATGCGCCTCTCGGCGCAATAAGGATATAAAATTCTATGACTTTGGTTATGACAAGAAAATAAAAAGGGTTGGTTAGTAACTTTAATCACTTTATATAAGGGGTATTCAATGCTTAGATAGTTATTATAGGATGTTTTATGAAAAGGTTTTTTTAACTAATTTGATATAATAAGGGTTTGAGGAATCATGAAAGTTAATGAGAGGACACTTGGTAGGTAAATGAATGGAGGGTGGGTGCGGGATCAATCCAAAGGGAAAAGTGGTGGGATCAATCTGAAGGGGAAGACGATACCAGGGGTCGGGATCAGTTCGAAGGGGAAGGCTCTCTAAGTGGGGTAGGTTCTTATGTCGGTGGGGATAGCAGTGATGGGTAAGGCTAGGGAAGAAAGGTCGGGCTCTCTCGGTAGGGGAAGGGGAAGATCAAGATGGTTGTAAGTCTATATCTTCATTGCAAAGATAAAGCAAGTATAGGTCTAAACATCTCAAACCTATTAAATAAATTAACTAGTTAAGTTTGAGAAATTTTGTATATTTCTCAAATAATTTTTAAAGTAAAATTGGTGGTAAGTTAGTTAGTTCTCTATCAATTTGCTATGGAATAATTAGTTTTTATTTTTGTTGTATATTGTTTTGCAGGGAAACAACAACAAATTCAAAATATTCTTTTCATATTCAAATATGCAACATAAATTTAGAAGTGAGAATCACATGTTGTTCCATTCTCCTCAAATTTTGTAGTTGCATTATTTATTAGCGGTGGTATAGCGATGTGTCAACTACCAATAATGGAATTGGGACTCGATATAAATATTTATGGGCTCATATGGACTAAATCGGTTGCAACAGGATCAACTATTATATACACCGTGACTTTTGTTTGGTGTAGGTGGCTACATACACCCTAACTAGAGACCAGAGATCCATTTGCATGGCAGACTAGTGACCAGATGTCCATTTGAATAGCAGTGTATGAGGAAGGTCAAGGGAAAATGGAAGAAAATGGGCCATAGAGTATGTATTTCGTAAATTAACATTTAACATTAAAGGTGCTTAAATAATGCTAGCATTAATTGACTTCGCAAAGACCTCACAAAATTGGTTGTTTGTGCTTTACCTTGTTTGGCCTCAAGAAGAGGCCAAAGAGGCCAAATAAGATCTCCATTTTTGTAATTCGCTGAATAAAATCATTTTCATAATATAATTGGTTTCAGGAAAATTGTTTGAATAAATTTCAACAAGTTACTTTTTAATATAAAATAAACTTTGGGTAAAAGGATAGGGGCTTTTTTGGTTTCGGTGTCTAACTAATACATAGTAAAAAGATGATTATTGTAGTTCCTGCAGCTCTGATGGGGATGAGACTAATAACATATGTGAAAATATGAAGTTGGGTTACACTTTTTTCCCTTTTTTGAGAAAAAACTTTCATTTTTTTCGGTTCTTCAACTTTCTACAAGCTAAAACAATTTTTCTGTTTACAATTTCATTTTGTGATAAAAAAAAAAAGTGATCATAAATTTTGTTAGCTTTCTATTACTTATTTTTTGGAATTTTTTTATACACATTTGATATGTCAACTTAGCGTTTCTTTGAGTGTGTTTTTTAATAATCAACGGATTCATAAGAAGTCATGTTAATACGCAATGTTGTATTCTTTGAAAATTTGTGTTTTTGAGAAACAAAATGTGTTACAACAATCTAGACAGAGTCTACTTCGGTTTCGTCATATTTACAAAGCCAATGGATGCATATCATAATTACTAGAATTTTTTGAACTAGTCCAATATGAAAAAACTGCATATTTTGAATATGTTTCTCGATGCAAGAAATTTCTTAACATATAAGTGATAAAATAAAAATATAAAAGCTACCCATTAGAGACGAAGGACCAATGTAATGTACCATAATTTTTTAAATTTTTTTTACAATGTATTTTGGAAGATACAGAATTTTTATTTCACTGTATCACAATGACCTTCAGAAATTCTTTGCACCTGTTTTATTACAAACTTAATTAAAATTAGTAAATATTTATGAAATTCCATAAAAGTTATATTTCCTAAAAGTATATTCAATTCTATAAATGCTTGTCTTGGTTCCAACAGTTAATTCATAATGTTTCATGGAGTTTAATCAATCCAAAGTTGCAGATACGTTTTCAGAGCTTGGTTCTGCGTAACTGGTGATGCGTTAGTTCGGCCGAACTCTTAAACAAAGTTTGGCCGAACTGTTTTTTGCGTCGATGGCCCGTTAATTCAAACGAAAAAAAATTTCGGCCGAACTATTTATAAAAAGTTCGCCCAAAATTTTACCTAACTTTCCATCAGCTGGAAGTACCGCCGAGCCCCTCCAAAAAAAAATT
The DNA here is from genome assembly GCA_034641835.2 of Pinus albicaulis. Classification (NCBI taxonomy): domain Eukaryota; kingdom Viridiplantae; phylum Streptophyta; class Pinopsida; order Pinales; family Pinaceae; genus Pinus; species Pinus albicaulis. The sequence continues at coordinate 3,008,359 of MU968426.1, read as the reverse complement.
TCACAACAATATAAATTGCCACAAAATCATTCATTATTTTCGCATATTTTCGCACATTTGGTCTGATTTTACAAAGGCCTTGATCTGATTTTGCAAAGAATTGTTTTGGGTTTAAGGACTTTTCTTGGAGATACATTCAAAGGACATTTCTTGGAGGCATTCATTATTTTCACATATTTTCGTACATTTGGTGTGATTTTTCAAAGAATTGTTTTGAGTTTAAAGAATTTTCTTGGAGGTACATTCAAAGAACATTTTTGAAGACTTTTCTTGGGGGTACATTCAAAGGACATTTCTTGGAGGTATGTGATACAGTTTTTTGGATGTTTTTTGGGCTTCCATTTTTTCTTGAGTATGGATTTGGGCTTAATTTTCATTATTTTTGAAGGTATGGATTTGGGCTTAATTTTCATTATTTTTGAAGGTATGGATTTGGGCTTAATTTCGAAAGGATATTTTTTGGACATTTTTTGGAAGTATTTTTTAAAATGATATTTTTTGAAGTATTTTTTAAAGTGGCGTTTTTTATGAAGTTGGAATTAATTTTCAATGGACATTTTTTGGAGGCATTTTTTGAAGTGACATTTTTTTAGAGTATGTGTTTTAGGTTGAAGTAAATCTTTTATAATGATTTTTTAAAATGAGTTTTTGTCTAACTTTTTAAATGAAATTTTTTTATAGGACTTGGAAGGAAATATTTTGAGCTTCGTTTCATTTTTATAAGACATTTTTTCTTGAATTTTTTAAAGTAAGTGTTTTGAATTAGAGTATGAATTTTTTGCAAAAATTTTAAAATGATTTTTTTTTAAATTAAATCTTTTGTGATGTTTTTTTAATTGAGTTTTTGTCTAAATTTTTGAAGGAAATTTTTTGAACTTCATACTCTATTATCATGGGAAATCGAAGGAATTGTACGAGAAAATATGATCGAAAAAGAGACCCTGAGGAATGTAGAGAAGAGATGAGACAATCTCGCAAAAGAAAGATAGAAGCACTCTCAAATATTGAAGGGGAAAATCAACCTCAACTAGAAGTTGAAACAGGTATGTAAATGTAAATATTATGATTTTGATATATTTAAAATTTTCCAAATGTGAAGCTTAATTTTTATTTGATGAACTAATTTGAAAATATTTTGCAATGTAAACAGAGAGAGATATTCCTCAAAACATTGATGATGAGATACAAAATTTTAAAAGAGAAAGTGAAAGAGATATTGAACCAATGATTGAAGATGGTGAAAATGATGAAAGAAATTCAAGTGAAGAAATTGAATCACAAGGTATATATATATATATATATATATATATATATATGTTGAACACATGCACGTATTATTGAAATTATACATATATTTATTAATTTAGTTATTTATTGAATATATAAACTTATTATGTACTATTCATTTGAATATATATAAATGAAATCAATGTCGATGATGAGATGTTAGAAAATGTTGACACTCACACATATGGAGATAAAAAAGTTGACCATTATATAGAATATCGTGTTAATTACATTTTTGACAAGTATTTCATAAAGGAAAAAGTGACAGTTCAAGCCCAAATGTTGAAAGGTCTCCTATCATTAAGGAAATTAAAAGAAGCTACGAATTTATTGGGTATTCGAAAATCAACCAAAGATTAAAAAAAAAAAAAAATGAAGGAAAATGTGATACAAAATATAAATAGTGCTATAAATTCAATTAGAAGATCTAGACAGAAAAAATGTTTCAGTTGTACGTAGAGAAATACATATGGCAGTGGTTTCATCAATTACTAAAGAGAATCACTTGGTAAAATCTATGGCACGAGCATTAGGAACCTCGCGAAAACTTTGCATAAACATCGGAAATTTCGGTTGAAAATAGATGTAAATGATGAACTCGCTTATTGGAGAGCTTTTTGTAGGCAACCATACAAAGATAGACTTGGAGAAAATGTTAAAAAAATAATATATGAATATTGGAAGAACAATTCACGTGTTTCACCAACTGCAAGGCATGTGATGCGAAGAAGAATAGCACGAAATCAGTACGAAGAACATGAAAAACATTTCTTCGAAACCACTCAAATAGATTTGTTCAACAAATTCAAAGAAGATAATCGTGAAATTCATGTTTCAATCAGTGATTTTGTTCAACAAAAACCATGGTATGTAAAACCTATCACCGTATGTGACACTTGTTGTTGCCGTTATCATGTGGAATTTGAGTTATATTATGACACATTCCTTGATTTTGGTAGAACATTTTGGAAGGATTCACCTCCACCTTCCACTATCCTTGGTTTCATATCTCAAATTCTATGTGAAAGAGAAAGAGATGAACTATTTTATGAAAATAAATGTGTTGGTGGTAAAAAATGCAATGATTGTGGAAATTTGACTAAATTTCAAAAAAAATATCATAATGATATAAATTATCAATCATTGTCCAACATGAAAGTGAAATGGAAGAGATATGAATATATCCATACATTGACTCAAGGTGAAAATAGTGTTAAAAGAATTGAATTACGGGAAGAAGAAATTTTTGTGATAGACTTTTTGAGAAAATTTGAGGCAGAAATTTACAAATAGACCAAGCATTCCCATAGAGCTCGATGGCAAGACTTGCAACTCAAAAAATCTCGTGAATTTTTTCCACCAGGGACAATTTTGTCAGTAATTGATTTTGCAGAAAACTACACATTTGTTCCACAAAAAGAAATTTAGAGTGAATATTATCATTCTGACCAAGTCTCCATGCTCGTCCATATTCTATATATACATGTTGAAAAAAACATCAATCATATAGAAATCACCAGTGAAAATTGATATATTATTAAAGAATATCACTTTTATATCAGTGACAATCGTACAAATGATACATATTTTTTACAACATTGTTTTGGAAAAATTTATGATTCCTTGAAAAATCGTGGAATAACATTCAATGAACATTGGATATGATCAAACGGATGCGTAGGTCAATTCAAATATACACGATCATTCTTTTGGTTGTGTTGTCTTCATAAGAAAACCTGCATTAAACATTGTTGGAATTTCTTTGAGACTGGCCATGGAAAAGGAGAACATGACGGTGCAGGGGCATGCATAAAAAGAGCACTTCAAATATATCAAATGAACCCCTCTACAAGTCGACTTGTGGATGCGAAAGATGTTGTTCAATGGTGCATCGCTGCTCTAATCCATGAGGCTAAGTGCAAAGGTACATTCAATTTAATTTTAAACAATGTACATTTATCACAATGATTATCTTTGATTGTATTTTGATATCATATCTACATTCTTCTTTAAATTTTCCATATAAAGGTTTTTTTGGCATATTGGGATTGAAGACGTAGATAGATCAATTGGAAATGATGTTGAAACAATGAAAGGGACTTGAAAATTGCATTCAATTAAAACAAAGTCGTCTAGAAATGTGTTTGCATTAGATAAAAGAAAATATTCTTGTTTTTGTCATGTTTTCATAGACAACACAAAATCCAATGACGTTTGTGAAAAAAAAATGTATGTAAAATATTGGAAACATACAGAGCTAAATACAAAGGGCAAAATGTCTGTTGCAATGTTTGAAGAAATGCAATCAGAGGAGACTACAATATCATCCGATGGTGATCAAGTTTATGATCTTGTTAGAGAAGGTAACATTTGAATTGCTTTCTAATGATAAAGATCTAGAAATAAATTTAAATATGTATAATTTTGTTAATTTTGTTTGATTGTGCAGGAGATGTTTTTGTTATAATTGCACCTACTAACAACGATGAAAATGTGAAGTATTATTTGATGCATCCCACTGAACGAAAAATGAAATTATTATAAGACTATAATGATCACGGATTTCCATATGAAATAGGATCTATTATACTGAAAGGTTATTTTTTCAGACAAACTAATCAAAGTGGGGATTTTGTTTACTTTTAAGACTATGAACCTGATTTCATAAGTTGTCAATATAGTCACTTGGTGTGTGCAACACGCATAAATTTGATAGATGTTCAATCAAAGAAAAAACGAAAATTAAGAAATGGAAAATGTCAAAATCTGATCATGAATAGATTATTGAAGATGGCATTCCATTAGAATTTTTTTGATTGAACTGCCCAACAATTTATTCTCTTTGAATTATATATTTTATAACTTCCAGTACTCAATTAAAAATTGAGCTGCCTTGTTATGTTATCTGTGCAAGTGTTTTCACATGTACAAATTGTTTTAGTACATGCACACTCTAGTATCAACTGAAAGTAGCTTTTCTATACATGCATTGATGGAAAATGTTGCATGTATTGGATATATATGTGTGTGTGTGTGTGTGTGTGTGTTTGTGTGTGTTCTAGAATGCAATTAACTGTTCAAGTAGTTTTACTATGTGCATTGATGAAAAATGTTTCACGTACTCAATATATATGTTCTAGAATGAAATTAACTGAAAGTAGTTTTTCTATGTGCATTGAAGAAAAATGTTGCACGTACTAGATATATACATGAACTGAATGCACACACAGTTTTTCTTCTGGGATTTTCTGGTAAAAATTATCCACAATGTAAACAAATCATCCACAGTATAATTTTGTACAAATATTCCTTTCAGACAAGAGACTCGGAGCACTTCTCTGACTTTTGGTGGGATTTGACCCACATCTCTATTCCTGATTGAAAATCTAGTACAAAATTTGTCTTTCCAATGGTCGGATATGTTCTATGTGCATTGATGAAAAATTTTGTGCACGTATTGGATATATATGTGTGTGTGTGTGTGTGTGTGTGTGTGTGTGTGTGTGTGTGTTCTAGAATTAAATTAATTGTTCAAGTTGTTTTCCTATGTGCATTGATGAAAAATGTTTCATGTACTGAACACATATGTTCTAGAATGCAATTAACTGAATGTCATCAATTTACCAATTTATAAATCAAAAAGGCTACCTAGTTGAGTGCATTAATGACATTGACCCCAATTCAACAAACATATATCTACTTCTTATATTTCCAATCAAAATTAATGGGATTTATATGGGAAAGAGGCAGAACATATAGCCCATGAACTAATTTTTAGAGGTCAATGAAGGTATCATCATGTGGGAAAAAATTTTGAACACTTGATCGTACTTGAAAGTAATCTTAAGATTGTTTTTGATATCTACATACTACATACTATTGTTTGAGTGAAAAAAAATTCCAATGAAAAGAACATAGCTTTTCAATCCAACTAACCATATCAATTGAACTCTATTTGAAAAAAAATTAAAAAAAAAACCAAAAATCCAACAAAATAACATCCTTGGTTGTTATTTTTATTGGAATAACTAAATCATATTAAGGATTCCCTTCATTGAAATTGTTTGTCTATGGAGAATCCTTAAATATGATTTAGCTATTCCAACAAAAATGACAACCATGAATGTTATTTTGCTGACATGTTTTATGGCACGTTAACTTTTCTTTACTCTTTTTTCAATTAGAGCTCAATTGATATGGTTAGTTGCATTGAAAATCTATGTTATTCCCATTGGAAATTTTTTCACTCAAACAAGAGAAGAGTATGTAGAGATAAAAATCAATCTTAAGATGCCAAATGTACTTCAACCATCCAGAACTTGAATTTTAAAAACTTTTTGATTATATCAAAACATTACTTCACAAGTCATGCCAATTGTAGTTCAACTATCCAATAAAAAAATTAAACTTTTAACATTATATCACATTCCAAATGTAGATTGAAACCATCCAAAACTTGAGTTTTAAAAACTTTTTGATTATATCACAACATTACTTCACATGCCAAATGTACTTCAACCATCCAAAACTTGATTTTAAAATTTTTTTTATTATATCACAACATTACTTCACATGCCATGCCAATTTTAGTTCAACTATCCAATAAAAACATTTAACATTATATCACATGCCAAATGTAGATTGAAACCATCCAAAATTTAAGTTTTAAAAAAAATTTGATTATATATGACAACATTACTTCACATGCCATGCCAATTATAGTTCAACTATCCAATAAAAAAATCTAGCATTATATCACATGCCAAATGTAGATTGAAACCATCCAAAACTTAACCTTTAATTTAACAAAATATTATAGATCACAACATTACTTCACATGCCAAATGTACTTCAACCATCCAAAACTTAAGTTTTAAAAACTTTTTGATTATATCACAACATTACTTCACATGCCATGCCAATTGTAGTTCAACTATCCAATAAAAAAATTAAACATTTAACATTATATCACATGCCAAATGTAGATTGAAACCATCCAAAACTTGAGTTTTAAAACTTTTTGATTATATCACAACATTACTTCACATGCCATGCCAATTATAGTTCAACTATCCAATAAAAACATGTAAATTATATCACATGTCAAATGTAGATTGAAACCATCCAAAACTTAACCTTTAATTTAACAAAAAATTATAGATCACAACATTACTTCACATGCCAAATGTACTTCAACCATCCAAAACTTGAGTTTTAAAAAAAAAATTATTATATCACAACATTACTTCACATTCCATACCAATTGTAGTTCAACTATCCAATAAAAACATTAAACATTTAACGTTATATCACATGCCAAATGTAGATTGAAACCATACAAAACTTGAGTTTTAAAAACTTTTTAATTATATCACAACATTACTTCACATGCCATGCCAATTATAGTTCAACTATCCAATAAAAACATTTAATGTTATATCACACGTCAAATGTAGTTCAAAAGCAAAACATTAATTTATAGATGACAACATTACTAGTAGTTCAACTATCCAAAACTTAAGTTTTAAAAACCAAACAAATTATATAACAACATTACTTCACATTCACATGCTAAAAGTACTTCAACCATCCAAAACTTAACTTTCAAAAACAAAACAAATTATATTAACACAATAAAATATGTCCAAAAATTGTAGATCTCACAAGTATCAAGTATCAAGTTATATATATGACTATGCATCTAGATAATATATAAAAAAGTAAATTTAATACTAGAAATCTCAATCAAATCTACAAATCATGTCCATCAAATACAGATGGATGTAGTGTCTTTCCTAGCAGAGTCTCAATTCATGCATTATCTTGCGAAGCATGGGGAACCTGTACACAATGCACGTACAAACATTAAAATTTGATGTTTTAAAAATGAGTGAGAAAATATAGAACTTCATGTAAAAAACAAAATTAAAAAAAAAAATCATGCAATACCTCATGAGGTTCCCTCTCCATTTGTTCGCCTGCTACAACTTCCCCCATGGGAACATCTCCAACAGTAAACTGTACAATATATATGTACAGTTATATATATATATATATATTAAAAATTTTCAGATGAAAATGCACATGTATATATAAAATTATTTTCAATAATATTAAAAAAAAGTTAGACAACTTGTTCAAATGGTTGAAATGATGTGGATGTTCCTATGTCTGTTGCTAGAGTCCATGGATTAAAGGAATCTTCTATAGAAACATAAAATTCAAAATTTTAAAAGTATAAAATAACTCAAGATCAAGATCTCAATTTGTAATAAAACTTTTAAACTTCAATTTATAAATTTTAAATTTTAAAAAAACATATATATTTAAAAGTGAAAAATTGAATGCTTCTGCGGGTGAATTTGGGACATCTCCTAAGAGAGGCTCCAAAAGAAAATCTCCAAAAACCTAAAATTCAAAAAAATTAAAATAACTCAAGATATAGATATATATCTCAATTTTTAATGGAACTTTTTGAGGTGGAATATATATAACTTAAACATAAATTTTAAAAGTGAAAAATTGTCCATACTTGTTGTGGATCTGGCACATCTCCTAAGGAAGTAGAAGGTACATCTCCCAAGGAAGAAGAAGGTACCACCATACCAAAAACATTGGACGAAGTCGGAATCTGTTAAAACATTTTATTATTATATATGTACATGTACATGTGTGCACGATTATTTATTTTAAAAATATCACTTAAAAAACACTAACATTTGTCAACATATCTTGATGGTGAGACCCATCTTCATTGTTTGAACTAGAGGCCCCGAATGTGATATTAACATTTTCGTCATTCATCATGCATGACAAATACAAATGGTGTTTTAACATATAATGATACATTTTTTTTAGATTAATGTACATACAAATAAATGTATAAATATACATACACATGTATTTATTACAAATTGTACATGTATGTGTTAAAATAATTGAACCCTAACCATTAACACATATCATTCATGTGCCCTCTTCCTCATGAAGAATTAGGTCTTGCCATCCATTGTGACAATTCTTTGCATATATTCTGAGATCTTCAACACTCATGTTTTCAATCTCTTCATCTGTACAATACACAAAATTGGCACGTGCATTCTCACGTGCTCTTTGTCGATTTAGACAAACAGCGACTCCACCCAATCCACTATGAACATTTTTGATGATGGCATCTCTTGCTTCTCAACTTATTTGAGAAGTCGCATCCATCTCTGACCGCAAATTTTCAACCCGAAAAGTTCGACTCACCAATGGTTGCTCAGGGCGAGGCAACTCCACATCTCGCTTATTGCCCCTACGGTCACACAATCGACCTTTCCCAGGACCAAAATATTATGATTGAAGGTCATTGTAATTGGGTTTCATTTCCAAAAAAAATTATGTGTAAAACAATTTTGCAAAATAAACAGGAACCTTGTTGTTCCATGGGAGTCTTCCATAGGCCGTAAGGTGCCTATCATACAGATAGTGAGTTATATTTGGGTGCTTGAAATATTTCACCTTCAGCATCTTTCTTTTTGGCCCTTCTTTGAAATTAAACATTGACTTCACCATTTCTTTTGTAACTCTTTGTTTTACATCCTCCCATTTATCGGGACCCATTACTATTTCCTTTCTCTTTCTCATGATTTCTAAAAATGTATCAGTCGTTGGCCCAAGATTTTTGTACACATTTACTAGTTTGCCCAATGAATGTGTAACAATTTTGAGGCTTTTTCGACTCTGACAGGTAGAGTCAAAGCCACGAGATCTCTCTGCAATTTTGCATGAAGTTGTTGACACCTTTCTAAGGTGCATTGCGTCATGTTTCTTTCCCATGGTATATCATAAATGTCGGCCGGATAAGTTGTGGTGGGTGGACAACCTTCTTCTTGAATGTAGCATTCTGCCCTACGTCTACTGTGACCAACATTTGGAGCATTTTTATCCTCTGCATCAATATATATAAAATTTTGTATATTAGAAAAAACACATGTAAACAAATTTGTACAAATTGAATGAAAAAAATATTGAAATTGATGGCAACCTTGACGTGGTTGGCTAGCATATTTTTCACCCTGAAACTGTTGAGAACCAGAACAGCCCTGCTAAGAACCAGCACCACCAGCCGTTGATTGGCCTCTGGGGGAATAAATATCACCACCTTCACACAACCTGCTACCACTTATTGATGGGCCTCTAAGGGGATTTGAACCACCACCAACCTCTTGAGAGGAGAGAGAAGCTTCATAAACAAATACGAATTTATAATCAATTGAAAAATACATGCATACATATAAATACACATGTACATATTCATTGATTAAATTGTGTTCAAACCATACCACAACTGGGTGAACCATGGGCATGCTCCATGGATGGAGTAGAGACCCTTCTCTTCTTATTAGCTCCTAAAAAATAAAAAATGAAACTTATTAAAAACTAATTTAACTCATAAAGTTGATAAAAAATTAATTCCATATGTACACACATGTATGGAGATTTAAGATTATATTTAAATACCATGAACAGCCCTCAATCCCTGATCCCCCCCTCTCATAGAGATATGGGGTTTTGTTAATATCCGTCGTTCATCCTCCATGATATATATATCTACGATGGACATTTACAATTATTTTTTTAAGTAAATAATTTAAAATAAATTCAAAATAAATTTCAGAAATATAATGCAATTTAGAGTAAACAAATTATGTAAAACACAACTTTCAAAGAACTAATTGATGTGTGAAACTCAATTTAAGCAAAAAAAAATTATAAAAATGATAAGTTCACCAAATTACGCTTTACATGGTGGGAGCACACTTGGTATAAAATTGCAAAAACACATTGTCATTAAAAAAGAAGTGAAACTCCATTTAAACAAAAATTTGTTGAAGTCTCCGCATTTTAATTTTATAAAAATGTGAATTTCACCACTTGTTGCAAATGTTAAGTTCACCAAGTTGCGCTTTACATGGTGTGGTGGGAGTACAAATGGTATATAATTGAAAAAAACACATGGTCAATAAAGAAGACGCATTTATAAGTACACAACACACACATATCCAAGATATGTTACAATGTTCATCAATAAATTTTGAATGAGAGCGTATCAACACTAATTCATCTTTGAGAGATTAATCTTGAATTTTTGAAGAAGAGCGTCTCAAAACTAATTCATCTTTGAGAGATGAATCTTGATTTTTTGAAGATGAGTGTCTCAAAACCAATTCATCTTTGAGAGATGAATCTTGCATTGGCATTGCCTCGTATAATTCTAATTCATCTATTAATTAATATTTGATAGATGAATCTTGAATTGGTATTGCCCCACGCAATAGATCAGCAGACATCTTATTCACATTTTGTATAATGCCTTATACTAAAAAAGTGAAATTGCCTAACAATATTGTTTGATATTCCATGCAGTTCTTTTAGCATCTCCTTCTTAACTTGGTACACGCCATTCATCTGGTTGCACACAAGTTCAGAATTGGTGAAAACTACAATTCCATTTGATCCATACTCCATCGTTGTTCCCAAGCCTTCTATCAATCCAATATAATATGCCTCATTGTTTGTTGTTCTTCCTAGTATATTCATTTTCCTTTGGACGACTTTGTTAGTCACAATATTGGAAAGCACATATGTAATCACTGCTTTCCCTGGATTGGGATAGCAAGAAAATTCTATGCATAATTTCCATTTTTCAACCATATTTAATGGTTTTCTTATCCCTAAAAAAAAAAAAAAAATTCAATAAAAATATATATTAAATTGACATTCGTTGCAAATGCATGGGAGAAATGACACAAGATCATGAGATAAATTACATGTGCATGGTTTATCTTAAAGTTTATCTTAAAGTTTGTGGGAGAAATGACACATGTACATAATTTACCTTAAAGTGGTTGTGTTTTATGGATATTAAAATGAAGAACTTCTATTTAGATCTATTCCAGAGATTGGCTGTAGGGGCATTTACTAGATATGTCACCTTTCATAAAAGATGAGATTCAGAGGCTACCTAGCCCTTTACAGACTCTGCCTATAGAACTTGTAGAAGTTAGTTCACTACTTGTACCAATTATACCCTACGAAGGGTGTCCCAATTATACCTTATGAAGGGTGTAGAGGACCTGTTGAATCACTAACACTACTTTACGTAGACATAAGGGTGTATAAGAATGCATTTTTTTTACATTGGACATTAAAAATGAAGAACTTGTATTTAGATCTATTCCAGAGATTGAATGTATGGGCATTTACTAGATATGTCACCTTTCATAAAAGATGAGATTTAGAGGCTACCGAGCCCTTTATAGACTTTGCCTATAGAACTTGTAGAAGTTAACACTACCTGTCCCAATTATACCCTATGAAGGGTGTAGAGGACCCGTGGAATCACTCACACTACTTTACGTAGACATAAGGGCATATAAGAATGCATTTGTTTTACATTGAATATTTTTCATTTTAAATTTAGAATCTATTTGAAACAATTACCTATATAAGGTTAAAATCTATGTTTTATAGAAAATTGAACTTCTGGTTTTAATGGGAAACTTTTATGGCTTTAATATGTTTTTCTTTAAATGGGAGATATATCGAAATGATTCCTATGGTGTAATAAAATATAGATGCATAAATTCAATGAGCATAGTTTTGAGATATAAAAGTCCAAAATGGAAGAGTTGTTTGTGAAAAAATATCAATGCCACTATGGATATAGATCTGCTTCATTAAAAGGGATTTTTCTAGAAGGATGTCCACTAAGTTGGAAAGAAGGGAAAATATCACAATTATATGTTAATGCATGTGTTTTACATCAAATATTTTTCATTTTATTAAAAATCTATTTGAAACATTAAACTATATATAAGGTTAAAGCCTAGATGTTTTGTATCAATTACTTTTGGTTTCAATTGAAAAATTTTACGGCTAATATGTTTTTCTCGAAATGTGATACACCCCATTAAAATGAGAGATATATCAAAATGAATCCTATGGTGTAATAAAATAGTTTCAAGTAGTTTAAAAATATAGATGCATAAATTCAATGAGCATAGTTTTGAGATATAAAAGTCCAAAATGGAATAGTTGTTTGTGAACATATACCAATGGATCACTATGCATATCACTATGGATATATCTGCTTCATTAAATATTTTTCTAAAAGGATGTACACTAAGTTTGGAAGAAGGGAAAGTGTCACAAAATTATATATATATATATATATATATATGTGTGTGTGTGTGTGTGTGTGTGTGTGTGTGTGTGTGTGCATGTTTTTTACATTGAATATTTTTCATTTTAAATTTAGAATATATTTGAAGCAATTACCTATATAAGGTTAAAACCTATGTTTTGTATCAAATCACTTTTTGTTTCAATGGGAAACTTTTATGGCTTTAATATATGTTTTTCTCGAAATGTGATGCACCCCATTACAATGGGAGATACATATCGAAATGATTCCTATGGTGTAATAAAATATAGATGCATAAATTCAATGAGCATAGTTTCGAGAAATAAAAGTCCAAAATGGAAGAGTTGTTTGTGAACAAATATCAATGCCACTATGGATATAGATCTGCTTCATTAAAATGGATTTCTCTAGAAGGATGTCCACTAAGTTGGAAATAAGGGAAAATATCACAATTATATGTTAATGCATGTATTTTACATTGAACATTTTTCATTTTATTAAAAATCTATTTGAAATATTAAACTATATATAAGGTTAAAACCTAGATGTTTTGTATCAAATTAATTTTGGTTTCAATGGAAAACTTTTATGGCTAATGTGTTTTTCTCAAAATGTGATACACCCCATTAAAATGGGAGATATATCAAAATGAATCCTATGGTGTAATAAAATAGTTTCAAGTAGTTTAAAAATATAGATGCATAAATTCAATGAGCATATTTTTGAGATATAAAAGTCCAAAATGGAATAGTTGTTTGTGAACATATATCAGTGGATCACTATGCATATCACTATGGATATATCTTGTAGAAATTTGAATAACTGATATATTATTCACCAAGATTCTCTTGATCACACACTATTTTAACTTCATGCACAATACAGAATCTCTTCTACCATTGATCATTAATTGAGGAAATAAAAACAATCGCATGCGCACATTAAAACCATAAACAATCACACATATGAACATAGTATTTTATGGGAAAGCTTAAAGCTGAAAACCCCCAACTATACGTATATTATATGTCATAGATATCATGTAACAATCATTATACAAAGCTCCTCACAAGCTCTCAGTATAATCTCCAATTGCTACACACTAATCAAGCCCGATCTAGCAAATCACTTGCTCCAATCTCTGCCACCTGATAGCCTACCTCTAGTGTGCAATCACTGTTGAAGAATGGCTCTGAATGAACTCGAATTGGTCCAGCCTTTCTCACGCAATCCTCATTGGCATCTCCAATCACTGGTTGTTGCAAATCATGCAACAGTATAGTCACAACTGATATCTGCTGCTCTTTCACCTACCTCTCCACTGGTCTCCACTGAAACTATCCATGCACTGTAGTTAATTGATGTATTCTTCAGTTGATTAATGAGTTAATATTTAGGGAATTAATTAATAATTAATTCACACCACTCTCACTAGTGTATCAATCAGTTAGACTAGATACAGCTAGCTCAACTATGTCTAACTGAGTTAAACTAAACACAACTCCATCGACTACCTCAATAACTCCACCAAACTCATCATGAGCGAGTGGCAGGAAGTATCCTGCAATAGCTCCTTAACCCTCGGGGAATAGCGTAATTCCTTATGTCAGCTCCTGTGCCACATCTGTGCACTTAACTGAAGTGCTCCAAGAGAATAAGTTAATGTTTAGAGTCCAAATATTATTAAGAGCTAATTATATTCGACATATCTATTTTTAGACTGGCAAACTAAAAATAGATTCCGCCCAGTATGTCTAAAAATATAATTCCATCTATTTTTTCCGACTTGATCAAACATCCACAAATAACATCTTGCAACTCATAGAACATGATCCATTTGTCTAAAAATAGACTTTGCGCCAAAAATAGCCTGCGGGCCCACTTAGTGAAAGCGACTTCTTTCCACTAAGTTCATCATCTTGTTGCAATCTCAACACTCCCTCTCAACAAGATAAGGATTATCTGCCACCCCTATCCTACCTCTGTGGTATTCGAATTTTCTCCTGGTGAGCGCCTTCGTCAAGATATCAGCATCCTGATCCTCCGTGGGAATGTATGAAAGTAACATGATCTTCCGCTGCACACAATCTTTGATATGATGATACCAAATGTCAATGTGTTTAGATCTATAATGAAATATTGGATTAACCAAGAGTTTGATGCAACTCTAATTATCACAATATATCACAGTAGGATCTAAGTGTGAACCGAACAACCCGACCAGGATCTTCCTCATCCATATAGCTTCGCATGCAGCCAAACTTACTCGGCCTCTGCTGAAATGAGTGCCACGGATCTCTTCTTCCTGTTGTACCAAGAAACTTATGTCGACCCAATACTGAAAATCCCTCCAAATGTGCTCTTTCTGTCCGTTGGGCTCCCTGCCCAATCTGCACCCGTGAAGCCACACAACTTCACCTCATCCGAGTATCTGTACCATAATCCATATCTCGATGTGCCTCTGAGATATCTCAATACATGCTTGCCTACCTTCCATAAGAGCTTGGTAGGCTTAACCATAGCTTGTGAAATCTGGTTAACAGCATAGCATATGTTGGGTCGTGTATTGACTAGATACATAAGCGACCCCACCAACTGTCAGTAAACAGTGGCATCCACTACCTCTGCCGATGTAGCATCCTCTTTCCTCCAACCTCCAGGAAGAGGAGTGTTGATAGGCTTGCATCCATGCATGTTGAACTTCTCCAGTATCTCCCGGGCATACATGCCTTGAGACACAAACATTCCATCACTGTGTTGCCAAATTTCCAATCCGAGGAAATAATGAAGGAGGCCCAAGTCCTTCATCTCAAACTTCTTTGCAAGATCAGCCTTGCATGAGTGTATCAATAGTTCATCACTTGTCAAAATAAAATCATCTACATAAAGTACAATGATCAGCAACTTACCCTCCACCACAATCTGGTATAGGTTCGGATCCGCCTCACTCTTGGAGAATCCAAGTCTGGTGAAATAATTGTTCATCCGTGTGTACCAAGCACGAGGTGCTTGTTTCAACCCATATCGCGCTCTCTTGAGCCTGCACACATGCGACTCACTGCTGAAGATCTCGAAACCTTCAAGCTTCTCTATGGACACTCCTCCTCAATCACTCCGTTGAGGAACGCAGTCTTCACATCCATCTGATGAATGTGCCACCCCATCTGCACTAAGAGAGCAAGAATTGTCCATATGGAAGAATACCTTGCGAAAGGTGCAAAGGTTTCCTCATAATCGATCCCCTCAATCTGTGAGAAGCCTCGGGCAACAAATATTTCCTTGTACTTATCCACACTCCCGTCAGTTGCTTGCTTCACTTTGTAGATCCATCTCGAACCCACCACTGATTTCCCTTCCGGCCTTGGGACAATCTCCCATGCACTCTTTCTAAAAATCGAATCATACTCTTCCAATCAAGTAGCTGACGGGAGTTTGGAGAAGTACAAGGCAAGATTTTTTTCTCGAGGCTTCTCATAGATTGAGGGGATCGAGATGGATCTACATCTACCCATGCAGGGTCCTCCACAGCTTCCTCGAAAGAGGATGGCTTTGTCACGATACACTTGCTCATAAGAGCCATGTATCCAGTGTATCGGTCAGGTGATTGTCTCTATCTGCGTTGTGATGTAGGTGCTCCTACAACCTTCTCTGCATCTTGAGCCAGTCGCTTAGCTTCTGTAGTGCGCTTCCGCCCTCTGATGGTTGGCACTGCATGAGTGGTCTCTTCCACTCCATGAACCTCCTCTTGTGGCTGATCCACATCATAAGGCTCATCCTTAGGAACTAATAGCTCCACATCTGCATGCAAGTGTGGCTCCCTCTCAAGTGAATACTTCATGGCTTTCTCCTCATGATATTTGATATCCCGTTACACAACAGTCTTGCGACTGTCTGGAAAATACACATGATAGTTGTGGGGTGTATCAGTGTACCCCACAAATATCCCAACCTCTGCAGTTGGCTCCATCTTCTTCCTAGCATCCTTCATCACATGAATGTAAACAGGTGAACCAAAAATCCTCAAATGGGAAATATCAGGCTTCTTACCAGAAAATTCCTCCTCGGGTGTACTCATGCCAAGTATCCTGTGAGGACAACGGTTCTGCACATATACTGCATTATTTCATGCCTCAGCCCACAAGTGTATGCGAAGGCCCTGATCATGCAACATCGCCCATGCAGCACCCATGATCATTCTATTCATCCGCTCAGCAACCCCATTCTGCTGTGGGTTATGAGGTAAATCCCTTGCACTGATCTGACTGCGCAAGAATACCCTTAGGAAGCCCAGTAGAAATCTATTGCAGTATCTTCAAAGCTCCATGGTGAAGGTGGCCCAATCTCCTGTGCCACAACTCGCCATCATCCCGACTCACCACTCCTTCTGCCTTGCCTGCCATTGCTGCGTAGCCATCTACCTACAATTGATAAAGGTTCTTAACTCAAACCCCTATCCTCCGGGTTTCACCAATTTCCTTACTGCGAAGGAAAGCCTTTCCCTCGCTAAAGATAGCATCATATCCCATTTCTTCTAGCATCGCCATAGAGATAAGATTCTTCTTCAATCCTAGAACATGCATCACTTCCTTCAATACGAAGGGTTTACCAGACTCCCTCTCAAAGAAAATGGTACTGATACCAGTCGCACTGTATCTACCATCATCGCCCATCTCGATGTGCACTCCAAGATCTTTCTCATCCAGATCAGTAAACAAATCTTTATCTCTTGTCATGTGAAAAGACGCACCACTGTCAAGAAACCACACTGAACCCATCATACTTGAGACCAAGCATGCGATCAGCGAAAAATATAGCTCAAACTGTGAGGCTAAGGCCTCTCCAGCTACAGATCCATCAGCCTGCTTATTTTTCTTCTTCTGTGGACAATTAGTGGCGTAATGTCCGTGTCGGTGACAGTGAAAGCACTTCACCTTGGACATGTCCTGCTTCTTGACTTTCGCACCGGATTGAGAAGCATTCTTCTTGCTCTTCCCCTTCCTTGATTTGGAAGCAAAAGCACAATTTTCTTCATCTTAGTTCTTTGATGAATATCCGTCCCTGGTACTTCGCCTTATCTCTTTTTGCACAAGATCTGACCAAAGTCGCTCCCATCCTGGCAATTTCTCCCAACCATTGATAGAGTCCTGATAGGAATGCCAACTATTCGGAAGCCCAAGGAGAGCCAAGCTCACCAAGTCCTCATCATCTACAGTCACCCCCACACTTCCCAGATCATCCCTGCATTGGATGAACTTCGTGAGGTACTTGGGCATACTGTCACCTTTCTCCATTTTTATGTTCTTGAGTTTATCCTTGAGCGCCAACTTCCTATGGTCACTCTTGCTTTGGAATAAGTCTTTCAACACTTTCCACATCAATAATGGAGAAGCCTTACCATGAAGTCTGGACACTATGTGATCCTTTACACCTTCCAATAGAATTATTCAACACTTTGTTGTCTTCTTTCGCCATGCATCAAGTGCGGCAGCATTGCTAGAAGCAGGTTTTGGAATTTTTGCATCTATGAACTCCTTCAACCCATTTTCATCCAGCACCACCTCCATCTTGCCCTTCCATGCAATATAATTCAAGTTTCCCTCAAGGGCATACTCCAATCGCAATCAGTTGAAAGACATCTCAACTTCGACACCAAGAAAACACTGCTGCAAATTCGAATTCCACCAGCACAAAACTCAACTGCTTCAATGTTTTGCAATTGCTCCAATGATCAATATCGCTCTGATACCATGTAGAAATTTGAATAACTGATATATTATTCACTGAGATTCTCCTGATCACACACTATTTTATCTTCATGCACAATACAGAATCTCTTCTACCATTGATCATTAATTGCGGAAATAAAAACAATCGCATGCGCACATTAAAACCATAAACAATCACACATATGAACACAATATTTTATGGGAAAGCTTAAAGCTGAAAATCCCCAACTATCTATATAGTATATTTCATAGATATCATGTAACAATCATTATACAAAGCTCCTCACAAGCTCTTAGTATAATGTCCAATTGCTACGCACTAATCAAGCCCGATCTAGAAAATCACATGCTCCAATCTCTGCCACCTGATAGCCTGCCTCTACTGCGCAATCATTGCTAAAGAATGGCTCTGAATGAACTCAAATTGGTCCAGAATTTCTCATGCAATCCTCATTGGCATCTCCAATCACTGGTTGTTGCAAATCATGCAACAGTATAGTCACAACTGATAGTCACACTTCTCTTTCAGCTACCTCTCCACTGGTCTCCACTGAAACTGTCCATGCACTGTATTTAACTGATGTATTCTTTAGTTTATTAATGAGTTATTAATTAGTGAATTAATTAATAATTAATTCACACCACTCTCACTAGTGTATCAATCAGTTAGACTAGATACATTTAGCTCAACTATGTTTAACTCAGTTAAACTGAACACAACTCCATCAACTACCTCAATAACTCCACCAAACTCTGTCACATGAGTTCTAACTGAAGTATCCATGCAATAGCTCCACTTAACCCTCAGGAATAGCATAATTCCTTACGTCAGCTCTGTGCCACATACGTGCACATAACTGAAGTGCTCCAAGAGAATAAGATAATGTTTATAGTCCAAATATTATTAAGAGCTAATAATATTCGACATATCTATTTTTAGACTGGCAATATAAAAATAGATTCTGCCCAATATGTCTAAAAATAGAATTCCATATATTTATCCAACTTGACCAACCATCCACAAATAGCATCCTGCAACTCATAGAACATGATCGAAATGTTTAAAAATAGACTTGCGCCAAAAATAGCCTGCGGGCCCACTTAGTGAAGGTTACTTCTTTCCACTAAGCTCATCATCTTGTTTCAATCTCAACACTCCCTCTCAACAAGATAAGGATTATTTTCCACCCCTATCCTGCCTCTATGGTATTCGAATTTTCTCCTGGTGAGCATGTTCGTCAAGATATCAGCATCCTGATCCTCCGTGGGAATGTATGAAATTAACATGATCTTCCGCTGCACAAAATATTTGATATGATGATACCGGATGTCACAGTATATCTAATTATCACAATATATCACAGTAGGATCTAAGTGTGAACCGAATAACCCGGCCAGGATCTTCCTCATCCATATAGCCTCGCATGCAGCCAAACTTACTCGACCTCTGCTGAAATGAGTGCCACGGATCTCTTCTTCCTGTTGTACCAAGAAACTTCTATCGGCCCAATACTGAAAATCCCTCCAAATGTGCTCTTTCTATCCGTTGGCCTCCCTGCCCAATCTGCATCCGTGAAGCCACATAGCTTCACCTCATCCGACTGTCTGTACCATAATGCATATCCCAGTGTACCTATGAGATATCTCAATACATGCTTGCTTGCCTTCCAGTAGAGCTTGGTAGGCTTAACCATAGCTTGTGAAAGCTGGTTAACAGCATAGCATATGTCGGGTCGTGTATTGACCAGATACATAAGCGACCCCACCAACTGTCGATAAACAGTGGCATCCACTACCTCTGCCGATGTAGCATCCTCTTTCCTCCAACCACCAAGAAGAGGAGTGTTGATAGGCTTGCAGCTATGCATGTTGAACTTCTCCAGTATCTCCCGGGCATACTTTCCTTGAGACACAAACAGTCCATCACTGCGCTGCCAAATTTCCAATCCCTGGAAATAATGAAGGAGGCCCAAGTCCTTCATCTCAAACTTCTTTGCAAGATCAGCCTTGCATGAGTGTATCAACAGTTCATCACCTGTCAAAATAAAATCATCTACGTAAAGTAAAATGATCAGCAACTTACCCTCCACCACAATCTGGTATAGGTTTGAATTCGCCTCACTCTTGGAGAATCCAAGTCCGGTGAAATAATTTTCTATCCATGTGTACCAAGCACAAGGTGCTTGTTTCAACCCATACAGCGCTCTCTTGAGCCTGCACACATGCGACTCACTGCTGAAGATCTCGAAACCTTCAAGCTTCTCTATGTACACTCCTCCTCAATCACTCCGTTGAGGAACGCAGTATCCACATCCATCTGATGAATATGCCACCCCATCTGTGTTGAGAGAGAAAGAATCGTCCATATGGAAGAATACCTTGCGACAGGTGCAAAGGTTTCCTCATAATCGATCCCCTCAATCTGTGAGAAGCCTCGGGAAACAAATCTTGCCTTGTACTTCTCCACACTCCCGTCAGCTACTTGCTTCACTTTGTAGATCCATCTCGAACCCACCACTGATTTCCCTTCTGGCCTTGGGACAATCTCCCATGCACTGTTTCTGACAATCGAATCATACTCTTCCAAGGAAGTAGCTGATGGGAGTGTGGAGATGTACAAGGCAAGATTTGTTGCCCGAGGCTTCTCAAAGATTGAGGGGATCGAGATGGATCTACATCTACCCATGCGGGGTCCTCCACAGCTTCCTCGAAAGAGGATGGCTCTGTCACGATACACTTGCTCATAATAGCCATGTATCCAGTGTATCGGTCAGGTGATTTTCTCTATCTGCGTTGTGATGTAGGTGCTCCTACAACCTTCTCTGCATCTTGAGCAAGTCGCTCAGCACGCCAGTGCACTTCCGCCTGCGATGGTTGTGCGCAAGAGTGGTCTCTTCCACTCATGAACCTCCTCTTGTGGCCAGTCCACATCCACAGAGCTCATCCTTCGGAACTAACAGCTCTCATCACATGAAAGTGTGGCTTCTCTCAAGCGAACACTTCATGGCTTTCTCTCATGAAATTTGATATCCGTCCACAACGGTCTTGCAAGCTGTGGAAAATACACATGATAGTTGTGGGGTGTCGGTGTACCCAAAATATCCCAGCCTGCAGTTTGGCTCCCGACTTCTTCATGGCATCCATGATGCATGTATGTAGCAATTAATGAAATCTCAAATGGGAAATATGGGCTGCACGGCATGCTCTCAGGTGTACTCATGCCAAGTATCCTGTGAGGACAACGGTTCTGCACATATACTGCAGTATTGCATGCCTCAGCCCACAAGTGTATGGGAAGGCCCTGATCATGCAACATCCCTCGTGCAGCACCCACGATCATTTTGTTCTTCTGCTCAGCAACCCCATTCTGCTGTGGGTTATGAGGTGTTATGATCTCTCTTCGAATTCCTTATGCGCTACAAAAGTCCTTGAATTTTCCAGATATGAATTCACCACCATTGTTGCTCCTAAGAGCCTTCACCTACTTCCCCGATTATTTCTCAACCAGTGCCTTGAACTTATAGAACTTTGAGCATGTCTCGCTCTTCTTATGCATGAAGAATATCCAGCACTTCCAAGAAAAATCATCAACAAATATCACATAGTACATGTGCTTTGTTGTCGAAACTACTGAGAAAGGTCCACACACGTCTATGTAGATTCTCTCAAGGATATTCGTGGCACGACTATCCTTCTCGTGAAAGGTGGCTTTCACAAATTTTCCCAAGGTAAATCCCTTGCACTGATCTGACTGCGCAAGAGTACCCTTAGGAAGCCCAGTATAAATCTACTGCAGTATCTTCAAAGCTCCATGGTGAAGGTGGCCCAATCTCCTGTGCCACAACTCGCCATCATCTCGGCTCACCACTCCTTCTGCCTTGCTTTCCATTGCTGTGTAGCCATCTACCTACAATTGATAAAGGTTCTTAACTCAAACCCATATCCTCCAGGTTTCATCAGTTGCCTTACTATGTAGGAAAGCCTTTCCCTCACTAAAGACATCATCATATCCCTTTTCTTCTAACATCGCCACAGAGATAATATTCTTCTTTAATCCTGGAACATGCATCACTTCCTTCAATAAGAAGGGTTTACCAGACTCCCTCTCAAAGGAAATGGTACCGATACCGGTCGCACTGTATCTACCATCATCGCCCATCTCGATGTGCACTCCAAGATCTTTCTCATCCAGATCAGTAAACAAATATTTATCTCTTGTCATGTGAAAAGACGCATCATTGTCAAGAAACCACACTGAACCCATCATACTTGAGACCAAGCATGTGATCAGTGAAAAATCTAGCTCAAACTGCGAGGCTAAGGCCTCTCCAGCTACAGATCCAGCAGCCTGCTTATTTTTCATCTTATGTGGACAATTAGTGGCGTAATTTCCGTGTTGGTGACAGTGAAAGAACTTCACCTTGGACATGTCCTGCTTCTTGCCTTTCACACCGGATTGAGAAGCATTCTTCTTGCTCTTCCCCTTCCTTGATTTGGCAGCCAAAGCACAATTTTCTTCATCTTAGTTCTTTGATAAAGATCCGTCCCTGGTACTTCGCCTTATCTCCTCTTGCACAAGATCTGACCAAAGTCACTCCCATCCTAGAAATTTCTCCCAACCATTGACAGAGTCCTGATAAGAATGCCAACTCTTCGGAAGCCCAAGGAGAGCCAAGCTCACAAATTCCTCATCATCTACAGTCACCCCCACACTTCCCAACTCATCCTTGCATTGGATGAACTTCGTGAGGTACCTGGGCATACTGTCACCTTTCTCCATTTTTATGTTCCTGAGTTTATCCTTGAGCGCCAACTTCCTCTGGTCGCTCTTGCTTTGGAATAATTATGTCAACACTTTCCACATCAATAATGGAGAAGCCTTACCATGAAGGCTGGACACTATGTGATCCTTTACACCTTCCAACATAATTCTTCAACACTTTGTTGTCTTCTTTTTCCATGCGTCAAGTGCGGCAGCATCGCTAGAAGCAGGTTTTGGAATTTCTGCATCTATGAACTCCTTCAACCCATTGTCATCCAGCACCGCCTCCATCTTGTCCTTCCATGCAATATAATTTGACCTTCCCTCACGGGCATACTCCAATCGCAATTCGTTGAAAGACATCTCAACTTCGACACCAAGAAAACACTGCTGCAAATTCGAATTCCACCAGCACAAAACTCAACCACTTCAATGTTTTGTAATTGCTCCAATGATCAATATCACTCTGATACCATGTAGAAATTTGAATAACTGATATATTATTCACCGAGATTCTCTTGATCACACACTATTTTAACTTCATGCACAATACATAATCTCTTCTACCATTGATCATTAATTGCAGAAATAAAAACAATTGCATGTGCACATTAAAACCATAAACAATCACACATATGAACACAGTATTTTATGGGAAAGCTTAAATCTGAAAATCCCCAACTATCTGTATATTATATTTCATAGATATCATGTAACAATCATTATACAAAGCTCCTCACAAGCTCTCAGTATAATCTCCAATTGCTACACACTAATCAAGCCCGATCTAGCAAATCACATGCTCCAATCTCTGCCACCTGATAGCCTGCCTCTACTGCACAATCACTGCTGAAGAATGGCTCTGAATGAACTTGAATTGGTCCAGCCTTGCTCACACAATACTCATTGGCATCTCCAATCACTGGTTGTTGCAAATCATGCAACAGTATAGTCACAAATGATAGTCACACTGCTCTTTCAGCTACCTCTCCACTAGTCTCCACTGAAATTGTCCATGCACTGTATTTAACTGATGTATTCTTTAGTTGATTAATGAGTTATTAATTATTGAATTAATTAATAATTAATTCACACCACTGTCACTAGTGTATCAATCAGTTAGACTAGATACAACTAGCTCAACTATGTTTAACTTAGTTAAACTGAACACAACTCCATCAACTACCTCAATAACTCCACCAAACTCTGTCACATGAGTTCTAACTGAAGTATCCATGCAATAGCTCCACTTAACCCTCAGGAATAGCGTAATTCCTTCTGTCAGCTCCTGTGCCACATCTGTGCACTTAACTGAAGTGCTCCAAGAGAATAAGATAATGTTTATAGTCCAAATATTATTAAGAGCTAATAATATTCAACATATCTATTTTTAGACTGGAAATCTAAAAATAGATTCTGCCCAATATGTCTAAAAATAGAAGTCCATCTATTTTTCCAACTTGACCAACCATCCACAAATGGCATCCTGCAACTCATAGAACATGATCGACATGTCTAAAAATAGACACAGTCTAAAAATAGACTTGCGCCAAAGATAGCCTGCGGGCCCACTTAGTGAAGGCGACTTCTTTCCACTAAAATCATCATCTTGTTGCAATATCAACATATCTGCTTCATTAAAAGAGATTTTTCTAAAAGGATGTCCACTAAGTTTGGAAGAAGGGAAAGTGTCACAAAATTATATATATGTTAATGCATGTGTTTTACATTGAATATTTTTCATTTTAAATTTAGAATCTATTTGAAACAATTACATATATAAGGTTAAAACCTATGTTTTGTAGAAAATTGAACTTTTGGTTTCAATGGGAAACTTTTATGGCTTTAACATGTTTTTCTTGAAATGTGATGCACCCCATTAAAATGGGAGATATATCGAAATGATTCATATGGTGTGATAAAATATAGATGCATAAAATCAATGAGCATAGTTTTGAGATATAAAAGTCCAAAATGGAAGAGTTGTTTGTGAAAAAATATCAATGCCACTATGGATATAGATCTACTTCATTAAAAGGGATTTTTCTAGAAGGATGTCCACTAAGTTGGAAAGAAGGGAATATATCACAATTATATGTTAATGCGTGTATTTTACATTGAAAATTTTTCATTTTATTAAAAATATATTTGAAACATAAAACTATATATAAGGTTAAAACCTAGATGTTTTGTATCAAATTACTTTTGGTTTCAATGGAAAACTTTTATGGCTAATGTGTTTTTCTCGAAATGTGATACACCCCATTAAAATGGGAGATATATCAAAATGAATCCTATGGTGTAATAAAATAGTTTCAAGTAGTTTAAAAATATAGATGCATTAATTCAATGAGCATAGTTTTGAGATATAAAAGTCCAAAATGGAATAGTTGTTTGTGAACATATATCAGTGGATCACTATACATATCACTATGGATATATTTGCTTCATTAAAAGAGATTTTTCTAAAAGGATGTCCACTAAGTTTGGAAGAAGGGAAAGTGTCACAAAATTATATATGTTAATGCATGTGTTTTACATTGAATATTTTTCATTTTAAATTTAGAATCTATTTGAACAATTACCTGTATAAGTTTAAAACCTATGTTTTGTTTCAAATCACTTTTGGTTTCAATGGGAAACTTTTATGGCTTTAATATGTTTTTCTCAAAATGTGATGCACCCCATTAAAATGGAAGATATATTGAAATGGTTCCTATGGTGTAATAAAATATAGATGCATAAATTCAATGAGCATAGTTTTGAGATATAAAAGTCCAAAATGGAAGAGTTTTTTGTGAACAAATATCAATGCCACTATGGATATAGATCTGCTTCATTAAAAGGGATTTTTCTAGAAGGATGTCGACTAGGTTGGAAAGAAGGGAAAATATCACAATTATATGTTAATGCACGTGTTTTACATTGAATATTTTTCATTTTATTAAAAATCTATTTGAAACATTAAACTATATATAAGGTTAAAACCTAGATGTTTTGTATCAAATTACTTTTGGTTTCAATGGAAAACTTTTATGACTAATGTGTTTTTTCTTGAAATGTGATACACCCCATTAAAATGGGAGATATATCAAAATGAATCCTATGGTGTAATAAAATAGTTTCAAGTAGTTTAAAAATATAGATGCATAAATTCAATGAGCATAGTTTTGAGATATAAAACTCCAAAATGGAATAGTTGTTTGTGAACATATATCAGTGGATCACTATGCATATCACTATGGATATATCTGCTTCATTAAAAGAATTTTTTTTAAAACGATGTCCACTAAGTTTGGAAGAAGGGAAAGTCACAAAATTATATATATGTTAATGCATGTGTTTTACATTGAATATTTTTCATTTTAAATTTAGAATCTATTTGAAACAATTACCTATATAAGGTTAAAAACTATGTTTTGTAGAAAATTGAACTTTTGGTTTCAATGGGAAAATTTTATGGCTAACGTGTTCTTTCTCGAAATGTGATACACCCCATTAAAATGGGAGACATATCAAAATGATTCCTATGGTGAAATAAAATAGTTTCAAGTAGTTTAAAGATATAGATGCATAAATTCAATGAGCATAGTTTTGAGATATATAAGTCCAAAATGGAATAGTTGTTGGTGAACAAATATCAGTGGATCACTATGGATATATTTGCTTCATTAAAAGGGATATTTCTAGAAGGATGGACTTAAGTTGGAAAGAAGGGAAAATATCACAATTATATGTTAATGTGCATGTGTTTTACATTGAATATTTTTCAATTTTTTAAGAATATATTTTCAAAATATTTAAAACTATATACTTGGTTAAAACCTATGTTTTGTATCAAATTACTTTTTGTTTCTAAATACTATACATGTTTTAGATCGAATATTTTTAATAAATTTTTCATTTTATTAAAAATCTATTTGAAACAATTAAACTATATAAGGTTAAAACCTATGTTTTGTATCAAATCACTTTTGGTTTCAATGGGAAACGTTTATGGCTAATTTGTGTTTTTCTCGAAATGTGATACACCCATTAAAATGGGATATATATATGGGAATGATTCCTATGGTGTAATAAAATAGTTTCGAGTAATTTAAAGATATATAGATGCATAAATTCAATGAGCATAGTTTTGAGATATAAAAGTCCAAAATGGAATAGTTGTTGATGAACAAATATCAGTGGATCACTATGGATATATCTGCCTCATTAAAAGGGATTTTTATAGAAGGATGGACTAAGTTGGAAAGGAAAAATATGAAAATTATATGTTAATTTGCATGTGTGTTTTACATTTAATATAAAAGGTATTTTCTCTCTCTCATTGTTTGAGACCATGGATATGAAAATGAAAAACTTGAATTTAGATCTATTCCAGAGATTGACTATAGGGGCATTTACTAGATATGTCACCTTTCATAAAAGATGAGATCCAGAGGCTACCTGGCCCTTTATAGACTCTGCCTATATAACTTGTAGAAGTTAACACTACATGTCTCAATTATACCCATGAAGGGTGTAGAGGACCCGTGGAATCACTCAAACTACTTTACGTAGACATAAGGGTGTATAAGAATGCACATGTGTTTTACATTGAATATTTTTCATTTTAAATTAAAAGAATCTATTTGAAACAAAATTTACCTATATAAGGTTAAAACCTATGTTTTGTATCAAAACACTTTTGGTTTCAATGGGAAACTTTTATGGCTAATTTGTGTTTTTTTCTCAAAATGTGATACACCCCATTAAAATGGGAGATATATCGAAATAATTCTTATGGTGTAATAAAATAGTTGAGTAGTTTAAAGATATAGATCTGCATAAATTCAATGAGCATAGATTTGAGATATAAAAGTCCAAAATGGAATAGTTGTTGGTGAAAAAATATCAGTGGATCACTATGGATATATTTGCTTCATTAAAAGGGATATTTCTAGAAGGATGGACTATTTTGGAAAGCAGGGAAAATATCACAATTATATGTTAATATGCATGTGTTTTACATTGAATATTTTTCATTTTATTAAGAATCTATTTTCAAAACAATTAACATAGTATAAGGTTAAAACCTATATTTTGTATCAAATTACTTTTTGTTTCTAAATACTGTGTGTTTTACATTTAATATTTTTCATTTTATTAAAAATCTATTTGAAACAATTAAACTATATAAGGTTATAACCTATGTTTTGTATCAAATCACTTTGGTTTCAATGGGAAACTTTTATGGCTAATGTGTTTTTCTAAAATGTGATACACCGCATTAAAATGGGAGATATATCGAAATGATTCCTATGGTGTAATAAAATAGTTTCAAATAGTTTAAAAATAAAGATGCATAAATTCAATCAGTATAGTTTTGAGATATAAAAGTAAAAAATGGAAGAGTTGTTTGTGAACAAATATCAGTGGATCACTATGGATATATCTGCTTCATTAAAAGGGATTTTTCTAGAAGGATGTCCACTAAGTTGGAAATAAGGGAAAAAATCACAATTATATGTTAATGTGTGCATGTGTTTTACATTGAATATTTTTTAATTTATTAAAAATCTATTTGAAACAATTAACCATATAAGGTTAAAACCTATGTTTTGTATCAAATCACTTTTGGTTTCAATGGGAAACTTTTATGGCTAATGTGTTTTTCTTAAAATGATTCCTATGGTGTAATAAAATAG
Organism: Pinus albicaulis; assembly: GCA_034641835.2. Classification (NCBI taxonomy): domain Eukaryota; kingdom Viridiplantae; phylum Streptophyta; class Pinopsida; order Pinales; family Pinaceae; genus Pinus; species Pinus albicaulis. Next base: position 2,979,706 of record MU968426.1, on the reverse strand, counting down.
TTTCAATTAGTTTAAAGATATAGATGCATAAATTCAATGAGCATAGTTTTGAGATATAAAAGTCCAAAATGGAATAGTTGTTGGTGAACAAATATTAGTGGATCAATATGGATATATCTCCTTCATTAAAAGGGAATTTTCTAGAAGGACGGACTAAGTTGGAAAGAAGGGAAAATATCACAATTGTTTGAGTCCTGATCTTATAAAAGGTTTCCACTAAATCCATCCCTATTACTTTTCATGTGAACCACATTCCCAAACCCACACATCTATGTACCTACGAGCCAAGCCAAGTGTAAAAAGGGCTTATTTCATATTCTACTTTAACACATATATGTGATTAATTATCGTTAGAATTTATATGGTAGAAATACATATAAAGAGTAATCCTTAGTATAGATCTATTTTGACTTTAAGGAATAAAGGGAAGTTTTTTAGAAAGTTTATCTTAGGAGGTAGAACTAAACCTTCTATAACCCACAAAAGAAACCATGGCCTGTGAGCATCACATGCAAACACAAGTTACTCCCATGTTTGAAACACCACCTCACATCATCATAAGGGATCGAAACCACTAAGCAACCCATACTAAGTTCCCTAGAAGGGATGACTATCATATTTAATGATTGGGTTTATCTCCAAGGTCAAAAGGAAAATCAAAGTTAGGAAAGGGAATTAGAATAGAAATTAAGGTAAGACCATGACCTTTTACCCAATATTGAACGAAGGTGAGCAACCATAGATATCATGAAGGAAGTTCAAGAAATATTATGATATAAGAAATATTAAATGAAAATCAAAGTTAGGAAGTTAGGAAAGGGAATTAGAATATAAATTAAGGTAAGACCATGACCTTTTATCCAATATTGAAGAAAGGCAAAGTTAGGAAAGGGAATTAGAATAGAAATTAAGGTAATACCATGACCTTTTACCCAATATTGAAAAAATGTGAGCAACCATACATATCATGAAGGAAGTTCAAGAAATATTATGATAAGAAATATTAAATGAAAATCAAAGTTAGGAAGTTAGGAAAGGGAATTAGAATAGAAATTTTAAGGTAAGACCATGACCTTTTACCCAATATAATGATTCAGTTTATCTCCAAGGTCAAAAGGAAAATCAAAGTTAGGAAGGGAATTAGAATATAAATTAAGGTAAGACCATGACCTTTCACCCAATATTGAAAAAAGGTGAGCAACCATATATATCATGAAGGAAGTTCAATAAATATTATGATAAGAAATATTAAATGAAAATCAAAGTTAGGAAGTTAGGAAAGGGAATTAGAATAGAAATTAAGGTAAGACCATGAAATTTTACCCAATATTGAACGAAGGTGAGCAACCATATATATCATGAAGGAAGTTCAAGAAATATTATGATAAGAAATATTAAATGAAAATCAAAGTTGGGAAGTTAGGAAAGGGAATTAGAATAGAAATTAATTAAGACCATGACCTTTAAACCAATATTGAACGAAGGTGAGCAACCATAGATATCATGAAGGAAGTTCAAGAAATATTATGATAAGAAATATTAAATGAAAATCAAAGTTAGGAAAGGGAATTAGAATAGAAATTAAGGTAAGACCATGACCTTTTACCCAATATTGAAAGAAGGTGAGCAACCATAGATATCATGAAGGGAGTTCAAGAAACATTATGATAAGAAATATTAAATCTTTTTTGCAAATTCTGAGTAAATTTTATTTAACTACTTTTAATATGAGATATGAACAGTTAATTCTTATCAGAAGCAATGAGCCATAATGAGGTCTACGGGTCTAATAACACTAATAATAGCATGTTGAAAGACCATTGATACCAGTATTGTGATTACTATAAATAACATAAGTTGTTACCTATTCTAACAAAGGTTTTACATATTCGATAAGGTTGAATACATTGTAACCACTTGCATGATACTAGAAGCTCTCATTACACTAGTTAACACATGGAATAGAACACATAGACTAGTGTAGATTACATAACTAGTATTGGCTATTATCTAAGCTATCAAGAAATAAATTGGTTGTTCTTTAATATTGAACGAAGGTGAGCAACCATAGATATCATGAACGAATTTCAAGAATTGTTATGATAAGAACTATTAAATATTTTTTTGTAGAGGCTTAAATTCTGAGTAAATTTAATTTAACTACTTTTAATATGAGATATGAATAGTCAATTCTTAGCAAAAGAATTTTGCCTTAATGAACAGTCAATTCTTAGTAGTCAATGCTTTTTTAGTGTCTAGTTTTCCAGATGGTCAAGTGACCTGAAACATGGAATACTTCTCATAGTTGTTGTAGTGGTTGTATTAGAGTATTTGAATACAAAGGTAAATATGACAAAACCACTAGATGAATTGATTGAGTTGGCCCCATTCTTGGTGGCTTGGGCATTCTGACATGTGGTGCACATCTGTCTATATTGATAGTTGTAACTTTTGAGAGGGAAAATTTTAGATATGATGGGCATAAATACTTTTAAAAACAAAGACGGAAAAATGAAGTGACGTTAAAGTGAGATGAGTGGGATGTTGCACCCTCATCCCAGTGTATTAGGGGTATAAAAGCGGACCAAGTAGATTCTAGTATAGTTTAGAAGTAGAGAGTATCCTGTCCTATATCTATGAAAGTAATGGAGTACCGGCATAAAATGCGTAGAATTGTTCAACTTAGATATGAAATATCTTATATATACAAGTTGTTTTTATACTTTCATTGATATGTCATCCTGCCTGTCATATCAAAACTGACTAAAATGGATTGCACCTGTTCCTTATTTTTCGTTCGACCGGTGTTCTTCTGAGGTTGCCTGCACCTCATAGAGATTCATGTTTTGTGTCCCTATAAACGATTATTTTATCCATAACTATACTGGCTAAAAGTTTAGATATGATGGGCAAAAAAATTTTGAAAAACAAAGACAGAAAAATGAAGTGACATTAAAGTGAGATGAGTGACATGTTGCACCCAAATATTTTAAAGGTGGGGGATGTTTATTGAATTTCTATTTTGACAAAATAACTAGGCTAGGGACTGTAACTATGAGGATGAGACAAAATGAAAGACAAGAAGAAATTTGGTGATAAATTTGGTGTTCTAGTGGCCATGATGGTAGATTTTTTCACAGGGAGAATGTTAAGCATCTGAATGTTAAACTGAAAAATGCAAGAACTTTGGAATTTTTTTTTAATATGTAAAACAAAAAAATTGACAGTCATAAATTTACTGAAAACGTAAATTGATAGGCATGGAAAACAAACAACCGTCTTCAAATTTCAAATTTTCAATTGACGGGAAAAATATATTTGAAATATATATTGTGCCTAATTCGCTGGAACATACGTACCTGGAAAGTCGCAACAAAAGATGTTTAAGATGCTAATGACGATCCCTAAAGACGCTGAAGACGTCGTGGAAGAACTCTGTGAACAAAAAAAACAAATTTTAAACAAATTTTAAAAAAACAACAAAAAAAATTACAGAAAATAAGAAATTTACAAGAACTTACCTCCTCACCATGGCGCAAATCAACAAAACTCCCTCGGCGCAACAAAAAATCGACTAAATTCACGCGGGACAAGAAATCAACTCAATTCGCATGGGATAGATATAAGTGTGTGAGACAGATGTGAAAAAAAACCTGGAACAGTTTGCGGGAAATATATTTATAAAATAACAGTTCGGCCGAAATTTGTTTGTCAGTTTTCCAATCTCTGGCGAAAAATCTGTTTTCCATTGCCGTCAGTACGTCGCCAATGTAAATGGAAAACAAAGTTCAGCCAAACAAAATTCAATATTTTGGCCGAACTTTGACAAAAGCTCGATCGAACTATGGAGGAAAAAAAATTTCCGCCCCAAATTCTCACAAAAGTGTTACCCATCTTCACATTTTCACCCATATTAGATTATCAATTTAGAAATCACGAGAAATGTAGTACAAAAGAAGTCAATTCCAATTTGAGACATTTAATAGAAATTTAAAGTTATAATAGTAACTTTCTAATTTATAAATGTTTTTTAATGATCAAATTTATGTTAGGATATTTCGACACATAGAAAATAGTTAAGTATAACTTCGTCTAGCATAAAGTTAGGTAAAGTGTGTTTCTTTAGTATGTACTTTTGTAACATATAATCCGACGACCACGATATGTAGTGATCTGATGGTTCATTCTCTCCTCGGTATTACCGACACTTGATCTGTGGCTTAACATTCGATTGGTCCATGATCTCTATATAAATATCATGGAGGGTCATTTGTCCAGTGACTGTTTATGAGAGAAGCTTATGTAAAAAAAAATTCTTTACATTAATAAATTGTCTGAAGTTATCGCGTTGGCTCAGGTCGTGGACTGTTTCCCTCTTTAAGGGTTTTAACCACGTCAAATACTAGTGTATTGATCTATGGTCTATTTGTGAGCAATGACCTTTGGTTTTTTTATCTAAGGAACTTACCCTGTAAATTTCTACATGATATCAGAGTTGTTTGAGGGGTGCATCTATTATTGATCTAAATCCAAAGTCGGTTTTGAATACATGTGACTGTCGTTTTCTAGATCTACACTTTCTAAACACTTTTGAGCCAGGAGAACTTCTATGTTGTGTTCAGAGCCTCTGTTCTAGTGAGGAACCCCTTTTGTTTCATGTGAAAGGTTATTGGTTGCCCTAGCTATGTCATTTCAGATTTGGAGGTATAATGTATTTTTTGTTGTTATATTTATTTATCCCTCTATTTATTTCGATTTATAGTCATTTTTTTTATTACCGAACCTATACCCTCTTCTCTATGTATTCTATGTGCTCTGTGCTCTATTCGATCTAGAAAACTAGAAACAGAAAGATGGGATGTTTCTCATACGTATTCTCTTTCCTTGGGACGTTGTGCACTCGGGAAATCCGAAATAACGAGACCATGTCTATACCCTCTTCTCTACATATGTTTTTTTCTCTGCGCTCTATGCGATCTCGCAAACCAGAAACATAAAGACAAGATTTTTCTCATATGTATGCTCTTTCTCCGCAGCGTTGTGCGATCTCGGGAAATCAAAAATAGCGAAAAAAATATTTAGTTTATGGGAGAACTAATGAGAAATATAACATCAAGCCACAAATTTTGCATATTTTTTTGTTTTTTGTTGTTGTTTGTGTGGTTTTTTCTTTTGCAGGAAAAGAACACACACAAATATATATATATATATATATATATATATATATATATATATATATATATATATATATATATATATATATATATATATATATCTTCCTCATTTCCAACAATTACTAAATATTTTAACTAACTCACTTGGTCTAAAGTTACTTTATGAGAATAAAGGTCTTGGGTTCAAGTCTTTTTGTCAAATTACCTTTTCTAAAAAAAAAAATGTCAAGTTACTTTTTCTAAAAAAAAACTTTTTTTCAAGTTACTTTTTCTAAAAAGTTTTTCTTCAAGTTACTTTAAAAAAAATGTCAAGTTATTTTTTTTTAAAAGCACATGTAACTTATGTTTTAAAGTTACTTTATGTAATAGTGTTTCTCACCCATTATAAAAAGTGAGTCACTTACATTCTAAAGTCACTTTTTTTATTTAATTTACAGTCTACTTGGTCATTAGTTCATAAAGTAACAGTGTATAAAGTGACTCACTTATTTATAAAAGTGGGTCACATAAATTAGTATTTTTTATTTTTTAATAATGGGGTTATTATATTAAGTTTGGAAAGGGGGGGAATTTTTTTTAAAGTACAACTTCATCATCAAATTTCAACCTATCACGTGACTACTCAGCATCTACCACAAATTTCCTTCAAAAATTCATAACTTCTTCATTCAGAAGTCGTTTTCAGAGTCGTTTTTTTAACCGATCTAATTTTTCGAGATATTTCCATTGGAGCAGTTAGTTTCAAATTTTACATCTTCAGTTTTTAAAAATGGAAAGTACATGCTCGGTTATTCTTCACATCACCCATTATTTTCAATTGATATCCTACATGGTAGACTTACTTAGAAATAAAGGGCTTTATCTAATAGCCTCAGGACTAGAATCTAAACCTACCAATGAATATAAAAGGGCTAAATGGGAAAATAAACAAGATCAAGCATGAGAGTTGATAGGAATGTTCATTTCTCAAGATCTTAGATTTCATATCCAAGAAATTGACTCCCCTAATGAAGCTATGAAAAAATGAAATATTATTTTTGGCATTCAAAATGAAATTAGAGCCCACCAGCTTGAAAATGAGTTGCTTACTTTGGACCCCAATGATTTCTCCTCTATTGAAGATTTTTTATCCAAATTCAAGACCCTTAGACTTCTCTTATAAGGTTGTAAGGTCAAAAAGGAAGAAGGTAGTCTTATCTATTCCATTCTTGCTAAGTTAGGCTCTACATGCTCTGTATTTGTTTCCACCTTACATTCCACTGGAGAAACCCTCATTTCTCAAGGAACACCCTATAAGTCCCTCTTTTTTGATGCCTTCTGCAATTCTTTGATAAGAGAACAAGAAAAAATCTTACACCTTGGTCTTATTAATACTAGAAACTCTTCTAAGAAATCCTTAGCATCCCAACAACAACCAAATCCAGATAATCATAAGAAGCAGCATCCTAAAAAGAATGCTTCTAAACCAAACAAGCATCTTAAGCAATCTCAGCCACAAAATGATAAGGCAAATAAAAACAAAGGGAAGAAGATAGATATACATTGCAAATTTTGTAATCATGATGGCCACGTAGAGTCAAAATGTTTTAAGAAGATGGAAGACTCAGAAGCACAAAATCCATTTGGAGAGCTCTTCAACTTCATCTTTGGGAATGTCACTTTCTACATGTGGTTTTCAAGCATCAATACCTGGTTATGCATTGAATGTATCTTCTTCTTCTCATTCTCACAAGTGGCTTATTGATTCTAGAGCTTCTTACCACGTGGCCAAAAATAAAGCCATGTTTTCTTCTTTAAATTATTGTAACACCAAAAATATTTATGTTGGTGATGATAGATCCCTTAGTGTTATAGGGTCTAGAACCATTCATCTAGATAATGGTCAATTTAATGATGTATTATGTGTTCCTACCTTGTCCTGCAACCTTTTATCTATTTATCACATAACCCATTTCGGTGAAGAGAAAATTATAGAATTTTCACCTCATGATGTTGTAATTAAGGACCTAAGATATCCTAAAAATATTTTAGCTACTAGCATTGCTGATGATTCCACAAGGTTTCATAAGTTTAACAACTTTGGGTCATCAAGTCTTCCCTTCATTTTTGTTTTTCACAATGATGAAGTGAGCAAACTTTGACATGAGTGATTTGGCCACTTAAACTATCGCTCTCTTAAAATCTATGTAAATAAAATATGGCGCAATTATTCCTATGATATCTTTCCGAGATGGTGTTTGTTCCGGTTGTGTACTCAGAAAAAATATTCAGGATAGTTTTGATAAACGTGCCTCTTGACACGCTTCAGCCCCTTTGCAGCTTCTGCATAGTGATTTATGTGGTCCACTTCCAGTTGTTTCTTTCTCTGGCTACAATTACTTTTGGACTTTCATTGATGATATTTCCAAACGCATTTGGGTATACTTGTTAAAAATCAAGAGTAAAGTTTTTAACATGTTCTTGGCCTTTAAGGCATTTTTTTTTAAACAATCTGGAAATCAAATTCTTAAGTTAATATCTGACAATGGAGAATATGTTGACAACAAATTTATCAAATTTTGCACCGATCATGGCATTAAATTGTAACATATTGTTATGTGTACTTCACAACAAAATGGTGTAGCTGAAAGGAAGAATCACACTCTAAACGAAATGGCTAATTGTATGCTTCAATCTAAAGGACTTAATCTTAATTTTTTAGCAGAAGAAATTAACTATGAAAATTACATAGTAAATCGCACTCCTACTAAGGTTTTAAGAAATATCACTCCAAAAGAAGCCTCGAGCTCAATCAAATCAAATGTAAGTCACTTTCATGTTTTTGGAAGTGAAGCTTGGGCCCACATTCCAGATGATAAACATAAAGCCTTAGAACCTGCTGGAATGGGGTCTCATAACAAGCTACGAAACCAATCTATTTTTGGTTATTTTTGTTATATTTAGTATAGCGCGGCGGTTTTGGGATGGGTCAAAGCCCCGAAAAGCATTATAATGGGGTTAAAGGGTAAACTAGGGGTCTGAAAACCATGGTTTGCGAACCATAGGAATGTTAAAGCTAGATTGTTATAAACAAAGAGGCATTTTGGATTGTAAGAGGTAAGGTTTTGATGAGATATTGATGTGATCTATGGTGTAAGCGATCTGTTGGGGTTTTTGGGGAACGGAATCCTGCTGGCTGTGTGTGTGGAGATCCTAGTCCAGTTGTGTGCGGACCCTGTTGTTGTGTGCGTAGGCCGGGAAGGGAATTGTAAGGGTAACGAATGAATGAATATGCAAGATTATTGGATCTGAATCTGTGAGTACTAGTGAATGAATTACTGATAATTATTATGCTATGCATTTCTCTGTCTTTACACTGCGAAGGTCTGTATATTGAATCTATTATACTTTGGTTATATTATGCTGCGAAATTTTTTAGATCTAGATCTGTTCTGTTCAGGTATGTAATGTTGTGTTAAGGTTATGGAAAGCTTCTAATTGTAGATCTAGGGCACGTGGATGAAATTGGACATATGCTTGATCCTGCGCAGAGATAATCTGAACAGAATGTAGCCCTACTTGCCTTACCCTTCCTTTCTCAGGGTGCGGACACCTGGTTCTAGCACCCGCCCATACTACTTCGGGTGAGACTGTGACCTACGTAAGCAGGTCACTGCCAAAAGGGCCAATAGTATAGCGGTTTGTTAGAAAACCTTGCACACCGAACCTGGGTCAGGACCCCTCAAGCCAACAAATGGTTTCGTTGCTGAGACTGGAAGAGATCTGAGAACGGGATCGGGTAATGACAAGAGAATACTGGAAGCCTGGAAGAGAAGAGATCGAGGACTAGTTCGAAAGGCAGATCCAGGAGTTTGCAGTAAGAGAAAACCGAAGTGAAAAATTAACGGCAGAAAGGTGGAAGAATAGGTACGTCCTTACTGAAAGCTATGAAATATTCTTTATTACCTTTTCAATTGAGCTTCAGGAGTGGCTGGCCAGGCTGGTAGAAGTCCAGAAGTGCTGGAAGGATAAGTGAGTCACTCAATGGACTCTCGATCTACTTGAACAGCTGGAGAGAACCGATAACACTATTACATGCACGGTGGATCACTGGGTGGATAGTGTGCTAGGAGGCTTTGTGACAGAATTTGCCATTGATCAATCTGTATCATACTCTGAGGCCGAGCGACAATTCTTCAAAGAATTCCGAGGTAATTTTCTAAGGACGTTACCATTACTGATCAAGAAGTTGTTGTGCGAAAAGAGAATTTTGTGTAGCCATACCGTACTGAATGACCTCGGATCCAGACGGGAGTGCGACATGCAGTGGTAAGTATTATCAGACCAACCTTGACAGAGGAAGGGCCGCCTATAGCCCAATTAAGGAACCGGCCACATCACCACCTAGGGCACACAGGGGTAAGAACTCACCTATAAAATCGTCCCTAGATAGTGATATGGCTGCTCATATAAAACTACCTACCTTCAAGGGGGTAGGAGATGAGGACATGGATTGATTCTGGTTCATTACAGACTCTGTCTAGACTGCGCAGAACATGGCAAGCAATACAATCAAAAGGGCCCAGTTGTCTTTAGCATTCGAAGACAGAGCTCTGGACTGGTAGATGCAATATGTTGCCCAGAATGGAACCACTTCCATTCAGGATATTAAGAATGATATGAAGCAAAAATTCCACAAACCAAATTCCTACTCCCAGTTAGTGGCAGATGTAAAAGACATCAAACAGGGTGCGTCTGAATCAGTGTGGGAGGCGGATCAACGGCTAAAAAAGGAAATTAGGGAAGGAGGGTTCGAGTATGATGTTAGACAACATACGGAATGGTTCATCGCCATGTTGTTACCTCACCTGCACACACCAATGAATTAGTAGACATTTGAATCACAGGAGAAAGTTGTAGAAGCTGCTATGAAGTTAGAAGCTGCTCCTCGGGAGGATACCTTGGCAGGAGTCCAATAGATCCAGGAAAAACTTGGAGCTATGCACCTAGAGATACAGAACCTACGAAAAGAGTGAGGAAAATACATCTGCATGGATCTCTGGTGTATATGTTGTCCAGTGTCTGGTCACACAAAGGATCAGTGCCCTCTACTGACTGATTATATCCAAGCTGGAGGACCTAGCCCACTGTGCCCAGGGGTAAGTAGGGAACCTGCCCTATTGCGACCAGGATCAAGTGGATCTGTGCTATGGTGTGATGATTGTCGGGTAGCAGGCCTCCATGATAAGAACCATTTCCCTCGGCTGGGTGTGTATGTCCCAGAGCTAAAACAACAATGGTGTTGATTCTATCGGTCCGTAGGACATGACGAGCAGAATTTCCGAACGTATGACTTGATGATAGATCACGGGAACTTATATCGGGTGCAATCAGACCCTGCATCGCCTAGACTGACTGCGCACTTCAGAGGATCACCGGCGAGGCAGAGGAGGCTGGGGAGGAAGCGCAGGCCGAGGACGAGGTCAGCTGATCTATTATAATTGTGGAGAAATAGGGTACTTTTCCAAAGAATGCCCTAATCCCACCCAACCGTCTTGTAAATACTGAAAACAGCTAGACCATGAGGTAGAAGACTACTCGATCTTGATAGCCAGAATGCAGGAAAAGCAGCCTACCCCTATACAGAACGTACAGAGGGTTAAAACTGAGCTAAGAGAAGCAGATCCAAGTGTAAAGGTCATAACACGCAGTGGGATGGACACCAAGGGATGCAAAGAGGTACCCTGTGAAGAACAGGCACTACCAACAACCCCTGCACAGTCTCAAAGCGAGGAATAAATTGAGACCTTTTTGAAGGCATGTTTGAAATTACTCAGGAACCCACAGGTCATAAGAAACCTCCTGGCTTTAATGAACACCTACGCAGCTCAGCCCACCTTTCTCCTTGAGACCAAGGACGTGCACAAACTTTACAACTCTAAGAAACGCACAAGGAGGGAAATGCGGTTGACTGCACAAATCGGAGACTATGAAATGGATCAGTTTATCTTAGATCTTGTATCTGATGCCAACGTTTTTCATAAGCAGACATGGCAATGAATGGGGAAGAACAAATTGGAATGGTCCTCTATCCAACTATGCATGGAAAATCAGCAGAAAATCATTCCTTTGGGAAGGTTACCAAAATTTATGGTTGACATTGCAGGGGCAAGGGTCTTAGCTGACTTTGAAGTGATTGAGATAGTTGAAGATGCATACCCCTACCCTGCGCTCCTCAAATTAGATTGGGCAATGGACATGGAGAGCATTATTAACCTAAAGAAACGAAGCATGGTGTTTGAGAGCGGAATTACGCATGTCATAGTACCCCTGGATCTCGCAGAAGGTGCCCGGTATACCGAGCATGTCCACACAAAGGAGGAATTAGATCATATCTATAAGATCATTGCGCAAGATGAAGATCAGGTTAACCCCACGGATGAAGGGATGCTCTGTTGGGAAAAGGACAGTGAATGCTTTTCTAACTCTGATGAGGAGTTGGAGAACTGGCAGAGCTGGCTGCATGAGGTTTCAGCACTTTGCAACCTTTAGACCATCAGAAGTTTTTGTCGCATCTCTACCATCGCACGAACCCTGCCTTGCCAAGAGGCCACAGATGACACTCTGAAGCATGCAAAGCCTAAGGGATCCATGGAATGTAGGTCTGAGGCACTATCACTAACCCGGTATGAAGCACCTACACAGGGACCTATCTCCCCTATCTGGAGGAAGTAATGGAGTAGGGTAATCCTGCGTATAGAGACCCCCTTCACCAAATGGGCCCCAAAATCGGTCGACCCACGTGGTGACCTGCTTGCACGCAACACTCGAGGGTGCGCTCGGCCCTTGCCCAACCAGATTACGGACATGTCTACAATCATGAGTATCCAGGAGAATTTGCGGATGATTGAAGAATTAAATCACCTACGGACGTATCACGCAGCTGTCCTGCACAAAAATACTCCTTCCATGATCGACATAAATACCTTGAAAATACTCTCGATTGACTTGAAGGCTCACCATGTGTCAACTGTCCATCGAAATACAAAAGGACCTCCAATGCATCAGCCATGCCCTGACATCATAGGGACGTGCCCTTGGAGACAAAGAAAGAATATCAGCTCATCCCAAGTTAATGCGACAAGACATTTACAAACACAGGAAAAGGGTGGTAGATTATCACTTTCACCATTTATGATAAGCACGATCAAGGGTACGCGCCACATACGAGCTACCTTGCCATTCAGTAGCTTCGATTGGGGCGCGGATGGCTGGAAGATGATGGCTCAGGCTATTTATTCAACTGTCAAGCGGTATTGGCTACCTTCATTATGGTTTTTTCTACTTATTTCTACGATTCATATCGCTCGTCTCTTCGTTATGGATCCAAACACACAAGAGGAATTGATAAGAGGGTCGGGAGAAGTTGATTGTAGTAATAGGAGTGCACATATGTCGCCTAAAATGATTAGCTGTGAACCAAGTTAAGCAAGAACTCTGCGGTACCAAAACCTGCTACGACATCTCCGCCATTTCCAGGCCCCATCCGCTAGAAGAAACATATGTTTACTCCCCCGCACTGTCATTTCTGAACTGAGTTCTGGGGACATACAAGTTGACTTAGCACAGTTGTCTACTATAGAACTACGAAGACTATCTGCCAGCGTATTGCAAGAAGTACACCACCGTGGCCAAGAAAGGCGTAAGCAGTATGACCTAACCCCGAAAGAACGCACCCAGTGAATTGTCATAGTCACTAACGCCACATGCATTATTCAGGAACAACTGGCGCAGGGAGCCCAATTGTTTGAAGAAGCTGCTACGCAGCTATGGATGAAAGCACTGCACCACCCCATGCTTCAGCATGCCCAAAGAGAGTTGACGCAGGCAGAAGATGCTCTAGATTGACTTCGGGCCTCCACACACCCCCCCCCCGGGACACGCACGGCACCTAGCCGCCATGCACCAGATTGAGGACCTTCGTCACTCCAAGAATATTGCATACAAAAAGTTGAAACCATGGACTGATGCTGCACTCCAGCTTGCACATGATGTGTAGTCCGCCATTGCAAGCCTCCACCAGTTGCTGGAACGTATTGATCTGGATCTCGATGGGCCTGCTTCTCTAAAAATGATCAATATTGCGCAACACACAGCGGCCCGAAGCAAGGAAGTTCTTCCACCCCTCCTTCGCTCCCTGGCTACCTTACGTGCGAAGATTGAAGGAGTGCCACCAAAGTGACTCGAGACGAGTCACAAGATTGTGTTGGGGGACTGTGCGAACGGGGTCTCCTAACAAGCTACGAAACCGGTTTATTTTTGGTTATTTTTTTTATATTTAGTATAGCGCAGGGGTTTTGGGGTGGGTCAAAGCCCCGAAAAGCATTGTAATGGGGTTAAAGGGTAAACTAGGGGTCCGAAAACCATGGGTTGCAGACCATAGGAATGTTAAAGCTAGATTTTTATAAATAGAGAGGCATTTCGGATTGTAAGAGGTAAGGTTTTGATGAGATATTGATGCGATCTATAGTGTAAGCGATCTTTTGGGGTTTTTGGGGAACGGACTCTTGCTGGCTGTGTGCGCGGAGATCCTAGTCCAGCTGTGTGTGGACCCTGCTGCTGTGTGCGCAGGCTTGGAAGGGAATTGTAAGGGTAACGAATGAATGAATATGCAAGATTATTGGATCTGAATCTGTGAGTACTATTGAATGAATTGCTGATAATTATTATGCTATGCATTTCTCTGTCTTTGCGCTGTGAAGGTCTTTATATTGAATCTATTGTGCTTTGGTTATATTATGCTGCGAAATTCTGTAGATCTAGATATGTTTTGTTCGGGTATGTAATGTTGTGTTAAGGTTATGGAAAGCTTCTAATTGTATATCTAGTGCACGTGGATGCAATTGGACATATACTTGATCCTACGCAGAGATAATCTGAACATAACGTAGCCCTGCTTGCCTTACCCTTCCTTTCTCAGGGTGTGGAAACCTGGTTCCAACACCCACCCATACTACTTCGGGTGAGACTATGACCTGCACAAGCAGGTCACTGCCGAAAGGGCCAGTATTATAGGGGTTTGTTGGCAAACCTTGCACACCGAACCTGGGTCAAGACCCCTCAAGCCAACAAAACCTAAGATTGAAAAATGTTTTTTTTTTTATATTCTGAACATGTCAAAGGATATGGACTTCTTCAACCCAAATCCAAAAATGTAATCATTAGAAGAGATGTAAAATTTGATGAAAATATATCAGCCTGTGAGCCTAGTTTGATGGGTGTGACACCTTTGGCCTGAGAGGATGAATCGACATATGTGCCACCTCTCTCTATCTCTTCTACTTTTGGCAGCATTCCTTCTAATTTGGATGATGACAGCGAGGATGAAAATCCTCATCCACCTCCTCAGGATCTTCCTTCAACTCCATAGCTTCCAAAATGGGTCTACTTTACTCGAGATGCAGCAGTTTCTCTTGCAGGTGACCCTGTAGATCAACATTGTACACGTTATCAATTCGACAGAGCCTCTTCTTTATTGGCTCAAGTTCTAGAAAATTATGATACAAATACCTTTGAAGAAGATTCAGGTCATCCATATTGGGATGCGACTATGAATGAAGAATATCGTTCCTTATTGGTAAACGATACTTGGGATCGTGTTCCTCTTCCAAATTGAAGAAAACTTGCATATGAAATGGTTTTACAGAACAATGTTTGGACCAAATGGAAAAGTGGATAAACGTAAATCTCATCTTGTTGCTAAAGTATTTTCACAAGTTGAAGCCATTGAATATACTGAAACCTTCTCCCCTTTTTCCAAAATGAATTCTATCTGCCTTGTTCTTTCCCTTGTTGCCTCCTTTAAATGGGAATTTCATCAAATGGATGTTAAATCCGCATTATTACATGGGCACTTGCATGAAGAAATCAACATGGATCAACCCCCTGGATTTATCCAATAATACTCTAGCCTTGTTTTTCGCCTTAAGAAGTCTCTCTATGGTCTTAAACAAGCCCCTCGAGGATAGATTTCTCTTAGATAATCTCTTTTTTAGATGTCATTTCAACAACACTATATACACCAAGAAAGTGATTAAGTCCTTAATCATCCTTGTTCTTTATTTTGATGATCTTATCCTTACTGGTAGTGCTCCAACCATATAAACCATGTGAAGTCTAGCCTCAAAAAGAAGTTTGAAATGACAGACTTAGGACACTTGCATTATTTCCTTGGTCTTCAAGTCTTCAAGAAGGTATTACCCTTTCTTAGTCTAAGTATGCATGTGATCTTCTACGCCACTTTCGCATGGAATATTGTAAGCTAGCCCCTTCTCCCTTTCATTCTGGAGTCAAGCTTTCAATCACTTATACTACCCCTAAGGTTGATGCTACCTTATACCGTCAACTTGTTGGTAAAATTTTGTATCTGACCCATACCCATCCTGACCTCTCCTGTGTCGTTTGTATTTTTTCTCAGTTTACGCACAAACCTCATGAAAGTCACTCGAAAGTAGCTAAATGAATACTTTGATATGTTCAAGGTATAGTTCAGTTTGAGATTCATTATAGTGCAGGAGCATATCCATTGTTGGTTGGTTTCACTAATTTTGATTGGGTTGGTGACCCTAATTATCGAAATTCTACTACAGGTTATGTATGCACTCTTGAATCAGGACCAATTACATTGTCTTGTAAGAAACAAAGTTACTTCTCTATTTCTTAGGTAGAAGCAGAGTATCATGGTGTTGTTGAAGCTTGCAAGGAAGACTTGTGGCTTCATCAAATCTCGTCTGAATTTGGTCTTCATCAGCGGCATCCAACTACACTTAGGTGTGATAATCAGAGTGTCATTCAACTATGCAGAGATCCAGTTCAGCATCAACGTAGCAAACACATTGAGCTACACATACACTTCATCAGAAATCTCATTCATGATCGTGTTCTTGAAGTGCACTATTTTTCAACCAATCATCAATTTTTTTATATCTTTACAAAGGCTCTCACAGAAGCGCAGTTTACCAAACTTTTATCTATGCTTGGAGTTCATGAAAATTATCATTAAGGGGGGATAGACTCTGATGCCTCCTTCCTTCTCCTATTGTGTCACCTTTGTATATCCTTCAATCCCATCCCAAGTTGTTCTTGATGATGATGATGATGGTTAACGTCCACTGAGACCAAACATTGGTCTATCGGACCTATAATATTCTTAGTTCTTAATTGTCTGGCTTCTCGTCTTTCTTGGCGAGATTGGTATTGTAGCTTTCTTTTTCTTCTCTACAGTCTTCCAACTTCATTTATCTTGCACCTCCTTCATCTCTTCTGATTCTTGGGACACTGGTGTCTTATATTTGGAATCTGGGAGGTCTTCTTTGCTGCAAAATGAAGATTTATTTTGTGCAGTATTCAAATCCTCATAAATTTTGATGCTTGAGGGGTTGTTGCATTCATTTTTTTGTTGTTGGGCGAGGCTTTCCCCTTGCTTGTCTTGAATGTTGTTTCTTTCTTGCCTGATTTCTTGCGATTCAGAGTTTTCTGAAGAGTATTCTTCCTTGGTGATAGTGTAATGTTCCTTTTGTGCTCCTTCCCACCATGTAGATCTATGGTGGTTCTTTCTAGCAGAATTTTTCTGGGAGACTTTTGGGTAATTTTTGGCTAGATGGCCTGTCTCGAAGCTGGATCGATATCTGAAGAGGACACTTTCGTAGTCGAGTTTCTAGTTCCATACATAGTCTTTTCTTGTTAGGATCATTTTAGCTGGGAATCTAGCGTTGAAGTCCATTTCTACACAGATGCGTGCATAGGTGGTGTTGACATATTCCTTTGTTTTTGGGCACCTGCAGTAAAATTTCCCAATTTCATTTCCAATGGCTTTTAGCGAGGAGAGATTCCAAAGATGTAAAGGTAGGTTTGGAAATCTGACCCAAACTGGTGCTAAGGTTATGACTTTTGTTGAGGTATCGAATGATGGGTTCCATGGCTTCATGAATAGGGTTGATTTTTCCCAAAACCAAGGACCAGAATCTAAAATGCATTGTTTGCTTTCAGAGTTTTCAAAATCTACTATAAAGAAACCCTTAGCACAGGGGTAGATATTAATTTCATCAGAAATGACAGGCTTCCATACCTCCGAGATCCAACTGTGGAGAGTTGTCAACCGTGGCCAAAAGCCATTAAACCGTCAGATTAAGTCACTTTCAGAAAACTTCAAGGCCTCATCCAGTGAGGCTTGACCACCTGCATAGTGGGAGTTGGGGCTTCACTGACAATATGGTCAGGAGCTTGACTTTGAGAGGCGGACGGAACTGGGCCGGAAATTATCTTCGCGAAGCTGGGAGCCATACCAGAGTGGACTAAGACCAGCTCACGACCTATTTTACAATGGAAGATGCCGCAGTCAAAAGATGCCATAATCGCACCACAGACTAAGATGCCACAGTCGCACCGCAGAGAAGAATGATCCGCAGAGCTGAATGATCTGCAAAGCTGAATGATCTGAAGCATATTTTTAATGAATCATTGCGAATATTGAGCAATGGCGGCCCTGATTTAGTGTTGATTTTGATGGATGTCGTAGACTAAGATGCCACAGTGGCACCGCAAAGAAGAATGATCCGTAGAGTTGAATGATCTTAAGGGGTAATGTTAGGATATTCTGACACATATGACATAGTTAAGTATAACTTGGTATAGCGTAAAGTTACGTAAAGTGTGTTTCTTTAGTATGTACTTTTGTAACTTATAATCTGACTGTCATAATATGTAGTGATTTGACGGTTCATTCTCTCCTTAGTATTACCGACACTTGACCTATTGCTTAGTGCTTCATTGGTCCATGATCTCTATTTAAAGAGCATGGAGGGTCATTTTTCCGGTGATCGTTTATGAGAAAAGATTATGTAAATTTTATTTCTTTACATTTATAAATTTCCTAAAGTGGTTGCGTTGGCTCGGGCCATGGACTGTTTCCCTCTTTAAGGATTTTAACCACGTCCAATATTGGTGTATTGATCTGTGATCTATTTGTGAGTGGTGACCTTTGGTGTTTTTATCTAAGGAAATTACCCTGTAAATTCCTACATGTTATCAATGTTGTTTCAGGGCCGCATCCATTGTTGATCCAAATCTGAAACCAGTTTTGACTGCATGCGACTATCGTTTTCTAGATCTATTGTCTCTAACCACTTTCAGGTCGAGAGAATTATTATGTTGTGTTTGGAGCCTCTGTTCCAATGAGTAACCCCTTTTGTTTCATGCGAAAATGTTTCAAGTTTCTCTAGCTATGTCATTTTATATCTGGAGGTATAAAGTATTTTTTGTAGTTATATTTATTTATCCCTCTATTTATTTCAGTTTATAGTCATTTTTTATTATCGGATCTATAGTCTATTCTCTGTGTATGCTCGTTTATCTACGCTTTGTGCGATGTGGAAAACTAGAAATAGAAATACGAGATCTTTATTGTACGTATGCTCTTCCCCGCAACGTTGTGAGATCTTGGGAAATCAGAAATAGCGAGACTAGATTTATACCCTCTTCTCTGTGTATGCTCTTTGCTCTACACTTTGTGTGATCTGGAAAACCAGAAACAGAGAGACTAGATTTTTCTCGTACGTATGCTCTTTCCTCGAGACGTTGTGCAATCTCGGGAAATCAGAAATAGCGAGAAAAATATTTATTTTTTGGGCCTTTTTTTTTGCGTTTTTTTTTTTTGCACGAAAATAACACACAACCCAAAGAGGCAAAAAAAAAAAAAAAAAAAAAAAAAAAAAACCTTCCTCATTTCCAACAATTAATAAATCTTTTAGCTAGCTCCCTTGGTCCAAAGTTACTTTATGAGAATAGAAGTCTTGGGTTTAAGTCTTTTTGTCAAGTTACTTTTTTTTAAAAACTTTTTGTCAAGTTACTTTTTCTAAAAAAAACTTTTTGTCAAGTTACTTTTTCTAAAAAAATTTGTCAAGTTACTTTAAAAGCACATGTAACTTATGTTTTAAAGTTACTTTATGTAATAGTGTTTCTCATCCATTATAAAAATTGAGTCATTTACACTCTAAAGTCACTTTATCTTTTATTTAAGTTACACTCAACTTGATCATTAGTTCATAAAGTAACATTGTAAGAGGTGACTCTTATTTATAAAAGTGAGTCACATAAAATAGTATTTTTTTTTTTAAAGGTGAGATTATTATATTAAGGCTAGAAAGGGGGAGATTTTTTTTTTTTAAGTACAACTTCATCATCAACTCGCAACCTATCACATAACTACTTGGCATCTACTACAACTTTTCTTCAAAAGCCATAACTTCTTCATCCAGAAGTCGTTTTCACAGGCGTTTTTTTTTAACCGACCTAATTTTTCGAAATATTTCCATTAGAGGAGATAGTTTCAACCTTTGTAGCTTCATTTTTTAAAATAGAAACTACATGCCCAGTTATTATTAACAGCACAAATTATTTCCAATGGCTATCCTACATGGTCGACTTACTTAGAATTAAAGGGCTTTATAGAATAGCCTCATGACTAGAATCTAAACCTACCAATGAAGATAAAAAGGATAAATGGGAAAATAAAGAAGATCAAGCATGAGGATAGATATGAATGCCCATTGCTCAAGATCTTAAATTTCATATCCAGTAAATTGACTCCTTGATGAAGCTATGAAAAAGCTAAATATTGTTTTTGGCATTCAAAATGAAATCAAAGCTCACTAGCTTGAAAATGAGTTTCTTACTTTGGACCCCAATAATTTCTCCTCTATTGAAGATTTTTTGTCGAAATTAAAGACCCTTAGACTTCTCTTAGGAGGTTGTAATTTCAAAAAGGAAGACGGTAACCTTATCTATTCAATTCATGCTAAGTTAGGCCCTGCATACTCTGTATTTGTTTCCACCTTCCATTCCACTAGAGAAGCCCTCATTTCTCAAGGAACACCTTACAAGTCCCCCTCGTTTGATGCCTTTTGTGATTATTTGATAAGATAACAAGAAAAACTCTTACACCTTGGTCTTATTAATACTAGAAACTCTTCTAAGAAAGCCTTGGCAGCCCAGCAGCAACCAAATCGAAAGAATCCTAAGAAGAAGCATCCTAAAAAGAATGGTCTTAAACCAAACAAAGGTCTTAAGCAATCTCAGCCACAAACTTATAAGGAAAATAAAAACAAAGGAAAGAAGACATATAGACATTACAACTTTTGTAATCATGATAGCCACATAGATTCAAAAAAATTTAAGAATATGGAAGCCTTAGAAGCAGCAATGAAGAAGCACAAGATCCATTTGGAGAACTATTCAACTTCATCTTTGGGAATGGCACTTTCAGCATGTGGTTGTCAAGCATCAAGATATGGTTATGAATTGAATTTATTTTCTTATTCTCATTCTCATGAGTGGCTCATTGATTTTGGAGGTTCTTACCACATGGAAAAAAACAAAGCCATGTTTTATTCTTTAAATGATTGTAACACCAAAACTATTTATGTTGGTGATGATAGATCTCTTAGTGTTATAGGGTCTAGAACCATTCATCTAGATAATGGTCAATTTAATGATGTATTATGTGTTCCTACCTTGTCCTGCAACTTTCTATGTTTTTATCAGATAACTCATTCAAGTGAAGGAAAACCATATAATTCTCACCTCATGATGTTGTAATTAAGGACCTAAGATATCCTAGAAATATTTTAGCTACTGGCATTGTTGATGATTTCACAAGGTTGTATAAGTTTGACAAATTTGGGCCATCAAATCTTCCCTCCATTTTTATTTCTCATAATGATGAAGTGAGCAAACTTTGGCATGAGTGATTTGGTCACTTAAACTATCGTTCTCTTAAAACTATATGTAAATAAAATATTGTGACAAATATTCCAATGGTATCTTGTCAAGATGGTTTTTGTTCCGGTTGTGTACTCAGAAAACATCATCAATATATTTTTGACAAACGTGCCTCTTAGCGCATTTCAGCCCTTTGCAGCTTTTTCACAGTGATTTATGTGGTCCACTTCCAGTCGTTTCTGTATTTGGCTACAAGTACTTCTTAACTTTCATTGATGATTTTTCCAAATACACTTGGGAGTGCTTCTTAAAACTCAAGAGTGAAGTTTTTAACATGCTCTTCGCCTTTAATTCCTTTGTTGATAAAAAAATCTGGACATCAAATTCTTAAGTTAAGATATGAAAATGGAGGAGACAATGTTAACAACAAATTTATCAAATTTTTCACTAAACATGGCATTCAATTGCAACATATTGTTTTGTATACTCCACAACAAAATCATGTATTTGAAAGGAAGAATCGCACTCTTAAATAAATTGCTAATTTTATGCTTCAATCTAAAGGACTTAGTCTTAATTTTTGGGCAAAAGCAATTAAATGTGCAAATTACATAACAAATTTAACTCCTACTAAGGTTTTAAGGAATATCACTCCGGAAGAATCCTGGAGATCAATAAAACTAGATGTAAGTTGCACTTTCATGTTTTTGGAAGTGAAGCTTAGGCCCACATTCCAGATGAGAAACATAAAGCCTTAGAACCTAAGAGTGAAAAATGTTTTTTTTTTAATATTTTGAACATGTGAAAGGATATAGAATTATTCAACCCAAATCCAAAAATGTAATCATTAGAAGAGATGTAAAATTTAATGAAAATATATCGGCCTGTGAGCCTAGTTCGCCGGGTGTGCCACTTTTGGCCCGTGAGCCTGATTTGGCATATGTTCCAACTCTCTCTATCTCTTCTACTTTTGACAGCATTCCTTCTACTTCGGATGATGAAAGAGAGGATGAAAATCCTCCTCCACCACCTCAAGATCTTCCTTCAGCTCCACAGCTTCCAAAATGGGTCTGCTCTACTTGAGATGTATCAGGTTCTCTTGCATGTGACCCTACAGATCAACGTCGTACATGTTCTCAATTCGACAGAGCCTCTTCTCTATTGGCTCAAGTTAGAGAAAATTATGATCCAGATACCTTTGAATAAGCTTCAGGTCATCCAGACTGGGATGCAGCTATGAATGAATAATATCATTCCTTATTGGCAAATGATACTTGGGATATTGTTCCTCTTCCAAAGGGAAGAAAACTTATCAGATGCAAATGGGTTTACAGAACAAAGTTTTGACCATATGTAAAAGAGTATAAACATAAAGCTCTTCTTGTTGCTAAAGGATTTTCACAAGTTTAAGGCATTGATTATACTGCAACCTTATCGCTTGTTGCCAAAATGAATTCTATCTGCCTTGTTCTTTCCCTTGTTGCCTCATTTAAATGGGAATTCCATCAGATGGATGTTAAATCCACCTTCTTACATGGGGACTTGCATGAAGAAATCTACATGGAACAACCCCCTGGATTTATCCAAAAATACTCTAGCCTTGTTTTTCGCCTTAATAAATCTCTCTATTGTCTCAACAATCCCCTCGGGCTTGGTATGCCAAAATGGATAGCTTTCTCTTAGATAATCACTTTTTTAGATGTCATTCGGAAAGTGTTGTCTACACCAAGAAATAGTTTAAGTCCTTAATCATCCTTTTTCTTTATGTTGATGATCTTATCCTTACTAGTAGTGATCCCAACCATACAAACCATGTGAATTATAGCCTCAAAAAGAAGTTTAAAATAAGGACACTTGCATTATTTCCCTGGTCTTCAAGTCTTGCAATCCAAATAAGGTATTACCCTTTCTCAGTCCAAGTATGCATGTGATCTTCTACGCCACTTTCACATGGAAGATTATAAGCCAGCCCCTTCTCCCTTTCAGCCTAGAGTTAAGCTTTCAGTGACTCATAATTCCCCTAAGGTTGATGCTACCTCATACCATCAAATTTTTGATAAACTTTTGTATCTAACCCATACCCATCTTCACTTTTCCTTTGTTGTTGGTCTTGTTTCTCAGTTTATGCACAAACCTCATCAAAAGTCACTAGAAAATAGCTAAAATAATACTTCAATATGTTCGAAGTACAATTTAGTTCGGGATTCATTACAGTGCAGGAGCATCTCCATTATTGGTTGGTTTCACTGATCCTGATTGGGCCGATTGTTGAAAAGTGTAACTAGGTTGGTCTTCTTATTGACTATGTAATTATGGATTTATGTAAAGTAGAATGCAAAGATAATAAAATGAATTTTTTACTTGCTTCATGGTTTCATTAGCAATATTTTACTATAGGTTCATAGACTTCTTCTTGATGTCTATCTAAGTTTTTGTCTTCTAGATATAAATGTAATTAAGTGTCATTTCTATATGAAGGATCTATTCAAAGAAATGCTCCAAGACCTTGTAAAAGATTCCATGAAAGAATGGCTTATGATAGCCCTAATCTACACTGAACGATAAGCTTATAAGATGTGTTAATGTTGGCCTTCCATCAGCATGACTAGTCGGACTACAAGCCATAGGATGGTCGACCTAAATTATGTGAACATGTTCCTATATATATACACATTTTCTGCATTAATTTGAGAGATAATATTTGGATATATCTGAGTTGGTATGCGGACCTTTGGACAGCATCTAACAGAGACTTATGACTGGTAAAGGAGCATATATATACTTGATGATATCATAATAAAGTGCAGTGGAATAGAAGTGCCACGATTGACTGAAATTGAAGTGTGGACTGTCCATTTGAAGTAGTGTAGATAAATCTAAAGTTACTACAACATGACAATGTTAAGGGAATTTTTGTGTATTGAAGTGTGAATCTGTTCAGGAATTAAAGTGGGGGTTTGTCTAAGAATTGATGTGCAGATTTGCAGACTATCCTGAAGTAGTGTTTGTGTACTAATGTGTGAATCTGTTCAATAATTAAAGAGTGGAGTTGTCCAAGAATTTAAGTGCAGATTTGCAGACTATCTTGAAGTAAAAATGCAGATAAAAGGTGACATTTTTATTCATCTTCAATTCAAGAAAAGGTTGGAACAGTGGTCTACTAAGAAAATAAGCAGTCAGAAAGAGGAAGAAAGAAGGAATGTAAATCTTTGATTTACTTTCCTATCTACAGCTTTATATATATATATATATATAAGATAATTGAAGAATCAATTGAAGGTTCAAAGAAAGTACTAGTGCAGAATAGTGAAAATTGGTGAAGAGAAGAAGGATTAGAATTGAAGGACATCAAAGAAGTAAGGAAAAGGTCTTGGATGAATAAATAGTTCAAGGGTCTAATTTTGCGTCATGGTACTTGTCATCTGAAATATATAAGAATAATTTCTCGCGGGTTTTCCTCTCCAAGAGGGGGAGGTTTTTCTCTGGCTCTAGGAGCCTAAATCTTGTGTCTTGTGTCTTTTTATAATTGACTTGATTAAATATTTAATAAGCTAAAGAAGAGAAGACATAAGTAACCCAAGTAAGCTCACAAGTAATTATCAATACGAGAATTTAAATTAATATCCAACCCTCCAAATTCTCAACATGGAATCAGAGCTAAGGTGCTAAAGTCAAAGGGCTATTTGACAAAAGACACTTTAGGATCAAAATTTAGTTTTCTAGAAAGCATCAAAGAAAAATTCAAAGTATACATTGAAAATTCAAATCATATTGCAAGGAAATCCTCAAGCCATCTCAAGAAGACTGCAACCTTATTCAAATAATCTACACATCGAGGAGGTAATCTTTGACATCAAATATTATTGATATTGAAGACATTGTTAGAAGACACATCATTAAGCACCACCTAACACTATTGAAGACATCTTCATTCTGAATTAATCCTTGATCATCAAGGATCCAAGATCACCTACTTTGAATTCGATCTAAGAGGGAGTTCATGCCATCATCTTCATCATTATCAATAATTAATCTAATAGAAGAATAAAAGTATCTACTCAAGTAAGTATCTTTATGACTTCATGTGAATCTATCAAAATGTCTTCTTTGCAAAGAAAGAAACAAACTAGTTAGGGTTTAAAACTTTCCTACATGGAAGCAAAGGATAATGAAGTCATTCCAAATATATGAAGGGAGATATAAGAGACCGAATGATTCTTACAAAATCCATGAAAGACTCTCTCATCTCCGATGTATCAAATCTAGAATCATCAAAAGGAATATATGAGAAATTGGTGGAGCTATTCTCTGTGAGTACTGCTGGAGAAACAATCTCTCTGAGATCAACTACAGGAACTGGGAGAAGTAATGTCTAACATTGAGATGACTACAATGGTGTTGAATACTCTCCCATAAGAATGGGGAAACTTCACTTCAGGTTTATACGGGAATAAAGAACCACACCATTCCACGATTTAGGGTCTCTATGTAAAATAGAGGAAACAAGATTGAAAGCCAAAGCTGTTATAGGATAAAGTGAAGGGAATCAAGCCTTTGCAGCCATTTCCAGGAAGAAAGGAATATTCGGTAAGTTTGTTCCTCAAAATAGAAGAATAAATAAGGACAAAGAATGATGCTTTAGATGTGATTAACTTTGGAATTATAAAAGAAATTTTTCCTTAATCTCAAAAATGACAAGAGAAATAGAGAAGAATCCCATGTCTCGGAAATGAGGGAAGAACCTTAAGCAAATAAATCTAATAAAGAATAAGTGAGAGATATCCACTATGATTGAGATCATATTCTCCTTTAAGTGATTTTTGTTGGTTGTATGATAGGAAGAAATGTAGCATTCTAATCGAAGCATGGTAGGAGCTCCTGAAACATCTCCAGTAAAACCTCTCGGATAACATTACTAATGGAAGGTAGTCACAAGATCAAGGGTCATTATGGAAATAGAATTCTAGGATGTGATCACATACTAATGAAGCAAGTCAATAGAATGAAGCTCTTAATTCTAGAAAAAATGCTACAGGATGACTCAAGGAAAAAGGTATGATGTATGTATATATTTATATGCTGACACTGGATCCTGTGAAGTCATTTCATATGGTTGCAAGTAATGGACTTATGTATTTAGAAGTATGATCCAAGGAGGAGTATCTCTCGGTGCACTGACAGATGAAATCATCATAATATATCCTCATGGAATATGAGGTGGTTGTATATGAACAAGGAACTGGAAAATTTGTGAGTTCCTAGGAATGAAGAATGTGCAAAAAGGAAGAGATCATGAATTGAAACAATTTCAAGATATTGTTATCATCCGGAATCCAAGAAGATGTGACTAGGAGATCTCCTAGGAGGATATGTAGACTCTGACAGAAGTTTGGTAAAGAAGAAGACACTTGACAAAATATATCATTAGGAGATGTGTCAATCTGAATAAAGGATGTTGATGCCTAAAGGAATATGTCATGGTGAATGATCATCACTGAGGTAAATTTTGTTTTAAAGTTCATATGTATATGTTTATCTAGATGAATTTGTGTAGGGTTGTTAATCATGATAAAGGATGTATGATCCTTGAAGATGATTTGAAGGAAAGAAGCATGGCATAACAGTGGACCAGATAAGAAATACTAACGAAACACTTTCTGATAATAAACATGACTCGTGAATAAAAGTGATGGATGATTTTTTCCCTATGAATCCAAATGTTGAAGATTCCTCAATATCGAAATCCATGACATCTAGGGGAGGAATTCTTCATGAGCAACCGGATGTCTCACCATTGTTTTTGCAGGACCCTGGTTGAGAGGGAGCCTAATGGTAAGTTTCTTACTTGGAATAAACTTGTATTATTTCCTTCCTGAGTTAAGAAGGGAATGACATATGAGATTCTCTAAAACATGTGTCATGCACTAGACCAGGACTAACAGGTGTAATTCTTAGTGAAGACCATGTGGAGAGAATGTATAGACACATCATTTTGGTCTTCAACTGGAAGACGGAATGGAGGATTGGGTAATCACCTCGCATTCGATGCTCTTTGAGAATGAGATATGGAATTAGAGATAAGAGTAGTCGAGGACCGATATTCTTTGAGGGTTGGCTACCCAAGAGAAGAATAGTCCAAGAAGGTCATACTATGGGAACACCTAGGTGTAGTATGTACCTTGGAGAGACAATGACTTTGGTGTCTATAAGGCATGTGTCTCGCCAGCATTGTAGCCCATTGTCTCGGTGAGATATGGGGTTGTTAGTCAAGACCTTTCACTAGGAAAATGTTGGTTGATATGATGTTATACAGATGTGATTACCAATCTGATTATTCTTATGATATTCATTAGTTTGAAAGTGACCATGTACCTGTATGAATACCTCCCTAGTTAAGAGGGAGTGTTGAAAAGTGTAACTAGGTTGGTCTTCATATTGACTATGTAATTATGGATTTATGTAAAGTAGAAGACAAAGATAATAAAATGAATTTTGTACTTGCTTCATGGGTTTCATGAGCAAGATTTTATTATAGTTTAGTAGACTTCCTCTTGATGTCTATCTAGGTTTTTATCGTCTAGATATAAATGTAATTAAGTTTCATTTACATATGAAGGATCTAGTCAAAATAAATGCTCCAAGACCTTGTAAAAGAGTTCGTGAAATAATATCTTGTGACAAACCTAATCTACGCTGAATGATAAGCTTATAATATGTGTTAATGTCGGCCTTCCATCAGCATGACTAGTCAACCTACAATCCATAGGATGGTCGGCCTAAATTATGTGAACTTGTTCCTATATATACACTTGTTCTTCATTCATTTGAGAGATAAGATTTCGGATATATATGAGTTGGTATACGGACCTTTGGACAGCATCTAAAAGACACTTAAGACCGGTAAAGAAGAATATATATACTTTATGATATCATAATAAAGTGCAGCAGAACAGAAGTGTCACGTTTGACAGAAATTGAAGTGTGGATTGTCCATTTGAAGCAGTGCAAATAAATATAAAGTTACTACAGCATGACAATGTTAAGGGCAGTTTTTTGCGTATTGAAGTATGAATATGTTCAAGAATTAAAGTGTGAATTTGTCTAATAATTTAAGTGTGGATTTATAGACTATCGTAAAGTAGTGTTTGTGTACTAATGTGTGAATCTATTCAAGAATTAAAGTGTGGAGTTGTCCACAAATTGAAGTGAAAATTTGTAGACTATCCTAAAGTAAAATTGCATATAAAAGGTGACATTGTTATTCATCTCTAGTTCAAGAAAAGGTTGGAATAGTGGTCTACTAAGAAAATCAGCAGTTGGAAAGAGGAAGAAAGAAGGAAAGTAAATATTTGATTTACTTTCCTATATATATATATATATATATCAAATAACTGAAGAATCAATTGAAGGTTCAAAGAAATTACTAGTGCAGAATAGTGCAACTTGATGAAGAGAAGAAGGATCGGTATTGAAGGACATCAAAGAAGTAAGGACAAGGTCTTGGATGCATAAGTAGTTCAAGGGTCTAATTCTAGGTCATGGTACTTGTCATCTAAAATCTATAAGAATAATTTCTCGCGGGTTTTCCTCTCCAAGAGGGAGAGGTTTTGACCTGGCTCTAGGAGCCTAACTCTTATGTCTTGTGTCTTTTGATAATTGACTTGATGAAAGATTTAATAATATAAAGAAGAGAAGACATAAGCAACCCAAGTAAGCTCACCAGTAATTATCAAGAGAATTTGAATTAATCTCCAACCCTCTAAATTCTCAACACCGGTGACCCTGATGATCGAAATTCTACTGCAGGTTATGTAGTCACTCATTGTTCAAGACCTATTACACGGTATTGTAAGAAACAAAGTGTCATCTCTCTCCCTTTGGTAGAAGTATAGCATAGTGGTGATGTTGAAGCCAGCAAGGAAGCCCCGTGGCTTCGTCAGATCCTGTCTGAATTTGGTCTTCATCAGTAGCATCCAACTACACTTTGGTGTGACAATCAAATTTCCATTCAACTATACAAAGATCCAAGTTCATCATCAACACAGCAAGCACATTGAGCTACACATACACTTCATCATAAAACTCATTCATGATCATGTTCTTGAAGCACACTATTGTTCAACCAATGATCAATTTTATGATATCTTTTTGAAGGCTCTCACAGAAGTGAAGTTTACAAAACTTCGATCTATGCTTGGAGTTCAGGAAAGTTATCATTAAGGGGGGATATGCTCTAATTCCTCCTTCCTTCTCCTATTGTGTCACCTTTTTAATTACTTCAATCCTATCCGAAGTTTTTCTTAAGGGGGGATGTTAGGATATTCTGACACATGGAAATAGTTAAGTATAACTTGGTCTAACGTAAAGTTATGTAAAGTGTGTTTCTTTAGTATGTACTTTTGTAACTTATAATCGGACGGTCACGATATGTAGTAATCGTACGGTTCATTCTCTCCTCGGTATTACTGACACTTGATCCATGGCTTAACACCTAATTGGTCCATGATCTCTATTTAAAGAGCATGGAGGGTCATTTTTTTGGTGACCATTTATGAGAGAAGCTTATGTAAATTTTATTTCTTTACATTAATAAATTGTCTAAAGTGGCCACGTTAGCTCAGGTCATGGATTGTTTCCCTCTTTGAGGGTTTTAACCATGTCAAATATTGGTGTACTGATCTGTGATTTGTTTTTGAGTGGTGACCTTTGGTGTTTTGATCTAAGGAACTTGTCCTGTAAATTCCTACAATTTAAATATATATATATATATATATATATATAAAGGTTAAAAAAATCAGAGTTAAGGTATTTGAACCCTCATATAATGTGGGGAATTATTGAATAAAACATAATATCTTGTAGTCAGAGTTTGTAGGTGATAATGAGGGGAAATATTGGATAAAAATTTATATGTTGCAGTTTTATTCAATATTCTCCCCATATGCATTTGTTTTATCCAATATTTCTCCTCTTCCTAACTTTCATATGAGGGTGTAGGTTAAGGGAAATATTAGATACAACATAATATGTTGCATGAGGGTGAGAATGGGGATTTGGTAAATATTGGAGAAAGCATAATATGTGATGGGAAAAATTATCACATAAGTTGTGGGTGGGGGGGGATATAGGCTAAAACATAATATGTTTCAATTTTGGGGGGGGGGGGGGGATATTGGATAAAAAATATGAGGGTGAGGATGGCGGTAGGGATGGGGGGTAATATTGGAAAAAACATAAACTATTGTGGTTGAGTGGAAATATTGGATAAAACATAATGTGTTGCAACGTACATAATGCCACCACGAAGTTACTAAATTCATCTCTATAAAGGATAAGTTTCTAGAATAGATAATTTTCTAAAGAAGTGAAAGGAGCTTAATAATGGTTGATAAAAAATTCTTGTAAGAGTTCCTCAACTTCATGTTTTGACTTACTAACATTAAAAGGAAACATTAAAGAAAAATATATCATTATGATTATTAATATGAACCATAAGGAAAATTGCATTAACATTGGAAAATCATTTATTAATTACATATCCAAATAGCATTGAAAATAAAAACATGATTTGTAAAATACAATACAAAATTAAGTCTTGCAAATTAAATTATTGACTTTGAAATACATATCTCAATTCAATGTTACAACTATGTCATAAAAAAAGTTGACATTATTCTTTGTTAAACCTAGTTTGAGAAACTAGGTTCCTTTATTTTAAACATGGAGAAAAATTTGTTGACACTATAATGAATTCTATGTATCTAAAAAAGGTTGACATTTCAACCTATATTGAAAAACTAGGTTCCTTCAATTTAAACATGGAGAAAAAAAATTTGACATTCTCCTTTAAGAAAAATAAGATGACATTTTAATACATTACAATGAATTTATATTCAATATAACCCTCATCGGAATACCCTAAATATATCTCTAAAATAATATTGAAGGAAATCGAAAGGCGATATAGAAGATGCAAAGAGAATTTGACAAGGTTATCATAAATAAAGATGGAGAAACTTCTTACCTTAAGTCATAATCAAAACTTGATTGTAGAAATTAATAAATT
The DNA here is from genome assembly GCA_034641835.2 of Pinus albicaulis. Classification (NCBI taxonomy): domain Eukaryota; kingdom Viridiplantae; phylum Streptophyta; class Pinopsida; order Pinales; family Pinaceae; genus Pinus; species Pinus albicaulis. The sequence goes on along the minus strand of MU968426.1, from coordinate 2,948,710 downwards.
AAAAGGTAAAATCAAGTTGATGTTTTGTTTATGCTTATATTAAGAGTGGGGGGTGAATCGTATAATATATTTTTTCTTAAATGAGCATTAATTAATCATTCATTAACTTTGAAACATTAAATGCATGTAAAATAAAATCATAGTATAAAGTTTAATGTGGAAACTTTTGTGGGAGAAAAAAACTTATTTATACATGTATATAAGCACCAACCTACCGTAGACACCAATTTCCTTAGTTAAGCACCAATTCAAAAATATATTGTGTATATTGGAGATGCCAATCTCCTTGGCTCAGCCTTAATTGAGAAAGACCTATATAGGCACCAACCTAAGGCCTTCATATATAGAGTATTTCTTACTTCACTTGCATGCTTTATTCTTCATGCATTTCACATCATCATCGTATCCTTTAATTCCATGCTTCAATGCCTCTCCTTACATCTATCTCAGACATGGCTTCAAACCCTACTTAGATTTAGCCTTCATTCCCTAAATAACCACGTAGTATCATTTCACCTAATCTAATCCTAGACTAGTGCACTTCACAAGCACCACAACCCCGAAATTACACAATTCACAACATCAGACTCCTCTTGTGCACCTTTAAACTCAAAAATACTCCTAAAATCCTCTTGCACACCTTTCAAACCTAATAATACTTTGCAGCTCCTCTTGCACACCTAAAATCTCTTTTGTGCACTTTTACTTGATCTTCTTACTTAGATACCCTTCAAATGTGTTAACATATCCTTTATTTATAGTGTTTATGTATTCACTTGTGGTGTCGAATTATAAATATTGGTTGAGACTAATTATACTTTTAGGATGGACTCATTTGACATAATATTTCATTTATTCTCACTCTTATGGAGTTAAAGGGTGATCTATATATGAAAACTTGAGAGCCTATGGAGAAAATTGCAAGTGAAATGTTTAGGGTTTTGAAAAAATTATGTAAATTTCATTAACACATAAACATGCTTTTAAACTCAGTTTTTCAGAAAATAAAGAAGGCATCAGTACCATAACAATATACACATGACATCAAATGATGAAGGAGTTCACCCCTCCTGGGCTACATCTCCTGGTCAAGTTTCAAATGTTGGGTCATTTTCATTATGCTCAAAAATAAGTGTTTACATCAAGTTAAAATGCTCAAAATGATAAAACAATATCTTCAATGGCTTCGAAATAGCCAAAAAACCCTATATGGGCTCTTTCTGCACTCAAAAAGGTCAAAATTTGTAATATCCCAAAAAGGGAGAATGTCGTAATACTAAAACAAAATATAAGAACTGTAGAAAAGTAAAAAATAAATCTAAATACACAGCAAAATTCATAGAAAGAGTTGAGCCATTTTATTATATGAGAGGTGAATATCAAGTACAACAGTGCTCAAAATATGAGATGCTCAAGCCAAAGAGATGGCCTAGAATGACCCTGAAATGATCCCACAAGAGGGACAATGTAACTACTGAAGTGTTGGAAGGTAAATTGTGATGTCCCTGCTGTAACTGTGGGGACTGCAACTAAAAAAATGATTGAAATTCATATATAGGCAGTATGGGAGCCCCGATGATGCCGAAATTGTAGATCTGGGCTCTATGATGGATACCCAAGATAACCCAGAAAGGATTTTCCAGATCTATCAATCTAGAGAAATCACCCTCTTAGGAATTCACATATACATTGTTGGGTATGCAGATTTGTTGAATGAACTGATGATATGATGGTTGCAATAATGTAGAATTAGATCTATGCAAGAAGGGTTGATCCCTTCACTAGATCCTTGGGCTAAAATCTCAAGATCTAGCTCCTCCAATCTCCTCCACTGAAAATAGTTGTTCAATGAAAAAAGCTTCAGAAAACTACACTGCAAGAGAGGGAGGCTCAATAGCCTACTACTAGATATGTCAATACAGCTTCGCAATGATGGAAACAAGAGATCCAATGTGAGGAGATGATCCCTCATAGGATTTTCAGCTGAAATACTAGAATCTTCCCTCCTCCAATAGATCTACAGGATTGGACTATGCAATCCTTGAATGGACTACTGCTACATGGAGGTAGAACTTAATGGCCCGAATTCCAAATATAGATCTATTGCTCCTGGAAGACTGAATCTGAAGAACAAAGTGGTATGATGAATCCTCCACCGGTTTCCTAGTTGAAAGTTAGAAACAACCTCTTGAAGATGGCACCAATGCCTGATAATGAATAGAGCCCAATAGAAAACCTTCCCAAAGTAGGCACACAAGTCCCCCGTGGGTAAGGGTGGGATTTCTACTCGGAAACACCCTGTGCTAAATGGCACTGCAAACTTAGCTAAACAGTTCAAGCATGCATAGAAATGTCCTAAGACAAATCCAGATCTAAACATATCAAAGAATAATCCAAGTATCTAAATCTACCTTCTATTGTGCCTTCACCTTAATTATATATATCATGAGCCTTACATAGCCTAGGCCCACTCCATAACTATGTTGTGCATGTGGACATAAATCTCCATGGTTGACTGCGTTGTTTCTCCATGTCCTCCATCATGTTCACATGGGGTGATCACCCTCTCCATCATGTGCGTATTAAATGCATCACTCCCTTCACTAAATTATCATAAGTGCTTTATGATCTTACTTTGAATGCACTGTGATCTCAATTTACCTCTTCAAATATCCTCATGATTTTATATTTAATATCCATGAACTTATTTGACTGTTTCATCCTCCATGATCTATCTCATAAATGAGACATGATCCCCACTACTTTATCATTAATGGAGTTGCTCCACTACTCCATGATTTAGATCTAGATCTATAATATCCACATACACACATCAAAAGTGGATCTTATTCATATTTGAGGATTATGGGTCCCTCTACCCATTTATTTACTTAATTAATTAATTTTATTAAGAACTCTAATATTCCATTTATCATGTGAAAATTTGGGAATATTACAATCCTGCCGGCAAAATGTTGCTTGTCCTCAAGAAACAGCAAAAGTAGATGCTAGAGAAATCTATCCCCCTCCAAATGGCATCCACACAAGGAAGGTCTCCCCATTTTCTTCAATGAGTTATGTATGCCCAGCACCAAAGTTGCCTCTCTAGAATGTCTAGAGTGACCTCTAACTGTGTAGCTTGATGTCCCTCATCAATCATGAAGCTCCAAGTGACAACCATATGTTGTCCAACATCCTCCACAATACATGAGATACATAAATATAGATGGTTCCATCCATAAAAGGAAAGCTCCAACTCACAAAGTATACCTCCATCCCATGCTACACGAAGTAAAGAGAGGCTTTTATGCTTCCATCCTTAGCCTTGTTGGCCTTGTTGGATCCAAGCATTATCACAACATTGTGCAAAAGAAGAAGTAGAGACATATGGGTAGACAAAGATCTCAAACCATATTCTCCCAATAGTAACCAATGCAGCAATGCTCCTTGCTAACACACCACACCATAAAAATACCAAGTATGGTGTCCATACTCTCCAAGTAAGAGCCATCGAAGGAATGCCTCTTGCTGCCATCCTCCAACACTATCATGCAAGGTAGGGGAGTATGTAGGACCAAAGTCCCTCACTAAAAGCCAAAGAAACAAGATCTCTTGTTTCTTCTTCACATCATCATGTGAATCATGGAGCAACAACAACATATTGAATGACATATGGAATGTCACATCATCCCAATACAAACAAACTCCATTATCACACATCATGAGAGTATTATGCCATATTACAAACAATACAAAACACATAAACATGGGAGATGTCATGTGATGGCCAAAATCTCTCAACCAAAGTGAACATGCCTTCCTCTGCTTCATTATGTCATTGATAAACAAGCCATGATTCAAATAAATATGAGCTATTGGGTGGTAAACATACTCACCCAAGAGCAACCAACGCATCCATGCCTCCTTCTTCATTACATGAGTGTTGTACAAGGCATGGATCATGAAAATATGTGATTTTGGGTACTAACCAAACTCACCCAAGAGCAACCATCGTAACCAAGCTTCTTGTTGGCCCGTGTCATATATCTGCAAGTGGTCATGTAACCCCTTGCTTTTCATCATCACCCACTCATCCCAATGTGGATGGTGAATGATGTCCTGCATAAACATGGTATCCTCCCTTTAGAATACCATCCTCCTCAAACTAACGAAGAACTTTTCACTCCATGATATTTTGAAGTGCACCTCCAATGAGATCTCTCCATGAGATTCTCTCTTCACCAATGGCCCTCCAAAACCAGTAAGGTTTTGGATCTTTTGTAGGTAGAAGTTTCTCTTTGAGCTGTGAGATGCTCATTGAGAAAGTGTCATCTAGAAAGGAGAAAATATTCCTCATCTCAAGGTTTCTACCATCCATTATCTTTTCCTCCATTACTTCATTAGTGAAGCTACCTTCAGAATGCTCCAAGAATATTGGGGCCCTTTCATTATCACTGCTACTAAGTGACAGCATTGTATATCTGCATGGTGATACATATTTTGTCTCATGGCAAGGCACAATTCTGAACTCATAGCTAGCCATTGTACACAGGATCATGCTCACCGCATCTTCTGAAACTCTACACTTCAACTCAAAGGGTTGAATGTATCTCAACAATCATGAATTAGGATATCTCTTCATCTCCTCCTTGATTAGATCAAGGGTCCTCTATGTTGTGATATGTTGCTGCTTCAAATCAGCATGTTGTTATAACCCTTTCTTATGCCTCAACCCTGATGGAATGTCCCCATAAGTTTCAATAACCGGTACTGAAACAATATGAGATGGAATTGGATGCATACCTTGGATCAACTGATATGTGGGAACCTCTTGCAAGACCACAAGAGTTCCTCCAATTGGGACAATGGTCTCTCTAACTAATGGTAAGAGAGATGGTTGCTCTTCTATCAATGTACCAGCGCTGGAATCTACCTCCTCTTCCTCATGCATCTCATGAATCATGCATGAGACTCTATATGTCAAGAGCTTAAGACTATCTTTGCAAAGATGTAGGTGCCTCTTCTCCGAATACAAGAACCTTTGCAACTAGTGGTGAATGTAGTGACTCTTTGTCGAGAGTGACAAGAATGACATCCTCCTTTTCTTCCTTAGGAAATGTCTCTTTGGGACACATCTCTAGTTTTCTCACATCAAACTTCTTTCTCAAATTGTCAAAGAAATATGAATATTTAGTCACCTTTGCATGCTCCATGTGACCAAACCACCAATCATTGGCTTCACCTAGAAGATGAAGTGTTGCAATCTGGACACCCTCTTTTTCAGCTATAGGATGTAGCTTGAAAAATGTATCTAACTCTTTCCTACAAGCCTTAACAGTGCTTGAGGAATACCCATCAAATGTAGGCATATATAATCTATTGTACCTCTCTCTTCTGTTACTGCTATAAGATCCTCTTTCTTCTTTAATTTGGAAGAATTGTTGGAGATTTAGATTCTCCTTGAATGCTCTAGACTGTGCTTTGTACTCTTCAAGATATAAACTAAGAGTCTCATGAGTCTCAGGTTCCATGTTTCGTCTTTATTCATGACTATACCCTTCACCTTCTAAAAATAAAGTGGGCATAGTAGATCTATGAGGAGATCTATGATTCTTTGGTTTCCTTTGTTACTGATAGGAAGTGCTTGGACCTTCCTCATCCAAAATTCTTCTTGGATCCTTCCTTTGCCTTTCTCTCTTCATTTGATTTACCTCCTTGGAGAGACCTTGTAGGGATCTAAAGAGAAGAATGGAAAAACTACAATCCTCCTTATTGATAGATCTCTTCTATTTGCTTCTTCTTTTGATGCAAAATATTAAGTGTCCACAAGATGAGCCAAAGATCATGCTCTAATACCACTGTAATATCACAAAAACGGAGAATGAAGTAATACTAAAACACAATATAAGAATTGCAGCAAAGTAAACAATAAATCTAGATACATAGCAGAATGCACAAAAATAGCTTAGCCATTTTATTATATGAGAGGTTAATATCAAGTACAACAGTGCTCAAAATATGAGACACTCAAGCCAAAGAGATGGCCTAGAATGACCCTGAAATGATCCCACAAGAGGGACTGTGTAACTGTTGAACTGCTAGAAGGTAACTGTATTGTCCCTACTACAACTGTGGGGACTACAACTGCCAGAAAGATAGAAAGTCAGATCTAGGAAGTATGGGAGCTCTGATGATGCTAAAATTGTAGATCCGGGCTCTATGATGGATACCCAAGATAACCCAGAAAGACTTTTCTAGAACTATCAATCTATATAAATCACCCTCTTAGGGCTTCACATATACATTATTGGATATGTAGATCTACTACATGAGCTGATGATATGATGGCTGCAATGATGTAGAATCAACTATATGCAAGAAGGGTTGATCCCTTCACTAGATCATTGGGCTAAAAGCTCAATATCTAGCTCCTCCAATCTCATCCACTAAAAATAGTTGTTGGATGAACAACAGCTTCAGAAAAATGCGTTGCAAGATAGGGAGGCTCAATAGCCTACTGCTAGATATGTCAATATAGCTCCAGAATGATGGAAACAGTAGATCCAATGTGAGGAGATGATCCCTCATAGGATTTCCAACTGAAATACTGGAAACTTCCTTCCTCCAATAGATCTACAAGACTGGACTGTGCAATCCTTGAAGAGACTGCTGCTGCATGGAGGTAAAACTCAATGGCCTGAATGCCGAATATAGATCTACTACTCCTGAAAGACTGAATCTGAATAAAAAAGTGGTAGGACGAATCCTCCACCGCTTTCCTAGTTGAATGCTAGAAACAACCTCATGAATATGGCACCAATGCCTGATAATGAATAGAGCCCAATAGAAAACCTTCCCAGAGTAGGCACACAAGTCCCTCATGGGTAAGGGTGGTATTTCCGCTCGGAAACACCTGGTTCTAAACGGCACTGCAAACTTAGCTAAATAGCTCAATCATGCATAGAAATTTCCTAAAACAAATCCAGATCTAAACAGATCAAATAATAATCCAAGTATCCAAATCTACCTTCTATTGTGTCTTCACCTTCATTATATATATCATGAGCCTTCCATAGCCTAGGCCCACTCTATAACTACCTTGTGCATGTGGACATAAGCCTCCTTGGTTGATTGTGTTGTTTCTCCATGTCCTCCATCATGTTCACATGGGGTGATCACCCTCTCCATCATGTGTGTATTAAATGCATCACTCCCTCCACTAACTTATCATTAGTTATTTATGATCTTACTTTGAATGCACTATGATCTCAATTGACCTCTTTAAAGATCCTAATGATTTTATATTTAAGATCCATGATCTTATTTGATTGTTTCATCTTCCATGATCTTATTTGATTGTTTCATCTTCCATGATCTATCTCATAAATGAGACATGATCCCCACTACTTTATCATTAATGGAGCTGTTGCACTACTCCGTGATTTAGTTCTAGATCTATAATATCCACATACACACATCAAAAGTGGATTTTATTCATCTTTGAGGATTATGGGTCCCTCCACCCTTTTATTTACTTAACTAATTAAGTTTATTAAGAACTCTAATATTCCAAATATCATGTGAAAATTTGGAATATTACAAAAACTAACTGAGTTATGCTCCATTTAATTTTTTCTACTAATTTTCCTCCAATTCACACCCACCTGCAAACAATTCTACAAATTACGCCTTTTGAGGCCACATGGAGCGACAAATTTTCCCCTTTCCGGCGAGATTCCCTCTGGTTCGGGTGAAATTTTTCAAACACATAAATGCACTCGGTTAGCCATAAACCGATAAAAAAGTGCCAACTTGCTGATTCGAATGGAAAATGACATCCACCCACGTTATCCATCCACCCATGGTATTGTAAATGACATCGATCCATGGTATTTATCCACTCATGGAATTTACCCATGGTATTGTAAGTGGCATCCACCCATGGTATTGTAAGTGAGATCCACCCATGGTATTTACTCATCCATGGAATTTACCTGTGGTATTATAACAAAAAAATGCTATAAGTAACAAGTCATATTTTGTAAAAGGACAGATTGTCCACCACAATGTAGCTTCTACAGTTATTCTTTGTTTTAATAAAACAAGTTTATTTGTGGTTTTATTTGCTGTGTGTTCTCTCTTTTTCTAGCATTCTAATTTTGCAGATCTTGTCAGATCCATTTCAATTTTTTAGATCTTGGGGGCTTCCCCCCAAGATCTGGATCAATGGTATCATATTTAGGTTAGAAATCCATGGGAATGAGGGCTTGAAGCATATTTCAGTTTCAATTTTTTGCAGCAAACTTCAGTAAACTCCATGATTTTTTTGGGCGGCAAGTTTGCAGATCAGATCTGAAATTTTTGGTGAAAATTTTACAAAAACAAAGACCAGATCTAGATTCCTTAAAAAAAAATGCTCAAAATAAAATTTTAAAAAAAAAAGAAAAAAAAAAAAATAAATATATATATATATATATATATATATATATATATATATATATATATATATCGGCCGAATTGGAGTTTGGATGAGAGAGATATTGTTGATTCAAAATCAGCAATGTTGTAGAAATTTTTCTAAAGACAATTCTTGGACAGCAGATCTCCTGTCATTTTTGTAGTTTTTAGTGGGAAAATTCAAATAAATGGTTCCAGATCTGACCTCTCCTTGAAAAATTACCCAATTTCAAAAAAACATCGGTCGAATCAGAGTCTGGACAAGGGAGTTATCGCTGATTTAAAATCAGCTATTTTTTCAGAAATTTTGTGATGGCGAGACAGTTCCAGCGCGAAACTAAGAATCTAGAATCTCCAGATAGCGATTTGAAACAATTGGGAAGATGCAGAATTATCATTCCATTTCCAAAAATAGGTTATAATAAATATTTTGAGTTATATTGACCTATTTATGCTCATTTTGAATCCATAGCAGCATTTGGAGCAGGTTCTCTTTGGAGACGTGCCCTCCCACCCCGCTTTAGTAGGCACCTGCATCACATTCATTAGTTTCAACATAGCAGCATTCGTCTTGGGTTATTTGGAGATGTGCCCTCCCACCCCAAGCTATGTAGGCACTAGCTACTTCATCAACAATCATCATCACGGTTATGGGTCAACCACACAAAATCCTTCTCATCGAAGTCCATTTTCTAGGCCGCACACTATTAGTATCACAGTTGGTCAGAAGAATTACAGGGTATCTCTATCCTCAGATCTCCATTTTTCATGGTTCTGGGTCATCCACAAACCCACACTTCATCGAATTCCATTTGCTAGGTCGCACATTGTCAATATCATAGTTGGTCACAAGCATTACAGGGTATCTCTATCCTCGGATCTTCGTTCATCACGATTATGGGTTAACCACACAGAACCATTCTCTTCAGTGGCTCTTCATATTCAACAAAGGCTTCTCAGGAGGTAACTTCATGCAATAGGGACTATTTCTTCTTAAGGAAGGAGGAATGATATGAATGGAAAATGGCATCCACCCTTGGTATTCATCCACCCATGTTATCCATCCACCCATGGTATTGTAAATGACATCAACCCATGGTATTCATCCACCCATGGTATTTATCCACCCATGGTATTGTAAGTGGCATCCACCCATGATATTCATTCACCCATGGTATTGTAAGTGAGATCCACCCATGGTATTTACCCATCCATGGAATTTACCTGTGGGATTGTGACAAAAAAATTATATAAGTAACAAGTCACATTTTGTAAAAGGACACATTTTCCACCACAATGTAGCTTCTACAGTTATTCTATATTTTAATAAAAAAAGTTTCTTTTTGGTTTTGTTTATTGTGTGTTCTCTCTTTTTCTGGCATCCTACTTTTTCAGATCTTGTCAGATCCATTTCAATTTTTTAGATCCTGGGGGCTTCCCCCCAAGATTTGGATCACTAGCGTGATTCCCGCCATCATATTTGTGGTTGGCTTGAAAATCCCACCATTTAGTTTGAACTCTGGTTGGGTTGAGTTTGGTTTAAGTCCACTGTAGTTACATTGGCAGGAACCCTACCCAAGGCAGGTTCAGCTCCCATCCACCGACATTTAACCATAACATTTAATTTTTTACCAACTATGGCATATGTTGACCATTACCTAACCTTCGGAGGTTTAATCCTTATCTACTCCATACTTTGGAATATGGGTTTAATATATGGTTCCAAACAATACATCTTCATCGATATAAAACATGGTTCAAACTCTAGTTTTACGTTGATATATATGGTTGGGGCCTAGGTTAACCCCGGACCTCATCTTCTTCCCATGTAGCATGATTGGGTGGACCGGGGTCCAGGGTTAACCTCAGTCCTAACACCCGACTCCACTGCCACTAAACTTCCATTAAGACTTATGACCCATAATGGTTAAGCAACAACATAGGCGAGACAGTGGAGGGCTTGGTTGGCAGACGATAGGTCGAGGTTTTTATTCCTGTGGAGGCAGTTCGACCTCCAACAAAAAATTTACACGGCTATTAGGAGGCGAAGTGGCAGCAAGGGATTGGCCCGTGTGGAAACTCTTGATTGGCCCACAACAATGTAATTTGAACCAATAGAAAACCATCAAATCGCATCAATAATTACATGTCATTTGTCGTCATGCCATTGGCTAATGGGAGGCATAGTAACACTTCCCATTCAGCGTACGGACTTCTGATTGGGCATCCCTGCAAACTCATTTTAAAAAGTGTAAGTGTTTTTCAAATCGATCATAATGTGATATCAGGAACATATGATGTCGGTTTTGAGTGAAATAAGTTGCATTGGATTCAGGGCGACGAGATATTCACTTTGCCACTAATTTCAATCTGAGACGAACACTTTGAATTTTGAGCATTTTATTGATCCACTGGATCATTCCTCCCCACTGTGGGGAAGCTTTTGGACCCAAAAATATCACTTTCAGTTAAAAAACAGATGAGGGTACAGTTCCATCACCCTTTCAATCTCAAGGAAACCAAGAAAGATAATCATCTCTCATGGCATGACAAAGCTTCTAAAGAAAGAACAGATAGTAGGGCATAATTGCACAATTATGCTCACTAGAGGTTCAAACATCGAAATCATCTATTTCTCCAAATCTCCAAAAAGCCTTGGAGAATCATTCCAAGGTATTTGAGGCTCCCAAAGGCCTCCCACCTATTCATGATCATGATCATGCTATTCATTTGATATCAGGAAGTGTTCATCCAAACATCAGGCCTTATAGATATCCCTATGCCTAAAAGAGTGAAACTGAACGTATGGTTGGAGAAATTCTTGAGGTCCGTATCATTCAACCTAGTCAAAGTTCTATCTTTGCTCCATTAGTATTGGTTGACATGGATCATGGCACATGTTTCCAGATTATAGGGAGCTCAACAAGCTCGCTATTAAAGATAAATTTCCCATTCTTGTTACTGATGAATTATTGGATGAATTACATGGAGCAATTTACTTCGCCAAGTTGGATCTTCAGTCAAGCTATCATCAAATTAGAATGAATATTGAAGACATTCTGAAAACAACTTTTAGAACTGATGAGGGTCATTATGAATTTTTTATCATGCCTTTTGGCCTTACCAATGCACCTTCTATATTTCAAGGTTTGATTAATTCCATTTTCAAACTCTTCCTTAGAAAAATTGTGTTATTATTTTTTGATGACATTAGAGAAAATTTCAACCAAAAGTGGCCTACTTTAACACCATCATGTGGTCTCCTAAGGAAAAAACATCCAAATGTTTATTTTGAGTACAAGAGGTGGAATATCTGGGTCATATTATATCTCATGATGGTGTTAAGGTAGACCCTAACAAAATTAAATACATTAAGGAATGGAAAATCCCCATGACCATAAAACATCTACAAGTATTTCTCGGGTTGACAAGGTATTATCGCAATTTTTTTAAGAATTATGGAAGAATAGTGGCACGTCTAACAACATTACTAAATAAATATTCATTTTCTTGGACTCTGAAAGCAACTAAGGCCTTTGAACATCTTAAAGAAGAAATGTGCCACGCACCAGTCCTAGCTATGTCATACTTCAAAAAAACCTTTATTGTGGAATTTGATGCCTCAGGAAATGGAATTGGTGTCATTTTAATGAAAGAAGGAAGATGTGTTTCTTTTGAAAGTCGTCCAATCAAAGGAAAGTATTTACACAAAGCTATTTATGAGAAGGAAATGTTGGAAATACTACATGCACTAAAGCAATGGTGACCTTACCTAATGGGAAGACACTTAAAGGTAAAAACAGATCATGATCATCTTAAATACTTTTTGGAACAAATATTATCTTCAGAAGAGTAGAAAAATGGGTCATGGAGATGTTAGGTTATGAATTTGAAATCATCTAAAAAAAAGGGAAGTAAATTTTGTTGCAGATGCACTCTCAAGAAAGGATGAGGATGTGGAAGCATTGCTTTGTGACATTTATATTATCCAATCGGATTAGATAACTAAAGGGATGAATGGAAGAATGATGAAGAAGCATGGACACTCATTCAAAATTTGCAACAAGAACCTAGTACATCTAATACATTTTGCTGGAAAAAAACATTCATTATGGTACAAAGATCGCTTATATATTTGTAAGAATTCCAAACACAAACAAAATATTTTGTTGGAATTGAACACCTCTCCTTTAGGAGGGCTCTCAGGGTTTTTAAAAACTTATTCTATTGTTTTGTGAGTTGGTTGCATAACATTTGGGTTTTCTTGGATTTGTTCCCTTGAGCCCCACACGAAGGTAATCCACGTTCCCTCATTTTTAAGTCTTTTTTTTCCTGTCAAGGATGGTGCCTTGCTATATTTCTTCAAGATATTCAGGAGAGAAATATTCAAATGAAGTAATATGAAAATTATCTCCTTGATATTTAATCAAAGGAGGTTCATACAACCTTAAATTATCAACATTAGCAACTGCATAAATTTGCATATATGAAGGCAAATCCAACCTAAAGGAATTATTACCAATCTTTTCAAGAATTCTGAATGGACCATATCGAATCGGTTTCAGATTTGTACCTTCTCCTTGGAGTATTTCTTTTCTAATGTGAAGCCAAACTTCATCATCGACTTGGAAATTTTGATCCACATGATGCTTATCATGCCTTGTCTTGTACTTGACTTGAATCTTCTCCAACTTTTCTTAAACTATTTGATGTACCAATTGAAATTTTTCAATGAACATTTTGTATTTTTCTATGTCACTATGACCCTCAATAGTAACATCCTTCCCAAATATAATATCTAAAGGAGATTTGGGCAAGTATCTCAAGCATCCCTCAAATGGCGATGTTTGAGTCGATGAATGTGTAATGTTCCAAATTGGGAACAGCTCATGAATCATGCACTTAAAAATGAATTTTCAGAAAAATATGCTTTAGAACAGGAAAATAACTCTTGGATACTTTAGATCAGACAATAAACAAACTAAATCCAAGATTTGAGCTGAAACAAATAAGACTAGGTGGGTTAAACAGATCTCCCACACCTAGTTATCTTCAAGAGAAGGCCCAATGAGGGGTTGTAGCAAAGTAAAACTCTATATTGAAAGTGAAGAGAGCTATAAATTCATAAAATGTGCTGATAGACACTCAAAAAATTATTTAAATTACATCAGCAACTTAGATCTAAATTTAGGATCCAAAAGGTGAGGAAAAGCAGTGATTTTGACCCTAAAATAGGTGTATCCAGAAATATGCATAAAATTAAGGGAACTCACGGGATTTTATTTTATATTAGGTCATGAGGGACCTATGCTCCTAATTTCAGCTCAAAAAAATCATTCTATATATGTTAAAAAGTTCCTCCATCCCCATATATGCTTAAAAATGTTGATTTCCCATGACTTTGAGTATGCAAAAAATGGATGAAGCATGCAGAGCGTAATTTCTGAATAAATTAGACAAAATAAGTTTGAAACATTAGATCTAAATTTTATTATGACTGAGAATGAAGAAAAATGGAGATTCAACTCCCTTTATACATCAAATAGATCACCCGATAAGGGGATTTCATGAAAGAACAAATACAAGTATCAAATCTGTAGAATATGGATCTGGAAAATATAGAATCACTAAAACTCTAAATATATGAGCTTAAATATACAAAATTACAGAAGAGGCTGAAGTACAAACTTTCCAGAAGAAGGGATGGCCCTTCCTCAAGGAAATGAGCACCAAACTAGGGTAGAAACCCTGCTGCAACAATGCACTGGAAAATAACGCAGTTTCTAAAGTATACTGCGCAGATGATGTTGGAAGGTCCTTTGTCCTGATGCCAAGATCTTAAATTGAAGCTCAATGCTTCCTCACTAATCTCCCAGAGAAAGGAATGCTCCCTTTTCTACAAAACTAGATCTGGAAGTGGTGTTGAAAACCCCTCACTGCAACACCCAGCAACACAGTATTATTATGTTGCAGAAATAACGTTGTCTTGATGGAGGAAGCTTGAAATCAAGCCTAGATGTGAGGAATTTCAGAACATACTCCTTCAAGAGCTCCTTAATAAAGGAGGAGGATTTCCTAAACAGGAAATTCCTCTCTCTAGCTAAACAGCCAGAGATTTCGAGTTGCCCAAGCAATCTCAAAATCTAAGTATCATCAACAACCTTTCCTTGTGGCCTTCCTCTTCATTTTATAACATTAGGGCTTTGAAAACCCTAAGCCACCTCCAATGAGTTAACCCTTTTTCACATGAAAGGTCTCCATCTAAAACTGCGTTGATTAGTGAGGAGGTTCAATGCATCTAGACACTGCTGTGATTTGGTCCTGTTGACCTAGTCAACCTTCTTCATTCCTTTTCACACCTAAGTGTATTTTATTGAAATAGCCCAGATTTTTCCATGTTCACATTGGGCATTGATTTATTTTTCTGATTAGGAGTTTTAGAGTTCCTCCTTTACACTTTTATTCATGAGTTAAGCAAACTGAATTTAAAATGCAATATTCCCATTAGCTGCAAAAATTGGGAATATTACAGTCTCCCCCGGAAAAATGTTTCTTGCCCTCAAGAAACTATTATTGTAGATGCAAACCATATATTCCCCTCAAAATGGCATCCACATAAGGAAGGCTTCCTCCATTTTCTGCAATAGGTCATGTATGTTTGGTTCCAAAGTTATCTCCCATAAATGCATGAGATGACTTCCAACTGTAAGGTTAGATGTCCTCTTCTTATCATGAAAGTACAAAATGACAATTACATGATGCCCAACACCATCATAAACACATGAGAGACATGAAATAAAGTAGCTCCTTCCATAAAGGAAAAGCTTCATCATGCAATAACATTCATCCATCCATGTTTTATGAACTTGATTAAGCATTGTTATGCTTTCATTCTTAGCCATGTTGGCCTTGTTGGATCCAAACTCCATCATTCCAGCGTTATGCAAAAGAAGAAGGGAAGGAGTAATATGGGTAAAAAAAGATGTCAAACCATATTCTCCTAATAATAACCACTGGAGCAAGGCCCTTTGCTTCCATCCTCCATCTCCTCCATGTAATATGAGCAAGCCAAGATTTCCAAAAGATGATGTACATGCCCTTCCTTGCTGCAATTTATCTTTAATACATAGGGCATGAATCAGAAAATCATGAGTTATGGGGTGGTCACCATACTCATTTAAAAGCAACCAAAGAAACAAGAGGTCTTGCTGCCTTCTTTCCTCCTCATGTGCATCATGAAACAAAACCATACTAATGGATATATGATATGTCACATCAGCCCAATACAAAGTATTATCATCAATGCACATCCTGAGATCAATATGCCAAATTTTACACAATGCAAAACACATAGACATAGGAGATGTCATGTGGTGGCCATGCTTCCTCAAGTGAAACAAAATTATACATGCCTTCTCTTGCTGCAACATATCATTGAAATCCAAGGCATGATTCAGAAAATGATGAGTTATTGGGGAGTAACCATACTCACCCACGAGCAGCCATAGCAACAAGGACTTTTGCAGCGCTCTTGTCTTATTAACATGTGTATCATGGAGAAATAACATAATGATGGACATGTGAAATGTCTCATCAACATAGTACAAGCAAGATCCCTCATACCACATCATGTGGGAGTCATTCCTCCTCCCAAGCCAAATTTCATGCATGAAACATACCTCCAATAGAAATGCATGTGGAGAAATGAGACATATTTCAAACATGGGTGAATACATGGACATGAGATTTAACATGTGATGTCCAACCTCTCCTTTTAACAACCACATCAACCATGCTTCCTTTTCATATACTCTATTAATGATGCATAAAGAATGAGATGAGAGAATGAGAAAATTTGGGTAGTGATCATGCTTACCCCAAAGAAACCAGCGTTGTCATGCCTCCTTATTCATTTCATGACCATTCTTCAAGGCATAGATCAGAGAAATAGGTGCCTTTGGAGAGTGATAATATTCTCCCAAGGGAAACCAGCATAACCAAGCTTGCAGGCCCATATATGTCTACAAGTGATCATGTTATCTCTTGCTCATCATCCTCATCCACTCACTCCAATATTGAAGATGAGTGATGTGCTGCATAATCATGGCATCCTCCCTTTGTAGAATACCATCTCCTTTGAACCAATGAAGAACCTTCCATCTCATGAAATATTGAAATGCATCTATGTTGAGATATCTTAGTGAGACCTCTCTCCCATCTATGGCCTTCCAAAACCAATGAGGCTTTGAATCTACAATAAGTAGAAGTCTCTCTTTGAGTTGTAGCATGTTCATTGAGAGTGTCATCTAGAGGGGAGAAAATGTTTCTCATCTCAAGATGTCTACTCTTCATCTTCTTCTTCTCCATTGCCCCAAGGTTGAAGCTGCCTCTAGAGTGCTCCAAGAGAGATGAAGCCTCTTTTTCGTAGTCACTAAGTGACAGCGTTGTAGATCTACAAAGTGATGCATGTACTGTCTCAAAGCAAGTTCCATTACTGATCTCATAATCATCCATTGAACATAGGATAGTACTAATCCCCTTTCTTGAGACCCTACATCTCAACCCAAGAGATTGAATGCAGCTCAACAATGATACATAGGGATAGTTTCCAACCTTCTCCTTGATTATATCAAGGGTCCTCTGCACTGTGACATGTCTTTGCTTCAAATTAGCATTCAGATTTAATCCTTGGCTATGCATTAATCTTGAAACAATATGTGCTGAAATTTCATGCATACCTTGGATCAACTGATATGTGGGAACCTCTTGAAAAAACACAAGAGTTCCTCCATCCAGATCAATGATGCCTCTAACTGCTGACAAGAATGATGGCCTCCTTTCTTCAAGCATACCAGTGCTGGTATCTTCCTTCTCCTCCTCATGCATCTCCCGATTCATGCATGGGTCTCCATATGTTAAGAGCTCAAGACTACCTTGCAAAGATGCAAGTGCCTCTTCTCTAGATACAAGCACCTTAGCAGCAGATGGTGAAAATGGAGATCTCTTGCCCAAAGTGACAAGATTAACATTCTCCTTTGCTTTGCGATGATAGGAAGTGTATAGTCCTTCCTCTCCATCTTGAAACCCTTTAGGAGTTTCTTTGCATCTCTTTTCTTCATTGCTATACCTCTCACCTTCTTCAAAGAAAGTGGGCATAGTGGATCTATGAGGAGATCTAGGATTCTCTGGTATTCTACTTTGCTGATAGGAAGTGTCGGGGCTTCCTTGTTCTTCTTGAATCCTCATGCAGATATCACTGCAGCTTTCTTCTTCTCGAAACCCTCTAGGATTCTCGGTGCATCTTGTTTCTCTCTTCTGATTTACCTCTTTGGAGAGGCTCTTCTCATATCTGAATATTGATGAGAATAATATCATCCTCTCCATCATTCTGATCTCTGCTTCTTCTCTTTACTTCTCTAAAAAAATTATCTCACGGGCTGAGCCACTGGAATGTTCCCTTTTCAGGAATATCAAAATTCTATTCCAGAGATTGACTGTGGGGGCATTTACTAGATATGTCACCTTTGAAAAAAGGATGAGATCCAGAGGCTACCTGGCCATCTGTAGACTCTTTCTATAGAGCTTTAAATATTCATCCTTCAGGGATTCATCACTTTGTATTGAAGCCACAGACTGAGCCAAATATCTTGCTCTGATACCACTGTAATGTTCCAAATTGGGAATACCTCATGAATCATGCACTTAAAAATGCATTTTCAAAAAAATATTCTTTATAAAAGGAAAATAAATCTTGGATACTTTATATCAGACAATAAAAAAACTAAATCCAAGATTTGATCTGAAAAAATAAGACTAGGTGGGTTAAACAAATCTCCCACACCTAGTTATCTTCAGGAGAAGGCCCAATGAGGGGTTGCAGCAAAGTAAAACACTCTACTGAAAGTGAAGAGAGATATAAATGCATAAAATGTGTTTATAGACACTCAGAAACTTATTTAAAGTACATCAGCAACTTAGATCTGAATTTAGGATCCAAAAGGTGAGGAAAAGCAGTGATTTTGACCCTAAAATAGGTTTATTCAGAAATATGCGTAAAATTAAGGGAAATCACGGGAGGTTATTTTTTATTAGGTCATGAGGGACCTATGCTCCGAATTTAAGCTCAAAAAAATCATTCTAGCTATGTTAAACAGTTCCTCCATCCCCGGATATGCTTAAAAATGTTGATTTCCCATGACTTTGAGTATGCAAAAAATGGCTGAAGCATGAAAAGCGTAATTTATGAATACATTAGACAAAATAAGTCTAAAAAATAATATCTTAATTTTATTATGACTGAGAATGAATAAAAATGGAGATTCAGCTCCCTTTATACATCAAATAGATCACCCGGCAAGGGGATTTCATGAAAGAAAAAATACAAGTATCAGATATACAGAATATGGATCTGAAAAATTTAGAATCACTAAAAATCTGAATAGATGAGATGAAACATAAGAAATTACAGAAGAGGCTGAATTACAAACTTTCTGGAAGAAGGGATGGCCCTTCCTCAAGGAAATAAGAACCAAACTAAGGTAGAAACCCTGCTGCAGCAATGCACTGGAAAATAACGCAGTTTCTGAAGTATACTGCGCAAATGATGTTGGAAGGTAATTTTTCCTAATGCCAAGATCTGAAATTGAAGCTCAGTGCTTCCTCACTAATCTCCCAGAGAAAGGAATGCTCCCTTTTCTACAAAACTAGATCTGGAAGTGGTGTTGAAAACCCCTCACTGCAACACCCAGCAACACAGTATTATTCTGCTGCAGAAATAATGTTGTCTTGATGGAGGAATCTTGGCCTCAAGCCTATATGTGAGGCATTTCATAACATACTCCTTCAAGAGCTCCTTAATGAAGGAGGAGGAATTCCTAAACAGGAAATTCCTCTCTAGCTAAACAGCCAGAGATTTCGAGTTGCCCAAGCAATCTCAAAATCTAAGTATCATCAACAAACTTTCCTTGTGGCCTTCCTCTTCATTTTATAACATTAGGGCTTTGAAAACCCTAAACCACCTCCATTTAGTTAACCCTTTTCACATGAAGGTTCTCCATCTAAAACTGCATTGATCAATGAGGAGGTTCAATGCATCTAGACACTGCTGTGATTTGGTCCTGTTGACCTAGTCAACCTTCTTCATTCCTTTTCACACCTAAGTGTATTTTATTGAAATAGCCCAGATTTTTCCATGTTCACATTGGGCATTGATTTATTTTGTTGATTAGGAGTTTTAGAGTTCCTCCTTTACACTTTTATTCATGAGTTAAGCAAACTGAATTTAAAATGCAATATTCCCATTAGCTGAAAAAATTGGGAATATTACAGAATGCTTGGAATGGTTGTAACCATGTTGAATATAGTGAAAATGTCTATCCCACAACTTAGGATACTTGCTACAATACCCACGAATAAGATGTATCACCGTTTTGTCCACCACCTCTGTTTTTCCATCTTTTTGTGGATCGAATGTTATACCTTTTTCAATTTGGTTTCCATGAGTCCCCAGAAGCTTGACCAAAATTTCCCGAAAAAGCGACAATCTCAATCACTAAAAATGAATGTAGGCAACCCAAAATGTACCCATACATTCTGAAAGAATAACTACGCATCTTGTTCAATTGTAACCTGCTTTTTACAAGGCATCAAAATACACATTTTGTTGAACCTATCCACAACTACATAAAGATAATCATGACCTATCCTAGACATAGTTAGACCTCCTATAAAATCCATAGAAACACTCTCCCATGGACAAGAAGGTATTGGAAGTGATGTATACAACCCCAACTTGTTAATCAAGGTTTTCATTGATGTCAATATGGCATTGACTAAGATGTAAATATTCTTGAGATGCATGGTTCTAGATGATGATGCCATAACCCTTGGTTGATTAGGTTACCATCAATAATGATGGCAATCCATGAAGATGTCAAGATAAGTCTTGATTCCATTGATGATGTCATACACTAAATGAATGACAATGATTTTTAATGGCACTTAATAAAGGTTGAAAGACTAGGAAGATATTATTTGTAGCTCTCCTAATGATGTTTCACTTGATGAAGTTTGGAATACCTGAACTATTATTGAATACATGATGATATGCCTTCATGATAACATGAATGATGGATACTATCATGATGACATGAATTTCCTACACACCATGATCCTATGTTGAAGAATCCAAACCAAGAAGAAGCCTAACAAGAAAAGCCTATCTGCCCTGTCTCTAACTCTGCACTAATTTATGACCAGACACACTAAAAAATATGTTTTATTATCTTAGAGGCATCCTCTCAAGTTGAATCCTACGCCATATTTTAGAACATAAATTTTCCTTTCCAATGAGCTATCACTTGGCCCATAACTTCAAATAGGCTGGGAGATATAGATTTTACAAGTTGAGAAAACTAATATCATCCTTGAGTCGGCCTGTGCTAGCCTACCCGTGTTGGCCTACTCCAGAGACGTGTCCCTTCGTTCAAGAAACAAAATATGTATATATAGAGACCGCAAACCCTCATTTCAGTCAAAAAAAATTGCTGATCTATTCACATATGAGGTACAGAAGTAAAACAGAAAGTTGAGGAGGACGTTGAGTTATTGTTTGGGAAAATTCTTGTATTATCCTCAGCTCAGATTGTAGACCCACTATTGGTGAATTAAACCAGTGAACATTACAAACACTTGTAGCTACCTCAAGTTCTAACTTGGTGCTAATTGGAACAGTCACCTAATAATTGTCAAAGAAGCTCAGATAGGGACTGTTGGGGTGAGGTTGCATCCAAAATAGGGTTGGGCCACCACAGAAAGACGACCGTGGGCCTTGAAGGAAATCTGGGCAGTTTTGGAAGGTTGTTTTATGTTTTTTTTTTCACATTGCATGCCGAAATATTGCAGGAGGACACACGGTGTGAGATTATTTTAGGTCTATTTTATGGTGTTGTTATGTGTGGGAAGGCTTTGTTTTGTACAGTGCAGGGGTCTTGTTTATTACAGAAGGTGTAAGGGTTGTTTGGAGTAGAAAAAAAGGGTGCCCCAACTTATACCTTATCTTGGAGGAGGGTCAGGCCTTGTATCACTGTTTGGAAGGGTGCCATAAAGCCTAGGTAAGGCTAGAAACTCTTCGAGAAAGCAGCATTAAGGAGCATATATCTCATAGGATTTTTGGCAGTCATTTGTGGTCATATCCTTATACACAAAAATTATTGCAGACCTCTTAACAGTGAAATCCCTCTTGTAGATCCTTGTTGGAGGCACATATTTTGAAACTTTGGAAGCACAAATATTGACATTATATTCCAGACCTTGGAACACATGTTTTTAAGCATCTAATAGAATTTTTTTAGAAACTTTTTTGCAGAAATTCGTTGAAGCAGATTTTTTGTTGGGGAATAATTGTATAAGCTTTGAAGCAGGAAATCTTGGAGTCATTTTGAATTAGCAGGCTTGAATATTTCTTATTTAAGACACTTTGAAAGACCTTGAAGAAGCCTACTAAAGAACCCCTGTAGGCAAATCTAAATTGTCTCAAGACATTCTTGATTGGGCAGATTTGTGGGACTTGATTGAGCAGATTTATTACAAGTTGGGCAGCCTTGTTAGGCTTGGATAGACAGAACTTTCTAGAGTCTCCTCTTGTGAACATAATAGGGCCTTGTTGAAGTACTCTCTTATGTTACTTTGAAGAGTTTTGAAGACTTGTTTAGAGAGTATCTTGAAGACCTTCTTAAGCATACCTTGGAGAGTCATCTAGAAGACTATTGGAGACCATGATGCATTGTTGATGTCATCATGATGTAACCATGAAGAAACAAGTTCTTTGGTGACATGAAGAGCAATGGAGACACCTTCATGTGAAGAACAAGGTTTTCATTGATGAAGTAATGTGGAGACTAAGTGAGGGGATAGTTAAAGATTGTCAGGGCTCATTGAAGAAGACATTGGGAGCCATGAATTATAACCAAATATATCTTGAAAAATTGAAGTTGGAGGTTGGAGCCTCATAGATACAAGGTTGGTGTCTTGGGAGATAGGGTTGGAGCCCTAGAGGATAGGATTCCTTAAGAGACTAGGTTGGAGCCTGTACCAAATATAGGGTTGGAGCCCTTGAGGTTGGCGACTCAGAATTGACAAGGTTGTAGCCTTGGAAGTCCAAGTCAATGCTTGGAAAATATAGGTTGGAGCCTGGAAGATTGAAGATTGGTGTCTTCATCTAGGGTTTGAGCCCTACATTTATTGTACTTAATTTATTGTAAAGAATATATTAATAAAATCATTTATTCTTATTGTTCATTTTGTGTTCTAAATATAAGTGATCTAATGGTAAAAATAACAATTGAAAAGAAATATTGATTCACCCCCCACCCCCCAATCAGTATTTCCAACACAACTTTCTATTTCTAGGCTTAACAATAGCCTATAATGAACATCCTCTTACAAATCATGGCACACATTCAAGCATACAAGGCCAATAATAATACCTCTATAATTGTGCCACTATCTTACCTACACTGGAATGACCAGCAATAAGAGAAGTATGTGCTTCCCTTATGATGTTGACTCTCTCTCCCTGTTGAATACAAAGCTTGCTAAGATGGTACAACAAGTTATCAAGCACATGATAATACAATTCCTTTACTTGGTTACCTTGACACAAAGTCGTATATACATCTTTGAAAACATTATCTAAAACGTATTGCTCAACATATCTCTAATGCATGACCGAATTATGCTTAAGAATAATGGATGCACTAAAAATTGGTCTAGAAATCATAGTAGCAACCTTATTATCTATACCTTCCATATACCTTATCACCAAGTGGAATTGTTCAAAAAATCCCATCCATCTAAATTGCCTCACTTGTTGCAGCTTTGGTTGTGATTGCAAATATTGCAATGGTTTATGATCCGTGTGAATAATTGTTCCTTAACCCATTAATTAATGTTTCTTATTTTTCACACTTTGCGTCAATGCATATAATTCCTTGTCATATGTAGGATATTTAATCATTGCACCATTAAAATTTTCTAAATGAAAAAAGATGGGCTTACCATGTTGCATCAAGATTGTGCACATGGCATAGTCACTTGCATTTGTATGTACCTCAAATGATTGTTTCAAGTCAGGAAGTGCAAGTACAGGAGCTAAACTGATATTTTCCTTCAATGCATCAAATAATTTTTTATTTTCCTCCCCACTAAAAACCTTGCTTCACACTTGTCAATGCATGCAATGGATTTGCGATAGAAGAAAAATTATAAATAAACTTTCTCCAGTATTGAGTTGCTCCCAAAAAATTTCTAACCTCTGTCACTGTTTTGGGCTTTGGCCAATTCAAAATGGCATCAACCTTGGCGGGATCTATTTTCAATTCACCTCCTCCAACAATATGACCCAAGTAGACTAAAGAAGTTTTTCCAATTTCACATTTTGATATCTTTAAAAAAAATTGTTCTTTCTTCAAGATATCTAAGACTTGCTTGACATGCATGACATGTTCTTCATGGGACTTGTTCAAAAATAATATCTCATCTAAGTATACTATCACAAAGTCATCTAGAAAAGACCTCAATACATCATTCATTACGTGCATGAAGGTAGCAGGAGCATTACAAATCCCAAAGGGCATAACCAACTATTCAAACAAACCTTTCTTTGTTTTGAATGTTATATTCCGTATGCATCCTTCAACAATCCTAATTTGATGATAGCCACTCCTCAAGTCCAACATAGTGAAATAGACAACATATTTCAATTGGTCAAGTAAATCATTAATTCTGGGAACAGGCTAACAGTTTTTTACCGTAATCTTTTTCAATGCACGGAATTCCACACACATGCCATGTTCCATATTTCTTTGGCACTAAAACAATAGGTGAACCACATGACAATGTACTTGGCCAGATGATCCCCTTCTCAAGCAATTTTTGGATTTGATTTTTTAATTTATGCATTTTCCATCATTGACATGTTGTGCATGCCAATGTTAGGAAGATGTAAATCTTGTTACAATTGGATTTCATGTTAGATTCCTCTTTTGGGAGGCAATCCCTTAGGCTCCTGAAACATCTCATCATAATGGTTAACAACCTCAACCAAATCAGATTTCAACTTTGAATCACAACCTTGAAAGGCTTCATTCTCAACATCATTCTTAGGTATGATCATCACAAGTGAAAATTTCTTGCTAGAGTTAACAAGTATCTTCATCTGTCCAGCATTCACAAGTGAAAGGTTTAGTTTCTTGTGATGTGCTCTAACAATGTACTCAAAGCCATATTTAGCCAAGTGATATTTGTTTTCATGGCGATGAAATATAGCTCTCATGTCATAAAGATATTGGCTTCCCAAAAAAATACCACATGTCTAATGGAACTACATCAAGCTCTAACTCATCAATGAATTTTGCAGTATTGGTGAATTTCAGTTTGGATTTCCTAGTTACTTGGAAATTTTGCATTGTCACACACGACTTAAAGGGATGTGGTTTAGGATGAGGAATGGTTTCCAAATTCAACTTTTTGACAATTTTTTCAGAAATGGGATTTCCTTGTGAACCCATTAAGGGAATTTTGAGGTCTAAAATAGGCCTCCTAAGGAAATTATGAAATAATAGTGGGAATAATGAAATAATATTAGATTACATTTTCAAATTTGAGAGGGAAAAAAGAAAAAACTATTTTTTCAACTCGTATTTTCAACTTATCTCCCTATGATTTTACTCCAATCTCAAGTGGGAACACTCATTGGATGTAGTATTTGATTCCTCATCCAAGTAGTACCCATTTTGCATACTTTCGATGGACCCTACTACACAAAAAAATGATAAATACATGAAAAAACGTTATTACATGAAAAAAAAATAATTGCGATCACATTTTTTCATGTATTTCTAATTTTTGTGTAATGGGGTCCATTCAAATTATGAAATATGGGTACTCCTTCGATGAGGAATTAATTTTTGTATCCAATGACTACTCTCGCTCGAAATTTGAGTAAAAACTTTAGGAGATAAATTTAAAATACAAGTTGAAAAAGTAGTTTTATTATTTTATTATTTTTTAATATTTTTACTTTTTTACCCAAAAAATAGTGAATCATCCCCCATGGTTGACATCATCATCTTATATCCTATTTTTTCTGATAAATTTTATTTTGGTTGTACATTTTTCTTAGGAGGCTCATTTTAGACCTGAAAATTTCTCTAATGAATATCAAATAGAGTATCAATTTTTTTATGTTTTGAGATGACTCTAATATGGAAAAGTTATATTATTTCTTTTTCATTTTGAGTTTCATTGTGGTTATTTGAAGAACTAGTGTTAGCAATGGATTCCTTACCTTTCAATACCATAGTTGTGACCTTTGTTTCATCTCTTGAATCAGATCCTAAATCATGTTATGTAGTTGCAGCTATCTTTTCCTTTCCTTTGTTGTTAAAATTTTTGGGTCTCATCTCAGGATGAAGTTTCCAACAGTGATCTTCATATTGGTGACCATCCTTTGAACAATGCTTGCATGTTAATTTTTCTCCTTCTTTTTTGATGTAAACATTCTTCTTCCCTCTTCCTTTAAATTAACCCTTTACTTTGTCTCCATTCTTAAATGGATTTTTGTTTCCCTCTTGTGGAACATTTTCCCTCTTTCTTCAAGATGTGTGGCCTGTACAAAAACCTCATCTAAACTTGTAGGGTTAAACATGAGAATAGTGTGTCTCAAGTAACTATGAAAACCTCCAATGTATTTGAGTAAAGTCTCTTGATATGATAAATTTACACCCAAAATCAAATCTCTCCTTCTAAACTCTTGGGTTTAACTTTGCACACTTTGACCCTTTAATTGCCTAAATTTTTTCCAATCCATGATATTTTTTTTCATGTATGCTAATGGATAAAAATTGTCTTCTTATTAAAGCAACAAAATCATTTTAATAAGATAAAACCTTACCATGTTTCTTCATGTCCTCTTGAGTTTTGGATTCCCACCAAATGAGTGTTGCACTTTCCAACCTTAATGAAGCAAGATGAATATTGGTCTCATCATCCTTAACCCTTTGTATCCTACAATACACTTCAAACTAACGAAAAGTGGATTTTTACGATGTCTCTTTGGAGAATGTGGAGTTGTTTGTGAAGGGGTTGACGTAGAAGATGATGATGGTGAAGATGGAGATGAGGATGGAGGTGAAGAGAAAGGTGGTGTTAAAGGTGGCTTGTCACCATTCCCTCCATTCCATTTGGAGGCTTTTCCGCATCTTCTCCATCTTCTTTTGGAAGCTTATCTCCATCTCCCTTTGGAGGATTGGAGCTCTCACCTTATTGCAACCCTGTATTCCACTCTTCATAGATAATTTTCACCATTTGTGTCATGTCAAAGAATTATTTTCTAAAATCCTTCTCATCCTCTGACATATTGTAGGATGTCCTTCATGTGTCGTGACTAGAGAAGCTTCTAGTGAAACTTGTGGTTAAATTTGTGGTGGAGATTGTGGAAAATGTGTTCCCCTTGACCTAACTTGAGGACTTACTACCACAAGCTTTCCTTCTCCTCTTTTGAGATTCAACCTTGTAAGAATTAGAAACACTTGCAACAAAATTAAACTCTCAAAACAAATAAGAACCAAAGCTCTAATACCAAACTGATATGTATATGAAAACTTGAGAGTTTATGGAGAAAATTGCAAGTGAAATGTTTATGTTTTTGAGACAATTATGTCAACTTCATTAACACATAAACATGCTTTTAAACTCAATTTTTCAGAAAATAAAGAAGACATCAATACCATAAAAATACACACAAGAGAACAAATGATGAAGGACTTAACCCCTCCTAGGATAAATCTATTGGTCCAGCTTCCAATGTTGGGCCTCTTTCATTATGCTCAGAAATATGTGTTCACATAAAGTTATAGCGCTCGGAGTGCTAAAAAAATGTCTCAAATGGCTCCAGAACAATCAAAAACCTCTATTTTGTCTCTTTCTGCACGCAAAAAGGTCAAAAAATAACCAAGTTATGCTCCATAGATTTTTTTTTGCTAATTGTCCTCCAATTTGCACCCACCTGCAAACTGTTCTACAAATTTCCCCTTTTGCGGTCATGTGGAGCGAGAAATTCACCCTGCGTCCGCGAGATTCACGTCGTTTCGAGTGCAAATTTTTGAACACTTAAATACACTCGGTCAGCCATGACCCGATAAAAATGCACCAATTGGTGTGATTCCCACTGTCAAATTTGTGGTTGCTTTGAAAATCCCACCATTTACTTTGAACTCTAGTTGGGTTGAGGTTGGTTTAAGTTTGTCATAGTTAGGTTGGCGAGAACCCTACCCAAGGCAGGTTCCGCTCCCATCTGCCGGCATTTAACCATAACAATAAAAATTTTACCAACTGTGGCATATGTCGACCATCACCTAATCGTCATATGTTTAACCCTAATCCACTCTAGACTTTGGAATATGGGTTTAATATATGGTTGAAAAAATTGCATATATGATGATATAATACATGGTTCAAACTTTGGTTTTACGTCAATATATATGGTTGGGGCCGGGATTAAGCCCGAACTTTGTTTTCCTTCCATGTCACATGGTTGGGTGGGTCGGCATCCAAGGTTAACCTCGGTCACAACCCTTGACACCACTGCCACTAAACTTCAAATGAGACTTATGACCCATAATGGTTAAGCAACAACATAGGCAGGCTGGTGGAGGGATTCATTGGTAGATTATAGGTCACAGTTTTGATTCTTGTGGAGCTAGTTCAACGTCCAACCAAAATTATACATGGTTATTAGGAGGCCACATGGCAGCGAGGGATTGGCCCACGTGGAAACTCTTGATTGGCCCACACCAATGCAATTTTAACCAATAGAAAACCATCAAATCACACCAATAATAACATGCCACTTGTCCTCATCCTATTGCCTAATGGGAGGCACAGTCACCTTGCCCAATCATTTCCCAGTTAGTGTACGGACTGCTGACGAGGCATCCCTGCAAACTCATTTTAAAAATTTTAGTTGTTTTCCAAATTGATCAGAACACGATATAGGGAGAATACGATGTTTTTTTTAGTGAAACGAGTTTCATTGGATTCAAGGCAGCGATATCTTCGCTTTGGAGCTAGTTTCGAGCCAATCTGATCACTTTGAATTTTGAGCGTTTTATTGATCCACTGAATCAAAGGGAGTGCTCCACTATTGGAATTTTTTCAAAATAAGATTTTCAACCATATATATTATGTTTGCGTTTGAGCTATTCCTTTAGAGTAAAAATTCCTTCAAATATAGGGTTTCCAAATTGGACATCAAAAGTTCAAAAGCAATATTTCCAACAATATCCATCATGTAAAGTGGGAGGGATATAACTCTCAAATTCTTTCTAAGATATCAAAATGTTTCTCTGTGAAGGGTTTGGTAGAAATATATGCAACATGTTGGTGCTAATTTATTACATTTTGACACTTTTTCTTGACTACATGTTCTCTTAAGAAGTGGAACATGATGGGAATATGTTTCGTATTTTAGTACATAACATCATTCTTTGAAATTTTGATTGCACTTGTGTTGTCACGGATGATTGAGATAGGTTTATCATATCATATGTTTATATCATTCAATGTTTGTTTCATCCAGAGAACTTGTGTGCAACATTTAATTGTTGCAATATATTCACCTTTTGTTGTGGATAGAAGATTGAAATTTCCTTCTTACATAACCATGACACCAAACAATTGCCTAGAAAGGATGCTCTTCCACTTGAACTTTTGCTTTTCATCAACACTCCCTACCTAATTTTAATATATATATGTTGTTAGAGTGAAGTCTTTAATTATTGAATAATGCAATCCAAAGTCCATTTTTCCCTTTAGATACCTTAACATTATTTTTTTTGTTTGCACATGTCTCCTTTTATGTAGATTTAACTCTTATAACCAATCATATTGCTTGCATGATATATGGCCTTAATGTTATCACATATAGTAGATCGTCAATAATTGACCTATAAATTTTTTGATTTACTTATGGGTATTCGTCATATTTTCTCAATTTACATCTTGTGATCATGGGTGTATTAACAAGTGCATCATCTTCCATTCCAAATTTCCTAGAAATCTAGAAACCTAGAAAGAATGGAAATTATCCAAGCATGGACATCCCAAATTTTTTTTTCATTTCTTCTACAAACATTCAAAAACTAATATGTACATAAACCACAATGATTAACAAATTTTCATTTTTTTTTTTTATGTAAATATTGGTGTTTCCAACTATTCTTTCAAAAACTTATTGTTTTAGAGATTTTTCAAGTCTTGAATAGCAAGCTCTCGGAACTTGCTTTAGTCCACAAAGTGTTTTATTTAGTTTGCATACATTATCTTATTTTTCTGGGAAAAAAATAAATAAATAAAATAAAATAAAATAAAAATTTGTAAGCTTGGTAGATCCTCTTTTTTCTATTAATTAAAACATAAAAGTACAGCCAGATATTAAGATTGTTGAGTGGTCACAACTTTCCCACTGGAAAACCAAGTTGGCCACCTAATAGTATTGTAAGCCATCCTATCATCTACTTGCCTACTTACATGATTGTCTACACAGTTAAAAGTAAATGTTATCCGCATGTTTATAAACATCAACAAAGATTGCAAAAGGAAACAACATAATGACTACTCAACTTCCTAAGCTTAGGCAGATTCCACTGGTTCCAGGTCTTTAGTAATGTATCATGGGAGTTCAGTTGGAGAGAGAATGCATGGTAAGTGATTTTCAATGTCACGCCGCTGCCCATATTGGTTCTGTAGTTGAAATTGGAGTTTCTTGAATTCTTTTTTATAATTCGGGAATTCATATACAGCAGTGGCCATACTAACAGCTACATGTTCTAGGGCCTTGCCTAGGATTCCCTTCATCGACCAGTACAAAAGTGGGTGTGTTTAAATTGCGTCAGGCATCCTCGATTTTTCCCAAGGTCAGGCACCAAGTCCCTCCAATCCTTGGCCTCAATGTCCATCGAATCTGTGTGGCGGTTAAGACTCGCCTCCCATTCCTCTATCAGTTGCCGAATTTCCTCCTCTATTCTTTCATGGTATGTTTCTGCATCCTCCTTGAGAATATTCCCAGTGGGTTTCCAGCCTCTAGGCTTTCCACTGGGTGAACTGGACTAACCCTCAGCATATCTTCCTCTATTATTTTTGCCCCAACCCTTCGTGGCAGGGTTCTGGGACAGAGTACCAACACGGGCCATCGTTGCAATTCTTCGGTTGGGGGGTATGTCAAATAACACTGTGTGTAGGAAGACCAAGCCAACCGTGAGCCAAATCTCGGGTCACGTTACTTGTCTTCCCACCTGTCCAAAGACAAACCTGCAAACATAAAACCATAATACGAAGCGATTCAGCCATCCTTTTTCCATTTAAAATAATACTTGAATTCCCCAAAGAAAATAGGTGTTTCCAAGGAGTCTCAAAAGTGTTTTCCATATTCATACATATTTCCATTATGTCAAACAACCATTCACTCTCTCATTTACAGCCATCTCG
Source organism: Pinus albicaulis (assembly GCA_034641835.2). Lineage (NCBI taxonomy): Eukaryota > Viridiplantae > Streptophyta > Pinopsida > Pinales > Pinaceae > Pinus > Pinus albicaulis. The sequence goes on along the minus strand of MU968426.1, from coordinate 2,917,708 downwards.
ACCTAAAAAAAGTAACCATTTACATAAATATATGGGTTAGGATCCTTGTTTTCCAAAGTTATTTATTTTATGTATTTTAAGTGAATTTATGATTAGAAACTAGAAAATTAACATAGTTTCATATATCTATATATGTGTTATGAGTTTTATGACATGTGTAGGTCAAAAGGAAGCTTCTAAAAGACCTTTATGTGGCCTCCCAAAACCAAATTCGAATTTGAGTGGAGAAGATCATGGGATCATGAGGACATGTGTCTCATTTCCTTTTTGTATTGAAACTCTAAGAAGATATGTGTCTCATTTATTATTTGTATTGAAACTCTAAAAAGACATGTGTCTTATCATTTCCTATTTTGATTGTAACTCTAGAGATAGAGGGAGAGATTCATGGACTCTCATTAATGAGATAACTTCTCATATTTTTGTATAAATAGGGGAAGATTTTTCCTATCAAGGGTGGTAGAAAAATAGGAGAAGAAGAGAAAGGATTATAGAGTGTCTTGTAACAAAGCTTAAGATGGAATGGGATGTAGATTTGTGAGTTTATCAATAAAGAAGTTTAGTTCTTTGATGTTGTTTTGATCACATCTTCAAGGAGCTAAGGATTACACCGAATTGGTAGCAGAGGGCCCCTGCTATTTGAGGAGGTTTTACATGTTTTCTAGATAAGTCATTTTCAATTCTGTTTTGTCATATTTCCTTACTTAGATTGCTTTCTGAAATCATAGTTTTTAGCATTATTTTTCATGACATTTGCTTAGATAAAGGATCCTCATGATATTGCAGTTAGTCTCTTTCTCAAGCTCTTCCAATACATCTCTATTAAATGAATGGGATTCAATTGTGATATTCTGAGTTATTAGCATTTCATTTTCTGTTATTTAGTTAAAAATAAGATCCTCATTATACTGCAGTTAGTCTCTTTCAAAAGCTTTTCCAATAAACCTCTAATTCACGAATGAGACTAAGTTGTAATATTTTGAGTTATTGATTGTTTTGCTTCATAGAAGATCCTTATCACATTATGATTAATCTCTTTCAAAAAGCTCTTTCAATAAACCTCTAACTCATGAATGAGATTTAGTTGTAATGTTATAAGTTGTTTCAGCATTTCCTTTTATGTTTTAGGAGATCCTCATTGCATTAGAATTAATTTTTTTCACAAGCTCTTCTAACAAATCTCTAACTAAATGAATCAGATTAAACTGTAGTGTTTTGAGTTACTTTTCATTTCACGAATATTCATTTAGAAGCTGTAATATGCATGGATTATGTGTAATGTTATAAGTTGTTTCAACTTTTCTTTTATGTTTTAGGAGATCCTCATTGCATTAGAATTAATCTTTTTTCACAAGCTCTTCCAACAAATCTCTACCTAAATGAATCAGATTAAGTTGTAGTGTTTTGAGTTACTTTTCATTTCATGAATGTTCATTTAAAAGCTGTAATATCCATGGATTAGGACTCTGTTTTTATCATTTTCTAATTAGGAACATAATTTGCAAATAAACTCTGTTTTCATTTATTCATTAACATTTCATTTTCTCCCTTTCTGACATAAATCTAACTTTGTCTTTTTAGCATAGAATAGCATACTAAAGATCAAACATAAAAATCCCAAAACATCAATAAAACACTAAAAACAATGAAGTAAGAAAAAGTGATACTTAGGCACATATAGTGCATCACACTTCATCAGTTTACTAGCCCTGGTTGATAATTTATGTTAGCAATTTAAGACACTAAATTGACTAGACATTTTGGCGCCGTTGCCGAGGAAGTGTAACTAGGTAGCCTTATTTCTTACATCTAAAAAAATAAAAATAAAAATAAAATAAAATTAATAATTTCTTGAGTATGCTCTCCTTCTGCACTTTGTGTGATCTAGAGGATCAGAAAAAGAATTTTTATGTTAAAAATAATAATAAAATTATATTTTCATCATTTCATTTCATTTTACAATAAACTTTAAAAATGATGAAAATTTTTAATTTCAATAATTGTTTTGTTTAATGAAATATATATGTATATTTTTGAATTTTTGAAAATATAATATATAATTTTATTAAAAAATCAATTAAAAAAAAAAATGACTCATGGAAATAAGACCCACGCATACGCATGAGGCCAGCCTTTGGCTTGGATTTACACATATATGCAGGCCTTCAATCCACACAAAGACCCATGCACTGCAATTTAAAAAAAAAAAAAAAGAACTTTCTCTTTTCCATATTCGTTTTTCCTCAAACAACAGTTATTAGAAATTATTTAAAAAAAAAAAAAAAATTATACACAATGAAGGTATATCACATGAAGAAACTGTTGATGAGAAGAAGATTGCAAATTGTTGATTGCAAATTGCTGATGAAGAGAAGATTACAAATTGAATTGCAGGGATAGACAATGGAAGTGTATCATATGAAGAAATTTCTGATGAAGAGAAGATTTCAGACTGTTGATGAAGAGAATATTGCAAATTCCATTGGAAGTAATTGGAATGAGGGAGATCGATCTTAACTTCTCTATGAGATACAAGCCATTACACTTCAAAACTTGCAAATAAAAACAAATCAAACCACAAGTAATTGCCAGAAAACGAAATGCGTAATTGTCAAAAACACCCGATTTTAAAACGAATTTTCTGAGCAAACCGAGGCGAATTAGAAAAAAATAAAACATGGGTTTTTTCGAGAACGGGGTGAATTAGGTAATTTTATGATAACTTTCTGAAATTCGCAGCCATTTGGGAGAAATTCATGGTTCTTCGGAGCACTAATTTGCAGTTTGCGTGAGAGAAAAATGTTTTTTTTTTTTTTATGAAAACAGTCACGGTTTTATAAAATTCAATTTTGAGAAATAATCAAGAATATGATTTCCTTATTTGAAGGAAAATGTGGCAGAATTCATGTGTGGTGTCACATGATGAGTGACAAATGGATTATTTGAGGCAAACACATTATCACATGTGCATCAAATGCAAGTTGTATAAATTGAGGACTCTGCCTTCATCTCTTTCATAGTTAGGAATTTGACTTTAGAAATTTCAAGATTTTTATTTTTATCTTGCATTAAAGAGGCATTGGCATGACTTTGTTTCAAAAATATTCATAAGGACAATTATTTCATCCATGCTTTATTTCATGAAAAAAAAAATCTTCTTAATAATGGTTTGCAAGACAATTGGAAGATTATTTAGATGATTTCTAAACATTTGGCATTAATATTGTTGATGTGTATTTTTCTATAAAGTTTTAAATTGAAGAACACAACGAATCTTTGTGATGCCAATTGTTTTACTAAGCACAGTGCATGAAGTCATCCAACAATAGGGAGTTGATTTATTTTTTATGGTTATTCTTTAAAAATGGATTGTTATCGATATCATGAATTGGACTGAATATATAACTTTTTGATTTACCTTAATCTGTTTCATTTGAAATTTAATTTTTGCGTAAGAATCAGAAAGAAATTAGCTACTTCTTTTTTAACACACTTATGTTCTTTATGTCAAGTTTTTTTGCAGATTTGGGATGATCGAATGATCATTAAAGAAAACTAATTGTGCGCACGATTGGTTTTCAAAGGACCGATTTCATGAGAAACATAAGAACAAGTCCATGTTCATATCCATCAAGACCATTACTTTTCCTCCCTTTTTGAATTGTAAATCCAACCAAGAAATTCAAAGCAAACCACCATTATTTTCCCAGCAAGAGCTAGTTGTTCATTTTCCTTCATTCACATACACTTTCCATTACTTTTTGTCTACTCCACAAATAAAAGCAAGAAGCTCACCTACATGCTTATTTCCCATTGTCATTTTCCTTTTTTCATTGTCCATTTCCATTTTCCTTTTCCTATCCTTTTCATTTTGCAAATAAACCTTGCTTCAATGCAAATTATTGAATCCATAGTCCTTCAAAAATTATTCTTTCATGCTCGCGTTAGATGATGGAGGATTCCTTAAGGCCTTCCTTCTAACAAGTCTTGGCCTATCGACATCGGCACATTATCTAGGTCCAAGACTAGAGTCCTTAATAGTACCTTGAGGCTTGTATGAATTAAAGACAAGTTCTCTCGCTGACAATCATGGGAATACATCAATGCCCCTTAATCATCAGATCTTGCAAGTAGCTCAACATCAGGCCATCTATTCGCACTTTGCAAGATGTACTTAGGTACCTTGGCACTCATTGACATTAATGGTGAGTTTGTCTCGCATTGGTTAATGACATTCATCAATGGTCGGTAATCCAATGACTTCTCTTCATGCTCGACATCAACACATTTATTCGCATGACTAGAATTGTACCATCGAATTTTGTAACGATTGAAGACTACATCATTTCAGCAGTTTGCAGCAGGAATCAATTTGTATCAGCAGCAATAAAGATCCCAATCTTGCCATCAGCACAAAGAGAACAAAGAGAACAAAGAAGCAGATCAAATTCATTTGTTTACATAGTTCATGATCCAACAACATCAACAACCACACTCTTCAGTATACACAACTCATCCACATTTAAGGTAAGCGAAGGTATGTGGTTTTCTAATTTTTAGTCATGTAATTCATTAGAATGCTAAAATTGTAACTTTGGAAAAATTCCTCACTCCCTTTTTCACATTGTCATATCTTTAGTTGGGGGGAAGGGACATCATTTCATATCCACATGTCATACACCATCACACATTTTCATTTCATTTCCACCCACATATACTTTCCAACCAACTATTGTTGCAACATGATCCAAAAAGATTATATGCCTTGCAAATGATCAATTCATTGATGAAGTAATTGATTCTAAATGTTTTCATGAACTTTGATGCAACAAAGAAAATAAAGCATTGTTACACAAGAACCATTGCTCAAAAAAAAAATTGGTTGTCACACAAGAACCAACCATTAAAAAATGTTGCAATCAAATGTATTATACTTTGCCAAAAAGAAAATATCAAGAAGCAAAGTTTGGAACAAATCTATATGAGTCAAAACTCATAAAAGATCAACTCATGGACAAATGAATCATTGCAATAGTTGCATGAGGACATGCAACAACTTCAGTTGGGGGGTATGTTGAGTCTCAAAAATGTTTTCCATATTCATACATATTTCCATTATGTCATAACCATTTAGCTCTTATTTCATAGCCATTTGACCTAAAACCCTACATCAAATAACCATTTTCATAAATATATGGGTTAAGATCCTTGTTTTCCAAAGTTATTTATTTTATGTATTTTAAGTGAATTTATGATTAGAAACTAGAAAATTAACATAGTTTCATATATCTATATATGTGTTATGAGTTTTGTGACATGTGTAGGTCAAAAGGAGACTTCTAGAAGACCCTTATGTGGCACTCTAAGGTCAAATTCGAATTTGGTTGGAGAAGATCATGGGATCAAGAGGATATGTGTCTCATTTCCTTGTTGTATTGAAACTCTAAGAGGATATGTGTCTCATTTCTTAGTTGTGTTGAAACTCTAAAAAGACATGTGTCTTATCATTTCCTATTTTGATTGTAACTCTAGAGATGGAGGGAGAGATTCATGGACTCCCATTAATGAGATAACTTCTCATATTTTGTATAAATAGAAGAAGCTTTCTCCTATCATGGGTAGTGAAAAAATAGGAGAAGAAAAGAAAGGATTAAAGAGTGTTTTGTAACAAAGCTTAAGATGGAATGGGATGTAGATTTGTGAGTTTATCAATAAATAAGTTTAGTTATTTGATACTATTTTGATCACATCTTCAAGGAGTTAAGGATTACACCAAATTGGTAGCAGAGGGCCCCTGTTATTCGAGGACGTTTTGCATGTTTTCTAGATAAGTCATTTTCAATTCTGTTTTGTCATATTTCCTTACTTAGATTGCTTTCTGAAATCATAGCTTTTAGCATTATGTTTCATGTCATTTTCTTAGATAAAGGATCCTCATGATATTGCAGTTAGTCTCTTTCTCAAGCTCTTCCAATAAATCTCTATTAAATGAATGAGATTCAATTATCATATTTTGAGTTATTAGAATTTCATTTTCTATTATTTAGTTAAAAATAAGATTCTCATTTTCCAGATCTATTTAGTGTTTACATTATATTTCTATAGGCAGAGTCAGTAAGAGGGCCAGAAGCCTCTGGTTTCATCCTTTCTAGTAAAGGTGAAATAACCAGTAAAAGCCCCTACTGTCAATCTCTGTATAGGAAATATTTTGCTCACACAATTTCAGATCATATTCCTCATTATACTGCAGTTAGTCTCTTTCAAAAGCTTTTCCAAAAACCTCTAATTCACGAATGAGACTAAGTTGTAATATTGTGAGTTATTGATTGTTTTGCTTCATAGAAGATCCTTATCACATTATGATTAATCTCTTTCAAAAGCTCTTCCAATAAACCTCTAATTCATGAATGAGATTTAGTTTTAATGTTATAAGTTGTTTCAGTTTTTCTTTTATGTTTTAGGAGATCCTCATTGCATTAGAATTAATCTTTTTCACAAGATCTTCCAACAAATCTCTAACTAAATGAATCAGATTAAGTTGTAGTGTTTTGAGTTACTTTTCTTTTCATGAATGTTCATTTAGAAGATGTAATATCCATGGATTAGGACTCGTTGTTTTTATCATTTTCTAGTTAGGAACATAATTTGCAAATAAACTATGTTTTCATTTATTCATTAACATTTCCTTTTCTCCCTTTTTGACATAAATCTAACTTCATCTTTTTAGAATAGAGTAGCATACTAAAGATCAAACATAAAAACCCCAAAACATCAATAAAACACTAAAAACAATGAAGTAAGAAAAATGGATACTTAGGCACATATAGTGCATCACACTTCATCAGTTTACTAGTCCTAGTTGATAATTTATGTTAACAATTTAGGACACTAAATTGACTAAACATTTTGGCGCCGTTGCCGGGGAAGTGTAATTAGGTAGCCTTATTTCTTACATCTAAAATAAAAATAAAAAATAAAAAATAAAAATTAATCATTTCTTGAGTATGCTCTCCTCCTGCACTTTGTGTGATCTAGAGGATCAGAAAAAGAATTTTTATGTTAAAAATAATAATAAATTATGTTTTCATCATTTCATTTCATTTTACAATAAACTTTAAAAATGATGAAAATTTTTAATTTCAATAATTGTTTTGTTTAATGAAATATATATGTATATTTTTGAATTTTGAAAATATAATATATAATTTTATTAACAAATCAATTAAAAAAAAAAAAGACTCATGGAAATAAGACCCACGCATATGCATGAGGCCAGCCTTTGGCTTGGCTTTACGCATATATGCAGGCCTTCAATCCACACAAAGACCCATGCACTGCAATTTAAAAAAAAAATGAACTTTCTCTTTTCCATATTCGTTTTTCCTCAAACAACAGTTATTAGAAATCATTTAAAAAAAAAAAAATTACATACAATGAAGGTATATCACATGAAGAAACTGTTGATGAAAATAATATTGCAAATTGTTGATGAGGAGAAGATTGCAAATTACTGATGAAGAGAAGATTACAAATTGAATTGCAGCGATAGATAATGGAAGTATATCATATGAAGAAATTGATGATGAAGAGAAGATTTCAGACTGTTGATGAAGAGAAGATTGCAGATTCCATTGCAAGTAATTAGAATGAGGGAGAGCAATCTGAAATTCTCTGTGAGATACAAGCCATTACACTTCAAAACCTGCAAATAAAAACAAATCAAACTACAAGTAATTGCCAGAAAACGAAATGCGTAATTGTCAAAAACACCCTATTGTAAAACGAAGTTTCTGAGCAAACCGAGGCGAATTAGAAAAAAATAAAACATGGGTTTTTTCGGGAACGGGGTGAGTTAGGTAATATTATAAGAAATTTCTGACATTCATAGCCATTTGGGAGAAATTCAGGGTTCTTCATAGCACTAATTTGCAGTGTGCGTGAGAGAAATGTTTTTTTTTTTTTATGAAAACAGTCACGGTTTTATAAAATTCAGTTTTGAGAAATAATCAAGGATCTGATTTCTTTATTTGAAGGAAAATGTGGCAGAATTCATGTGTGGTGGCACATGATGAGTGACAAATGGATTATTTGAGACAAACACATTATCACATGTGCATCAAATGCAAGTTGCATAAATTGAGAAGGACTCTGCCTTCATCTTCTTCATAGTTAGGAATTTGACTTTAGAAATTTCAAGCTTTTTATTTTTATCTTGCATGAAAGAGGCATTGGCATGAATTTGTTTCAAAAATATTCATAAGGACAATTATTTCATCCATGCTTTATTTCATTAAAAATAAAAAAAATAAAAAATTCCAAAAAAAAAAAATCTTCTTAATAATGGTTTGCAAGACAATTGGAAGATTATTTAGATGATTTCTCAACATTTGGCATTAATATTGTTGATGTGTATTTTTCTATAAAGTTTTAACTTTAAGAACACAACGAATCTTTGTGATGCCAATTGTTTTACTAAGCACAATGCATGAGGTCATCCGACAATAGGGAGTTGATTTATTTTTTTATGGTTGTTCTTTAAAAATGGATTGTTATCGATATCATGAATTGGAATGAATATATAACTTTTTGATTTACCTTAATCTGTTTCATTTGACATTTAATTTTTGCGTAAGAATCAGAAAGAAATTAGCTACTTCTTTTTGAACACACTTATGTTCTTTATGTCAAGTTTTTTTTGCATATTTGGGATGATCGAATGATCATTGAAGGAAACTAATTATGCGCACGATTGGTTTTCAAAGGACCGATTTCATGAGAAACATAAGAACAAATCCATGTTCATATCAATCAAGACCATTACTTTTCCTCCCTTTTTGAATTGTAAATCCAACCAAGAAATTCAAAGCAAACCACCATTATTTTCCCAGCAAGAGTTAGTTGTTCATTTTCCTTCATTCACATACACTTTCCATTACTTTTTGTCTACTCCACAAATAAAATCAAAGAAGTTCACCTACATGCTTATTTCCCATTGTCATTTTCCATTTTTCATTGTCCATTTCCATTTTCATTTTCCTATCCTTTTCATTTTGCAAATAAACCTTGCTTCAATGCAAATTATTGAATCCATAGTCCTTCAAAAATTATTCTTTCATGCTCGCGTTAGATGATGGAGGATTCCTTAAGGTCTCCCTTCTAACAAGTCTTGGCCTATCGACATCAACACATTATCTAGGTCCAAGACTAGAGTCCTTAATAGTACCTTGAGGCTTGTATGCATTAATGACAAGTTCTCTCGCTGAAAATCATGGGAATACATCAATGTCCCTTGATCGTCAGATCTTGCAAGTGGCTCGACATCAGCCCATCTATTCGCACTTTGCAATATGTACTTAAGTACCTTGGCACTCATTGACATTAATGGTGAGTTTGCCTCGCATTGGATAACAACATTCATCAATGGTCGGTAATCCAATGACTTCTCTTCATGCTCGACATCAACACATTTATTTGCATAACAGAATTGTACCATCAGATTTTGCAACGATTGAAGACTACATCATTTCAACAGTTTGCAGTAGGAATCAATTTGTATCAGTAGCAATAAAGATCTCAATCTTGCCATCAGCACAAAGAGAACAAAGAGAACAAAGAAACATATCAAATTCATTTTTTTACGTAGTTCATGATCCAAAAACATCAACAGCCACACTCTTCAGTATACACAATTCATCCACATTTAAGGTAAGTGAAGGTATGTGGTTTTCTAATTTTTAGTCATGTAATTCATTAGAATGCTAAAATTGTAACTTTGGAAAAATTCCTCACTCCCTTTTTCACATTGTCATATCTTTAGTTGGGGGGAAGGAACATCATTTCATATCCATATGTCATACACTATCACACATTTTCATTTCATTTCCAATCCGCATATACTTCCCAACCAACTATTGTTGCAACATGATCCAAAAGATTATATGCCTTGCAAATGATCAATTCATTGATGAAGTATTTGATTCTAAATGTTTTCATGAACTTTGATGCAACAAAGAAAATAAAGCATTGTTACACAAGAACCATTGCTCAAAAAAATCGGTTGTCACACAAGAACCAACCATATAAAAAAAAATGTTGCAATCAAATGTATTATACTTTGCCAAAAGAAAATATTATAAAGCAAAGTTTGGAATGAATCTATATGAGTCAAAACTCATAAAAGATCAACTCATGGACAAATGAATCATTGCAATAGTTGCATGAGGACATGCAACAACTTCAGTTGGGAGGTATGTTGAGTCTCAAAAATGTTCTCCATATTCATACATATTTCCATTATGTCATAACCATTTAGCTCTTATTTCATAGCCATTTGACCTAAAACCCTACATCAAGTAACCATTTTCATAAATATATAGGTTAGGATCCTTGTTTTCCAAAGTTATTTATTTTATGTATTTTAAGTGAATTTATGATTAGAAACTAGAAAATTAACATAGTTTCATATATCTATATATGTATTATGAGTTTTGTGACATGTGTAGGTCAAAAGGAGACTTCTAGAAGACCCTTATGTGGCACTCTAAGGCCAAATTCGAATTTGGTTGGAGAAGATTATGGGATCAAGAGGATATGTGTCTCACTTCCTTGTTGTATTGAAACTCTAAGAGGATATGTGTCTCATTTCTTAGTTGTGTTGAAACTCTAGAAAAACATGTGTCTTATCATTTCCTATTTTGATTGTAACTCTAGAGATGGAGGGAGAGATTCATGGACTCCCATTAATGAGATAACCTCTCATATTTTGTATAAATAGGAGAAGCTTTCTCCTATCATGGGTAGTGAGAGAAAAGGATTAGAGAGTGTTTTGTAACAAAGCTTAAGATGGAATGGGATGTAGATTTGTGAGTTCATCAATAAAGAAGTTTAGTTGTTTGATGTTGTTTTGATCACATTTTCAAGGAGTTAAGGATTACACCAAATTGGTAGCAGAGGGCCCCTACTATTCGAGGAGGTTTTGCATGTTTTCTAGATAAGTCATTTTCAATTCTGTTTTGTCATATTTCCTTACTTAGATTGCTTTATGAAATCATAGCTTTTAGCATTATGTTTCATGTCATTTTCTTAGATAAAGGATCCTCATGATATTGCAGTTAGTCTCTTTCTCAAGCTCTTCCAATACATCTCTATTAAATGAATGAGATTCAATTGTGATATTTTGAGTTATTAGCATTTCATTTTCTGTTATTTAGTTAAAAAGAATATTCTCATTTGCCAGATCTATTTAATGTTTACATTATATATCTTTAGGCAAAGTCAGTAAGAGGGCCAGAAGCTTCTAGTTTCATCCTTTCTAGTAAAGGTGAAATAACCAGTAAAAGCCCCTACTGTCAATCTCTGTATAAGAAATATTTTTTTCACACAATTTCAGATCAGGTTCCTCATTATACTGCAATTAGTCTCTTTCAAAAGCTTTTCCAATAAACATCTAATTCACGAATGAGACTAAGTTCTAATATTGTGAGTTATTGATTGTTTTGCTTCATAGAAGATCCTTATCACATTATGATTAATCTCTTTCAAAAGCTCTTCCAATAAACCTCTAACTCATGAATGAGATTTAGTTGTAATGTTATAAGTTGTTTCAACTTTTCTTTTATGTTTTAGGAGATCCTCATTGCATTAGAATAAATCTTTTTCACAAGCTCTTCCAACAAATCTCTAACTAAATGAATCAGATTAAGTTGTAGTGTTTTGAGTTAATTTTCATTTCATGAATGTTCATTTAGAAGTTGTAATATCCATGGATTAGGACTCTCTGTTTTTATCATTTTCTAGTTAGGAACATAATTTGCAAATAAACTCTGTTTTCATTTATTCATTAACATTTCATTTTCTCCCTTTTTGACATAAATCTAACTTCATATTTTTAGCATAGAGTAGCATACTAAAGATCAAACATAAAAACCCCAAAACATCAATAAAACACTAAAAACAACGAAGTAAGAAAAATGGATACTTAGGCACATATAGTGCATCACACTTCATCAGTTTACTAGCCTTGGTTGATAATTTATGTTAGCAATTTAGGACACTAAATTGACTAGACAATCTTCATTGGCTATATTCTCTTCTCAAAAGAA